>JAMWFC010000108.1:601810-971854 GCA_027475525.1 Macrolepiota albuminosa
CTTCTGAAACCTCCATGATCTGGCAAATTGACAAAAAAAAAGAGAAAGAGAGAGTTTTAAGAGTTTTATTTATGAGCATCTTATTACTATCTATACTGTTAAAGATATAGTGTGATATATATGTACTTCTACTATTATCCACACCACAGCATTCAGTTGCACATTGGTATTTCTACATGGGACCATGCATGGCTGAGGACAATTCAAGATGTTATTGTTCTCTTGGCAGTCTTTCTGTAAACAGCAACATGTTCACATCTTTCTCTTTTTTTCTCCAGCTACTAAATGCACCTCCAATGAGTAAGATGAGTATCAAGAACAACTTCTAGATCTTCTCTGCAAATGAATTGAGGACTTTCATCCAGTTGTGCTATGCTAAGACTCAGTCTCCAGGGCAGGTCATCATTGAGGAACTGAACATCCTTCATTGCATGATTGTGTAGTGCATAGAGCACTGGATATGGGTGAATTGCAGTGAACGTGGAGTTGGACAAAGGTTGCACATAATGTGGCTGTGTCTGTATAACATTGGTAGATAACATTTACACAAGATTCATCTTTTTTGCTCAATGTATAGCAAAACACAAAGGCTAGATGATTAAGAGGTACTTATTACATGTCGTCTATACTCTAAATGTGTGCAAACCTATGTACTGCATGCTTAACATGGCAGATGACATTATGCCGCCCCTGAAGTGATTTGTCTGACGTACCACGTGGGAAAACCGAAATCGATTTCTCCTTTGGACTTTCCTTGCCAGTCTCCCCCTCGCTTTGCTTGGAACAATTGAGAGCAGAGTTCTTCAAGGGATGACTATCAATTATTTCCTTCTCACCCGAAAAACTCCTAAAGATGTAGGATTCTCCCGTGAAGACCGAACAAAGCAAATTTAGCTCGAGCGGGCCGACTAATGTCGACGCCAAAGACGTACTCCTCGGTCCAGCTGGCTGCTAGCTTATTTGGGGACAATGGCAGTGTCTCTCCAATCAGTGATGCCCCGCTGGCTGCTTCATTAATCTTACATCGTTTAAAACTTGGTTGATGTTCTGAGGCCATGCGCTGAGTAGTTCTTTTTTTGGTGCAGCTCCTGCTTTCGTTCTAGCCCAGTCTGCTGGATCCGCTCTGCTGGGTCTTTGAATTGTATACCCGTCACACTCGAACTTCTTAAGGTCCCAATCTTGCTTGGTGCTGCTCATGAAGGCGGCCCCGTGAGCAAAGCAAATATACACTTGAATGCAACTTCCAGGTTCGCTTCCGAGAATGCGAGATACAGCATTGTGTCCTCCTTGTAGTCATGTTGTACCTCAGATAACGGCTCTTCATCCTGAGAAAAGTGAATATAGCCACCTTCGTTCGCAATATAAGGCTGTCCCATTGAAATCCATCCCCACAAACACTGAAATGCGGTCTTGTTATCTTTTATCCATTGGGTTTGTGTATATGTCTGCTAGGGCTGTTTTCTTGCCAGAAGCTAGGGAGGATAACGACGGGATTCGCCTGGCTGTTGGTGTTCGTTGCGGAGCTCTTGATAGCAATACTTCAGATGTAAATGCGGGGATTCGCACTGACGAGATTAAGACCATAGTGTCCTTTGGCGTGAGCTTCGATTTTCAATTTGAGTTTATCGATGACTAACTCGGCTTTAGGATAGCTATACTGACGGTGGCCATGACGATGGTGGACCTTTAGACCCTCCAATCATTGTTCCACCTAGCGTTCTGGCCGGAGGACGATCGACTAATGGTCTGACTTGGGTTGAGCATGTTGCGAATGACATTAATGCGACCCTTAAAGACTACGCAGTGAGTCCAGTGTTTTTTTTACAGGGTAAACTACGTTGAAGCATTGATCTAGCAATCTGCCGCTTGTATTGATCTCTCACTTTGGCCCAGCAACCCGCGCCAAGTGGACTTTATCCATCAAGGTCAGTCGACGCCTATGTAAAAGTTGGGATACCGACTCAACTTCGATCCTCCCAGTCCAGACATTCTTAAGTCAGAATAACACTTTGGATCCGCGCACAACTTTATACAGCATCTTTTTCGGCATCAAGTAGGTGTCATCATGTTCAGTGACATGTTCCATTTATGCTTCCACATTTGTGCAGTGACTATCTGGCTTCCTTGAGTATGAAGTCGATATCTCCGAACGCCGTGCACTGATTTACAACATAGTCGACGGTGACCACATGCAAGCGGCAGCACAAGCACTACTTGGGCAGATTGAGCTGCTAGCAAGTCCACCAACAAACGCGCAAAACTTCGTGGTCCTTGACGTCTACGGTCGTGGCATTCATACTCCATCGGGAGAAGCTTTCAAACAAACAACATACAATGGCTTGCACAATTTTCACACACGTAAGAACGGCACCCGGCTGAACGTTTCTTACGTCAATTTTTCTACGATATGGGATGGTGTCCTTGGGCCAGATCCAGGTTACGCAGCCTTTGGGTATGTAAGCACTGATTCTTGCACACAATGCACTGCCGAAAATGGATGCTCGACGATTGGAATGTGCGATGATCCCGAGCACTACTTCTATTGGATTCCAGGGTAGGCTGCAATCATTCCGTCTGTGCTTCACCGGTAGTGAGAATTACATCTTACCTTGCAGTCACCCTTCGAAGGAGACGGATCGTATTATGGCTGACTACGTAGACGAAGTTTGGGCTCAATGCCAGGTTGCTTGAACCGCGGGATCCATGGGTTTGATGAAGGGCTGACACAGGAGTCCAACATTTTTACGTATACACCTGTTTATCAGAATTCTTATATGTGATGAATATTCACAAATGAACTAATTATTTCTATTCTTAGAAATGAACCATTATACAGGGACAAGACCTATTGTAGTACGTGCGAAACCTTGAAAGCAAGAGACTAAATTCCGTTGATGTAAATTAAATAATAATAACTTTGAGGAAGTGTCAGGTTGAACGAGAACTTGGCTAGGACCTTGTCCAGATGCATTGGATTGTTTGAGAAGACAGTAGGTCATATCTTGTAATGAAACTTGATCAATTCAGATGCACGTTCTCCAATAGCGTACGCCGGTGCTTGAGTGTGTGCTGAGGGGACGAAAGGCTAGATAGGACTCATGAGAAGACTAGGGCAAGTATGAACAATCAGAACATACGAGTACGGAAACGTCAACAACTCGAAGACCTGTGACCTTCTTGACTGACAAATCTGGATTCGTCACTCCGTTTTTCGCGCCTTTGGGAGTCATGCTGGATGTGCCAACAGGATGGAACAGCGTGCCAGCAGTCTTGGCTACATACGAGTCAATGGAAGCGTCATCTACCGCATCTGCAAAAACGCCTGCGGGGCCGACAACATAGCCAGACCATGCAGGAGCCTGTACGAATCTGCTGGCTCCCTTTACGGCCTCTCGCATGACAAGTTTATCAAAGTCAGTCCTAAGGAGGCCGGGGTCAATGACCGGAGCATCGAACGGATTGCTGGACTTCAAAGTGATCGATCCTCGGGAACTTGGTGATACAACGATAGTAGTCATGGTGAGGAAGTTTCCAGTAAGAGGAGTGGATCCAGGAGGAAAGCCGTTCTGTGAAAGTTAATCAGCGTATGAACAAATGTCAAGGATGACTGAACCTACAGATACGATGACCTCGTAGTGAGGGGTATTAGGGCCTGCCGCAGGGTCTTGTTTTGGGACCAAGGATTTGTTCAAGCGAACAAATGCAATATGATCGAGAATGGTATTGACATAGGGACCCGTCTTATTCGTCTGCCACTGAGAGAAAGCATCATCCTTTAATTTTTGGCTTCGTCGAAGGGTTTCAAAGGTATTGTTAGAGTTGACTTGTTATCCCTTCTCAGCATCATGGTGTTTAGAAGGTAAAAATGAGTACTCACCAAGCCAGGGATTACTGATGACAGAGTGATCGGCAAGGTTCTGTCCAACATCGGGCAGATCAACAAGGGGTTCAACTCCTACAGATTTGAGGGCCTTGGAGTCGCCAATTCCAGAGTTGAGAAGAATATGAGGAGAGCCAATGGTACCGGCAGAGAGGATAACTTCCTTCGTAGCGGTGACAGTCTTCAAAGGTCCTGTAGGGATTCTGATGAGAAATGGGTATGATAATAAGCGCAAACGACGAACCTCCAGAACTCTGGCGAAATTCAACACTACGAAAAGCTGGGATTTTCCCATGGCTCGTCTGAAGCACTCGTGATACCTGGGCATTCACCACGACATACAGGTTTTTGCGTTGCATGAATCGTGGAGCCAAATATGCAGTTGCAGAGGAACTCCGGACACCGTCTTTGATAGTGTTTTGCGACCAACCGAGACCAAGAGGTTTACCAGAGTTGAAGTCCAGGTTGAATTTGAAGTCATTACCAGCTTGTGAAGTCGCCTCAATGACGCGCTGATCGATGGGTGAGGGAAAGCCCGCGAGGCTGACGGCGACTTCGCCCTTGAAGCCATGAACATCTGGGTTGAATTGACCAGTGATGTTGTGGTTGTCAACAGGTGCAGTCCACTTTTCGCTCTTCTTGAAATAAGGTAGAATGCTGTTCCATGACCAGCCTTGGTCCTCTGTTACCTTTGCGTACCGATCAAAATCCTCGCTTGATCCTCGTGTGTATACGAGCCAGTCTTGAAAGGAGAGGTGATTAATGAGGTAAGTAAGAGAGAAACAAGGACCTACTTGTTGAACTACTGCCGCCTAAGATGTGACCTCTGGGGTAAGGGATGGTTCGACCTCCTAAGCCGGGTTGTGGTGTAGTGGTGTAATTCCAATCGTAAGGTGACGGTTGTGTCAGCTCTGGAGCAAAGAAAGGGACTTGAGATGTGATAACGCCGTCATTACTGATCAAAATCAGAACATAAATCACACTGTCACCATTGGAACTCACGATGGACCTGCTTCCAGGAGAAGCACATTAACTTTGTCGTTTTCTGTCAATCTATTTGCGATAACGTTTCCAGCATTGCCACCTAGTTCGCCAATCGCGACTTAGAGTGATTCAAGTAAGAGGCGACAGCATACCTCCAACGATAACGAAATCGAATTTGATATGAGGGAGGATATCAGAAACTTCGGTGAGAGCAGCGTGACTGAGGGAGGCAAGAAGCAAACTCGATGAAATGGCCGTGGAAAGTATGACCGCACGCATGGCGAAAAAGAAAGAAAGTAGGAAGGTTGTAGATTGGGGAGCAGAGACGCGGTCCAAAACCTCTTAAGTAGTGCCCGCGCCGATCAAAATTATCTCGAGGTTTACTCGGAATGTTCTTCTCCACTGGGAAATGAACCAAACGGTGTGATGAATCCTGGACTTGTAACCAGCATGGCAGCTAATACGTGGTCAAGGCTATGTGGTGGTTCATGACTCCGTCATCCCGTTGCTCATGCAGAACGGAAATTTTCCCAAGCCGCGTTACATCCTTGAGCTACGGGTAGGGTGTCACTGCCACTGCAACACGTTTAGACACGTCTTACGCGCCTGGCCCTGAACCCTCCGGAGCGCAGTTTGGGGACAGTAGCCTTGGTCAATAGATGAAACAGTTGTGAATTGGCCCAGGGTAATTGACTCATTTTGGATGCACCCAGCTAGTGTGATGTTAAGGAGCATGGCAATCGCAGAAACTCCCTGCAAGAGGTATTCAAAAATATGGGGAGATATTTCCTAGCGGGACTTCGAATTCTGCGTGCAAAGACAAGTGCCATTTCTCGCCACTCAAAATCATGGCAGGATATTTGTGGAGCGCAGACGCGATGGCGTCACCCATCGCACTTACTCATATTCAGCCACGGGATCGCGCAATGTGCGAAAAGCCCTAGGTAGGAGTACAGGTAAGTTTTGACAATACTAGGACTTGCACCAGTTCTACCAGCGGGACTTAGTGTCATTTAGTATACCACTACAAATTGTGCTCAAACATGAGTAAACTGAATGCCCTGGCCCTGTTTTCAGTTGCAATTATGTGACTCTGTTAAACGTTAAACTGTGACGCCTGGCATGAGCTCAGGAGTCAGGGACCTGCCCGTACAATCGGATTATACAATGCAAACTCAAGCAGGAAGCGGATTCTGATTTTGCTCAAGGAAATAGTACAATTGATTTCTTGATTGGCGCCGTTGACCCGAAGCTTGTGGACACCGGACCAGAATATCTCTAAAATTTGTCTCCAAACGCCATGAACAGAAGCACTGTACTTCACTCCCTATTTATGCCGCGCGTCACGTTCGTAAGATGCTTTGTACTCGTTCAAGTTCCCACAAGGTACGTCTACTTCAAGTTCTACCCGTTCGACAACGGTTTGATTCATCGATTCGTGTAAAGCAGCAGCTTGAGACATGTTTACAATTCCGTGCGAGTATTTCCATTATTCGTCGACTCTTCTGTTTCACTCCATGAACAGTATTGGCATGTGTTGACTCCCCTGGTCCGGCCCGAGTCAATGGTTTATGTACATATTGCTGAAGTCAGGTGTCTGTAAGTATTCTAGTCTCTGACCTTCCTGGATCGGGAAGTAAACAAACTCGGGATGGCGATGTAATGCCACACTTGTCAAAGCAGGCAGATACTGCAGGGCCACCTTTCTTACGGCCGGCAGAAATGCCATACACCCTGTTAGTAGTTCGACTGAGCGTGGAAGATTTGACGGCCGCGCCAAATGGTACCTGAATTTGCTCACCGATCATGGTTGGTGGATTGATTCCTTGTCTGTCAGTGCGAAGCCACCGTCAATACGATTGGTATTCATTCTTGTTCTGTTATGTGAATTTCAGGCAAGTCACCAAGGTATGACGCCTAGATTAATTCTCTCGGACACATACCATGGCTAGAGCCCTGCGTTGTATCGGCGGAGAAGAGCGTTTTTTCAGTTAAATACTACATAGCAATAAACTGCACGGAAGAACTTGTCTACTAGAGCTTTAACCTGGTCTTTTACTCCACAGCATTTCAAGATACTTGCGAGCTCACTTCAAATTCATCATCTGCCATCTACCAATGACCTATTTATTACATCTCCTCTTCAATATTTTGATTTTAGCGGTCAATAACTCTTAATTTAGAACAAACAAGAAAGAAATATTTATTTTTATTGCTCGCCTTACAACTATCATGATGGGCCTGTCCCGACGTCTAGACCGCGTCTGTCACCGTCACCGGTGGCCTTAGCGACACTCCAGAACTTCTCCAGACAATCATCGACCCGAAAAATCTGTCTTATGGAATTCAGAGATTCTAGATGAGTATGGTTAAATCGGGCAAGCAAGAAACAGGTCAGGGAGTGGATTTACGAGGCAAAAAGATCAAGGCTGAAGCTATCGAGGCCTTACATGCACTCTCTGAAGGCACTTTTGGAGAGAGACCCAATGGTGAGGACTTAGGCGAGTGTAGGTAACTCTTGAGAGGACTACACAACCTACAGGTTCTTCTCGTGGGCCGCATGCTAGCGGGGATCGTTCAAGTCTTGCAAGAACGAATCGAGTTGCAGGCAAAACAAAAGCAAAGCCAAGGCCCGTGGGGAGAAGCACTCAGCCCAGGAGAACGATGAAGTTCCAAGCGAAGGCGAGCACGCAACAAGTCGAATCTTCAAATCCTTCTGGAAACTCGTTTCTTGAGGGTCTGAAAAATCGTCCAGAGTTGAAGCGTTTGAAGTTTCACAAAGTCAAGCAAGACCAACTAGAATCCAGCACAACTCCACCGCATTCCGGTGTAATAGACTCCAGTATTCAGTGGAACCAACCTATCATAACCGAGGATTCTTCCTGTATGCAATCCAAACCAGATGTTGATGACACTAGGCAAACTGGGCCAGAAACGATCACACCGCTAGTAGGCGGAGGATTACAGGAATCTAGTGCAGTCGGTTTCGATGCACAGACGAACGACGTTAGCGCAATCGAGGCTACGGCTGCTACCAATGCGTCGGATACCCAGAAAGAGACGAACCCTGGTGACCAGGAACAAATTCATAGTAACGTTGAAGTGACCTTTGAAGGTTGTCTCCCTCCAGATACTTGTGAAAGGGCTTGTGCCGAAGAACATACGGCATGGAATTCCATCATTGAACCCGGTCGTGTTTCGCAGCCTGGCGATTTCACATTTACGAGGTCCGAAACGAAGGAGAGTACACAGCGGGATGAAACTTCAAATATCACTGGCAATACAATTATAAAGGTTCCGCGAAAGCGCGCGCGTTTCAAACGTAGCAAGAAAATCAAGAGGGGCCAGCAGAAGGCGGGTACAGCGGGGGACATCGTAGGCTCCAACGTCGAGTCCAGCATCCGAATTCCAGAGGAATCTCCGTACGCGCAACCAAAGTCAAGTGTTTCGGAGTTCAACGACACTCGGGATACTCGGTTCGAGGTCGCACCTGTGGCGGAAGCACCTTGGACGCATAGTGCAGAAATCCTCCGGAATCCTGCTTTGCAGGACCATCATCAAAGGACAGTGAATTTTCCTGTGATGAACTATGGTCGCGTTTCGCCGGATGGTGTCAATCCAACAACGAGATTTGGAATAAAAAGTACACAACATAATGAACCCTTAATTCGGACCAACGATGGGACTGTCCAGGCTTCAGAAGCGTTTACAAATTCGGAGTATCTCAAATTGAACGGCACGGATCAACCAGAACCAAGCATGGCGGCGATGGAGCAAGTCTTGACGGGTCGTAACGCAGTAGATATGGAGTCGAACGCAACAGGAGATTTGATTCTGTGCAGGCAACCAGAGTCGAATCCTTTGTTGCTCAAGAACGCCCCGCAAAGGCAGTCTGAAATCAGCATAATGTCCCTAGAAGATTCTCGCGCTTTGGACTCTCATGTCGAGGCTCGTCAGGTTTTTCCAACTCAGGCTCCTCCGACTGATGTGAATAGTGTTGACGCGGAGAAGGCAACTTCAGTCGATCAAGCAATGGACATTGAAGTATTGTCAAGAGGCCATAGAAAGAAACCGTCTCTAGAACAAGCAGCAGAGACTTTTCATGTTGATTCACTTGGGGCCTCTCGTGCTGATATGGATACTCTTGACGCGGAGATAACTTTACTCCCTCAAGCAGTAGAAAGTCAGTTATCGTTAAAACGTAAAAGAAAGGAGCCGCCCATGGAACAGGGAGTAGAGAACGTGGATGAGATTGTACGAAAGTTACCTCGCAAACGGGGCCGCCCAAAGAAGTCGAAGGTGAACGAAGAGAACATGGAACTAGCGAAGGAAGTCAAATTCCGGAAGGTCAAAACGCCCAAAGAGCTGAAGACCAAGCCAGAGTTGAATCCCGATGTGAAGAGTTTCAGTTCTTCCAAGATCAAGCAACTCAAGCGGACCAACTTACGCTCCATTCTTACTGGAAAAAGTGAGTCAAAAAGCTTCAGTCGACATTTCTCGTTGACCGGATTTTATTTCAGACCCACCGTCGAAGGGTGAACCTCAATGGAGGCTACCCAAGCTGCAGGTAATGGATTTGTCTAATGATCCATTGGCAACAATTCCTACGGAACCTTCTGAATTACAGCCCTCCATATGGTGCGATGTGAGCGCTCGCTTCCCCGTTTAACATTTCATGTCCGCAATTCTTATTCATTGACTTTTCAGACCAAAGAGGAACTTGTTTCCGCCCTGCCTGAGCTTTCTGTAGCAGTTAACGGCATTGCCTGGTTACTCTCAACAACGCCAGTGATTCTTCTCGAACATACGTCGAGTGGGATGGGCGTATCTCAATTGGCAGACGACGGACTTTCCTTTGAGATGAAGATGTATGCTTTTCGTTCCTTTCTTTTGTGTACTCATGTCAGCCCCTTTAGGATTCGAGATTTTATTTGTCTCTCTGAGGATCTTTCTACGCCAGCAGAGTCAGCTGTCAACCAGTCTCCAACAAGGGTCCCTGGTGATGTTAACATCCGTGAAGAATCTTCCTTGTGTCTCGATGATGCACAAGCTGCAGACGAAGCCTCGAGTGGGTTGCAGAATGATTCTGTTTCCAACCACCCTTCGCATGGAAGCTGTGGACTTGTTCAAAATGAACCGATCGCTGAGGATCCCACTTCAACGGCTTCTGACTCCGAATTTGGACCGCATCCTCCGCCCAATAGACCTCCACTGGTTTTACCTAGTCAAGGGATGATGTACATTCCCCATGAGCGTTCCCTGCCTGTAGTTTTTCAACCAAAAGACCATCTCCGTTTTAGTCCTGGAAAAACAGAACGTAAGTTCCAGTGTTTCAACTCGTGTTTCTCAGAGTAGAGTTGAGTCGAATTTATAGATACATTTACGAACACGTATCGTATCTCGTCGCCTAATCTTTCTCAAGAAAAGATATCATGTCCGCCTGTCAAATCTTTTCTTCAACTTCATCAGCCACCGCAATTTTTTACTTCCTCTAGAGCCGTTCCTTCGACAGTGAATCCATCACCGTATTTAAAATCGTCTCGGTCTAGTGCTCCTGTGTGCCTTCCTCCTGCCATCGGTGTACGTGATTTACCGTCTCATGCTTCTGACAGCTCTCAAGGAACGATGACTTTACATCTGAGACAGCCTTCCAACTGGTCTCAGCCTGTCGTAAGTTCATCAATGTCTCCTCAACATCCTTATCCTGGTCCGCATTTGAATCTCGGGTTACCACACACAAGACCTTATCCGTATGGTTCGCAAGTTACTCCTTACGGTTGGAACAGGGATGGGTGGAATCATGCTCAGATGAACGAGGGGTATACTGGAGCTATGGAGGGCGGTCACGCCCTGACCGCGAAGGGGAAAGGGAAGGGTAAGCAACGAATGACTGATGGTCCATCGGGTAGAGTATCCGACCGGACTCGGACAGATGTTGTACCCCCGGCGCTGTGTCATACTATGCCTCGTCCTTTCGATTCAAATCCAGTCCCTTGCGTCGAGGGTGCGGGAGACAATCAACACGGAGAGTTGTTTACGCCGTACTCTGACCCACCTCGAGTGCCCGAAGTCCATTTTGGTTATCGGCAAATGGGTATGGGACAACGATCAGTAGTAACTGAGAGTGAAACGTCATCTTTAGCACTACCGACACATTCCTCCGTATTTCCCGGTCCTTCAGGTCTCATCAGGAGAGGCGCCTACGCCTACACCTGTACAAACGTCGGACCACTACCAGCACTCCCGATTCCGCTCAACCCTGTTCCTGTTCCTGTCCCTGTTCCTGCAATGCCTATTTCGACGTCGAGTTTACTGCCCGGACCGTTGACGGCTGCCGCTTTTGCTAGTTTTCCCCGTTCCGGTCTTGTAAATGTTGAAAACGGGGCTTCGACGGACGTATGCGTGCCTCTGCCGGATGCGGAGCCTGCGTCGAGGTTGGGTGTGCCTGGCGGCAGTGAAGGAGCGGGAGCGGGAGTGGGAGTGGGAGTGGACAACCGCATCCCGTGCAAGATACCCGCTGAGATCGCGGCGCTGTGCGATACGTATGTCGCTTGCACGCCGGTCACTGTTATTGCGTCCCGCGCGTTTTTGGAGCACAGGTGGGGAGTCGGTGTGCCGCCCGAGTGTGGGTATGTGTATCTTGGGTTTTTCGTCGTTGATGGTGTTCAGGTGGGTTTTATGTTGATCGGTTTTTTTTTTTTGAGGTGGGATGCTGATTGGTGTGGTGTGTAGGAGCGTCGTGTTGAGGTACTTGATTCGGAGAAGGAGAAGGAGAAGAAGAAGAAGAAGAAAGGGGGGTGTATGAAGGTGAGTGGTGTGGAGGGGGAGGAGTTTGTGTCTGGGAGGATGGAGTGGTGGTTCAAATGTCGATGGGTACCGAGTGGTGAAGAAGTTGAGGCTCAGCCTGAGGGGAGCGTTGTTCGGCCTTGGTGGTCGCCTGCTTCGCGTTCTCTCAACAGCAACCCTCCATCTCCCTCCACCATACCTATACCTCCCACGCTTTCGCTTTCCGAGTCTGCTTCACCTCAGCGCACCACCGACCCAGACCCGGAAGACAAAGACAAAGACAAAGACAAAGACGAACAGACAACGCAGTACTACCTGGCGCGGCGCGCGGCGCACCCGAATTACGAGCTGCTCGTTGGGAAGAAGCTGCCGATCCACTGGGCGTACCACTACCTCCTGCCGCAGACGGTGCGTGGTGGGGAGGCGGGGGATGTGGACGGGGCGCTGCCCAAGGGGTGGTGGTGCAAGAAGTGTGGGAGGGTGAATTTTAGGCGGTTTTTGAGGGGCGGGAGGTGTTTGGGTTTGCGGTGTTTGGCTGTGTGTGGAGGTGGAGGGGAGGCGGAGGGAAAGGACAAGGTGAGGGGTGGAGAGCGTGAGAGTGGGAGTGAGAGTGAGAGTGAGGGAGGAGGGGAGGTGCAAGGTGGCTATGCGATTGAGCTGGCGCAGTTGAGGGATCCGCAGCAGAGTGGTGTGCTGTCGCATCCTGCGGATTCGTTCCCTGCGAATATGGGTGTGGAGGGTGAGCGGACGGAGTGGGGAGATGGGATGGTGTGTTTTGAGTATTTTTGGGAGGTTTGTGGTGTGGTTGGAGGATCCGGGGGCGAGGTGAGGGCGCGAGATAAGGGGAGGTGGAAGGGGAAAGGAAAGGAAGTGCTGGGTGCGGTGGAAGCTGAGAAAGGTGAAGACTGGGGAGAAGAGATGAGGGAGGGGGTGTGGAAGGGGAAGGGGAAGGAAGTGGTGAGGAAAGTGAGCGTCTACCATGTGTTCACGGGAAACGATAGGGTGCTGCAGAGGGATGCGACGGTGTTGTTGAGAGATGTACAGATGCGGGTGCCGCTTGAGAGGGAGATGTGTTCGACGAGTGCGTTTTCTTACCCTTTTTTTGCTCGCCGATGTGCGATTCTGATTAGACACGCGCAGAGCCGTACTTTACGTATGTGACGCCGAGTGAGGAGACGGCGTGGCTCCCGACGGTGGTACGAGCGAAAGAGGTGATGTGTGCGCGTGCGAGGGTGTATGCGGAGCGGGAGGTCAGAGTCGGGAGGGTGGACATTTGTGCGTGGGTTGTTAGTGGGAGACGCAAGGTTTGTTTTCGGTTCGTTCTACGAGAATGTGATGTGAGCTGCGCTGGCAGGTATCGACGCCGCTTGACGCGACGAGTAATCCGGTCGTTTTGATGCTCCTGGGATGCGAAGTGGAGGTGACGATCGTGCCGCGGTCGGGGTTTCCGGTTCGGCGGTCTGAGAACGAGGATGTGGATGTGCTTGCGCTCGAGCGTCCTGGGGCTGTAGGTGGGGATGTTGATATGGAGGATGGAGAGATGAGGCTTCTTGAGCCTGGCGAGGAGCCTGTGTTGTTTGGGGAGCCGATGGTTGTGGATGGAGGGTCTGTGCCGGGATTGATTCGTGATGGCGAGGTGGAGACGGACGGAGAGGATGTGGATGTGGGGGCTGGGGAGCCTTTGACAGATGTCACGGCGGTTGTCGATGTAAAAAATCCGGTGAAAAAACCTGGTAGAAAGCCAGGAAAGCCCGAGAAGCAGGCGATTGGCGTGACGCTGGTTCATGGCGATGTGCTGGTGCTTTCTGGGGACGTGTTCAAGGTTGGTTCACAGCGGAGTTCCTCCTTGCGCTGGCTGATGTGTTGTTAGTATTCTCTCAAGCGTGCTGGGACGAGTATATGTAAGTTGATTCTTGCACTGGGATCTGTGTATTCTGACTGGCGCAGTATTTATTGGGACAAGTGTATGTAGTATGTAATAAAAGAATATTTACAGGCGCTTAGTTAGGCGACGTCAGTTTGAGTTGGGGTTGAGTGGCAAACAAGCGTGGGGGACAACAACAAACACTTACGAGTCGACGATGGCGAGCAACAAGCACCAACCCGAGCCCGTCCAGTGGGGCCGCCGTGAGTCTCTGCCATCCAATCCGAACCACAACTGACCCGCTCCAGTCCTCATCTGCGGCGGCACGGACTGGTCCGTCTCCCTCCCCCAATCTGAACCGAGTCCAGCTCATCCCCTCTACAGGCCCAAGCTCGGCAAGAAAGAGCGCGGCGGCGCACTCAGAAACGACCCGAACGAGTTCGAGTGAGTCCTCGTCCCTCTCTCTCCTCCCCAACCCAACCCAACCCGCCCAAGGAACCCCGACCTCCTCGAACCATACATCCTCCGCTCCCTCGCCAACATCCGCATCCGCTCCATCCACACCTCGTGCAATGGCTGCCACTTTGTCGCCATCGACATCGACGGCGCCGCGTGGCTCTTTGGCCGCAACTCCTTTGGCGCGCTCGGCATCCCCCCCGGCTCCGCCGCCGGCGACGAGTACGTGTCGGAGAACGCGCCCATGAGGATCATTGCTGCTGAACTTGGCGCGAAGGAGGGGACGAGGTTCGTGCATGCCGCGTGTGGGAAGAACCACACCATTTTGGTGGGGAGCGACGGGAGCGCGTGGAGTGCGGGACAGAATAATGTGGGGCAGGTACGTGTGTGGTTGCGTGCAAGTGCAGAGCTGATGAGAAGACGTAGTGTGGGCATTCGGTGTGTCCCGAGGTCACGTCGTTTAGGCTGATTACGGGCGTTGGTAATGGTGGAGACAAGGAGCGCATCGTCAAGGCTTCGGCAGGCGCTACTTTCTCGCTGGTACTCACAGAGTCTGGCAAGGGTACGTGTAGGTTCCTCGTATTAGAGTTTTCAACATTTGGCGTCTAGTTTTCTCCTTTGGGAGTGCTCAGAACGGCCAGCTCGGTAACGGCATGACCGGAGAGCGTATCACGACCGGTAACAAGACTGCGTATGATATCGAAGTCACTCCAGGTACTTTTTCTCTACGTGTCTTCTTTCCAAAGGGAGCCGAATAGCGTCCACTGGCTCCTTTTTTCTTTTCCACCCTCGCTAATTAATACAATCGACAGTGTACATCAAAGAGCTCGACGGGAAACATATCCTCAACATCGTCTCGGGCCCACAACATAGTCTCGCGCTCGACGATACCGGGTAGGTCTCTGTCTTTTCCTCATCATCCAGTTATCCAACTGTCCACAGCGTAGTTTATGTATGGGGATACAACGGCTACTGCCGCCTCGGTCTCGGGAACCAAGTCGACGTCTTGAAGCCCAAAGCTGTCCCGCAAGTACGGTCTACTTGTCTTTCCTTCTTGGTAATGAAACTGACGGTCAACCCCCCTTGATAGTTCGCAGGTCCAAGTCCCGCAACGAACGGCGCGCTCATCGCTGCTGGCCCGTCGAATAGTGTCGTCGTGGATAGGCAGGGGATGTATTGGATGGCAGGCAAGTGGAAGAATAGTGGAGAGGGTATGTTTCAGTCTCCTCTTCATCTTTTTTTCTCTTTGCGGGGGTTTTCTCTTTTTTGTTGTACTTTTTGTGCATGTGGTAGGGCTGTGTGGTTTTCCGACGATCGAGGCTTTCTGCTGCAGCGTGCTTTCCCCCTGTTTACAATTGGCAGAGGCTATTTTCGCACGTGTATATTCACTATATGCGCTTCATTTCTTTCCTTTTGGCCTCGTCGTCGGAAGAATCTCTTCTCATTTATGCACATACCTACTCCCTTACCTTCTTACAGTATGGATATTGTCGCGCGATACCGAGCACCGAGCGTGATTCCTCTGCTTGTGTAGTACGCCTTTCCTCTGTAACGGCCTTTCAATCTCTCATTCGTGCATGCTAACGCCCAACATAGGCTCTGCGGGCTCTCCATACTCCACTTTCCGGTTCATGCAAGACATTCAGCGAGTCTTTCTTGTATTTTTCTGGGTGAATGGAACTGCAGGCTGACTGGCAGTGGCATGACCTTTGGCAGGGGCTGCAAGATCTCGCTGGCTCGTTCTGGAGGCGTCACGCATTGGGTACTCACCCCGGACGAGGACGATACGGTTATGACTGTTGGATGGGGACAGAATGCTGCTAATGGTGCGTTATGCGATACTTACTCCCCAGCCGCTTTTCGCACGCACTGTCTGTCTAAACGTGCTTGATTTGATGCTCTCGGCAGGTGAACTTGGTCTCGGCCCAGATGAGCCGAAGAGCGCGACGAAGCCCACGCGTGTCGTTCCCCTCAATGGCATTGAGATATTAGAGTAAGGAATGTTTATTACTCTTTTGTTTTTTTTTTTGGAATTGCTGACGAGGGGAATTGGATATACATCACGTAGTATCGCAGCGGGGGCGAACACGACTGTGTTCCTGGCGAAACCGAGCGACAAGATGTCGGATCTCCCGCGCCATCCTATCGAGGTCGACCCACCGGCGTTGTGTGTCGTGTGTAGCACGGAACGCGGTGACGACGATTCCCCGCTCGAGTGCGACAAGGTCTGTATTATCCCCCCCAGGGTCCTTCCTTGTATTTTCTCAGTTGCTCCAGTCGCTCACCTTGAAATTTCTATTCCCTGGCAGTGCGACTCGCCGTACCACCTGGGGTGCCTCACGCCGCCGTTGAGTGCCGTGCCTGAGGGCGAGTGGTTCTGCGTTCAGTGCGCGAAGCAGCCCGGGGCGCCGATTGGGAGGTATCCGGTGCGTAAGGCTACGCCCCAGGCTGCGGCTGCGGCTGCGGGGAGGATGATGACCCCGAATGCGCATGTGAATGCGACGCCGAGTACGAGTAAGCGGCCGCGCGCGCGTAGTCCTGTGTATGATGATGAGGACGAGGAGGATGAGGATGAGGAGGATGAGGATGAGGAGGAGGAAGAGGCGCCTAGGAAGAGGAAGTCGCCGTCTAAGAGGAGAGCTGGTGAGTGGCGTTTTTTGTTTTTCTTCCTTTTTCGTTGTTGTCGTTCGTGCGTTGATCTCGTGTTGTTGGGGTTTTTTGTAGCTTCGAAAAAGAAGAAACAGCATTGATTTATAATGGTTTTTTTTTGCGCTTCTTTACTTACTTTTTTTTTTGAGAAGTTTGAGCTTTTTCATATCTGTCACCCATAATCGATAATCCCATGCGTATAAGAATCTACGACAGCTGTTGTTTTGTTTTTTTTTTGATATTTTGATTTTTGATTACTGCGTTCTCGCTTTCATTGCTGTTAATCTTTTCGTGTATTAAGACGACATTGCACGTCTACCGCTTGATTACTCCCGCCCTTTCCCATTCTACCTCTCGCCTCTCCCTCTCGTCCTCCCTTACGTTAGCAAAATTGTCACGTCCACTCCCCTTCCCCAAAAAAAAGTTTTCCGCCTTTTTTGGTTTTGTGTGTTTTTTTGTGGTTGGGTTTGGATTGTTGTATGAGGTTGTGTATGATTTAATAGATTTGTTTTGTTGATTATCTTTTTTGTTGAGGTTATAGATTTGTAAGTTTCAAAACAAAACTTTTCTGGTACCTAGAAGCTAACACATGTAGGTAGATACGTCTAGGAATCTATAGAACCACCAAAAAAAAATTCAAGTTTCAGCACGAAACGTCAGACTGATAAGTCTGTTCCCTCCGCGCGTTTGCAACTGCAACGATCTTGTTATTCTCATTTTTTCTTCCTTTGGGTTAGATGTTAGATGATGGGTGGGGAGGGTTGGTGGGCTCGCTACATCTTTTTGAAAGAAGAAAATCTCTCAGAAACTCGGTGTTATTTGTTGATGCGTTTGCCCGAGGAGTTCTTTGTCGTTTATGATTTACGAACCCTACGAACCCTGTTTGACAATTGACAATCGATGATTTTGTTGTTCTTTTTCATTTCGTTTACAAGTTTAAAAAAAAGAGCGTTGCAGCACGACTGAGAATGTTCTGGAACATCGATTGTTGATGACCAAATATCATACCCTTTTCCTCCACGCTCGTTTGGGAGTTGCTAGGATCGTAATTATGTGCGGCGGCATCTGTGATTAATGGTCGTCGATGGGGTGGGTGGTGGTTGATGTCACGGTGGGTTGTCGGCTTGTGTGCATATCTAGTACCCTAGATCAGTTGCTAGTGATGTGATGAAAATTTTGCGAGGTGGGTTCCTGGCTTCTGTGGTGTGTCTTGAAGGGCTTCGAAGGTGGGCGAAGGGGAGTCACGTGTGCTAAAACCTCGGAACGAGCCAGATATAGGTCGCCTTAGCCAATTCCATTCCACACACCCACAATGTTGAAAGCAAGAAAGCAAATGTCCTGACCCTAAACTGCTGGAGGCCTGCCTCATGATTACCTTGCATCTGGTTGGCAATCACTTCCGAACTTCATACTTCTCAGTTTACAAGGTTGCTCTTCACATTGCTACCTGATAGAAGTCTATAGGGACTACTCCTAAATGAGTACATGCAATGATTCCGGGAGCAGTCGGTCTTCCTGATCTAGGCGTGGCTCCTGTATAGCATGTCCCTTGTCCTCCGCGCATCCAATATCCAATTATATCTATAGGTCTATACAACGGAATTCTCAGATGTGGCAATCTCGTAAGAAGTGGAATTTTTAAACTTTCCTCCTCTTTGTAACTGAGTGCGTGTTCTTTACGTTCGAAACCCTGCCTCTGGCTCGGGATTCTCCCTTGGTGCAATCAACCACTTGTACTAGGATCTAGGATACTTTGGTTGACGTCTTTGGAAATCTTGCGCTCATGTCCTGCATAGCCTTGCCGTTGTGTAGTCCTCTCTGTTATACTTAAACGCTTAATCATTCTCTGTGGCTTGTGACAACCCTTTTCTGTGTATCGAGCTATTGATCCTTCGCTTGTCAAAAGCCTCAGTTATGGAAATATATACGACGGTTACTAAGAAAACTGGAACCTTGCAGTGCAGTTACCAGACCGTATATTATGGACTGGCGGTAGTCTCCGGGATAGTATATGTGATGGTCGACTACTTGCATGTTCAAAGGTCAGACTGACAGATGCAAGTCAACAGCTAGGTATGAGGATTTTGCTTACTTTTCAAACCTCGGGTTCTAGATCCGAGTCTGCCAATGGAAAAAATTCTTATAGATGAAGTCGAGGGGAATATTTATTTTTATTAAGCTTTGTTCCGACAATATCAGTCCAAGGGGTCCAAGGGGTGGCTAACATCCGACACACCATGTGGTCCGCTTATTCGTGCCGAGTGCCTTCCTTTCCAGATCCTCACGGCGTTGAGTCAAGCAATGTAAATTTAGGGTCAATGTGTCCAGAACAATATCTTCAGGGGTATAATTTAATATTACCCTGGTCCCACCGGTCTTCTCGCCTATTATGATCCTCGACGAACGAAAAGCGACTAAGGCTAACCATGCTGGTATAAACGGGTTTTTATATAGTAGCTAGTGAGTGAAAACGTCGTCCGTTTGGCAGGTCGATGTGGTCCTATGCGATTCCTGTCTTCTCTCTTCTTTCCGTTGTCTACGGTGGAATTGGACCAAGGACAGACCTGCACATCGTGAATAAGGTCATCTCACCCGATGGCTTCAGTCGATCGTAAGGTCCTTAGCCAAGGGACATCCTCCATTGTAATTCTCTTATTTTTCTCAGGACTGTGTTAGCAGGGAAAACCGCTGCAAGCGCCAGCTTTCCCGGTCCCCTCATTACAGGAAACAAGGTAAAACTCACTTTACTCCCTGCTTGAGCGGAACTGACCGACGATTATCATGCTCGGAAGGGCACCAACTTTGAAATCAATGTCATCGATTTCCTCACCGACGAGTCGATGCGTAGAGCGACGAGTATTGTCAGTCATTCCATTCGTCCGTCACCCTCTCAGGCTATTAAAACTTCCTCTAGCATTGGCATGGCCTAGTTCAGGCAGGAACTCCTTGGGCTGATGGCCCAGAGGGAGTGACGCAATGTCCCATAATACCCGGGGAATCGTTTATATACGGTTTTCATGTTCCTGATCAAGCTGGCACATTTTGGTATCATTCACATTATTGTATGTTCCAACGGATCAAATGTTTATGAAGACTAATCCTTTGACTTTGTCAGCAACCCAGTACTGTGATGGTCTCCGGGGAGTTCTTGTCGTTTATGATCCTGATGACCCGCATGAAAACTTGTGGGTTTGCTGTTCAACGATTCAGAGAAGAGCAAAGCTAATATGAACGATAATGTTCCAGATACGACATTGATAATGGTCAGTCGCACTTTCCTATCATGAAAATCAACCTGTAGTCTTATTACTTCTCAACTTCTCAAAAGATGATACAGTGATCACTCTCGCCGATTGGTATGTCAAATCCTCAGTAGCATCGTTCGCTAACTGACCTGAATTGACAGGTATCACTTTCCTGCTCCCAAACTTGTTGGCATCCCTCGGCCTATTTCCACGCTGATCAATGGCATTGGTCGTTATGTCGGTGGCCCTCCCTCATCTCTCTCTGTGATCTCAGTTGTAAAGGGCCTAAGGTATCGTTTCCGCCTTGTCTCTATTTCATGTGACCCCAACTACAATTTCTCTATCGACGGTCACACGATGGTGCGTTGGATAATCCACATGCTCCAGGCTGCATTTGAATTTTCCTTGTTTCCTTTTCTCCATTAGACAATCATCGAAGTCGACGGGGTCAACGTACAGCCTTTAAATATTGACTCGATCAGGATCTTTGCTGGACAGCGATACTCCTTTGTCTTAACGGCTGACCAGCCCATCAATAATTATTGGATACGTGCCGAGCCCAACATACCCATCGGAAAAACACAAAGCCCGTTTGACGGAGGCATAAACTCCGCCATCTTGCGATACACGGACGCACCTATTGAAGATCCAAACACTACCCAGACCCCAAACACCAAACCGTTACGAGAAACTGATCTACACCCTCTTACTAACCCAGCTGCGCCTGGCGTTCCCACTCCGGGAGACGCCGACGTCACTCTAACACTCGCCGTAGCGCATAACGTCCATACTGGCAAATTCACAATCAATGGGGCTTCCTTCCTTCCGCCCTCTGTGCCTGCTCTGCTGCAGATCAAAAGCGGCGCGAAAACGCCCCAGGAACTGTATCCGCCGGAGAGCATCTATACATTGCCCAGGAACAAAGTCGTCGAAGTTTCTATTCCTGGAGGTTCCCTGGGAAGTCCTGTAGGTGCTGTTTGACCTTTGATGAAATGTTGCTAAAATGGTTTTCTGAGCATCCTTTTCATCTGCATGGGGTATGAAATTTGACTCGTCGTCGTCATCATTTAATACTGATCATTCGTCACACAGCATACTTTCTCTGTTATTCGAAGTGCCGGCAATTCAACGTACAACTTTGTGAACCCTGTTCGTAGGGGAGACTTCTACTCCTTCATAGTTAATTTTTTGAACTCTCGAGCTCAATTACTGGTGCAGGTCAGACGTGATGTTGTTTCCATCGGCGGATCATACCAGGATAATGTGACGATTCGATTCACAACGGATAACCCTGGGCCTTGGATCTTTCATTGGTTCGTTGGATGCCTAGCCTTGTTTCAATTATCTGACAGTCCTTGAATATCATGACAGTCACATTGACTGGCACTTAGACGCGTACTTCCGTCGCAATTTTGACGATTCCTTGCTAATGATGATTTTTATGCTTTTCCAGCGGTCTTGCCATTGTATTCGCAGAGGATGTACCAGACATTACTCGATTTCACCCACCACGTAAGACTTATCCGATTTCTGGGTTATAGTGGCTGGCATATTTGCTTAATGCACATATTCAGCATCCTGGGATATACTTTGTCCTGCTTTCAATGCCAGTAACCCTGATAAAAACTTGAACTGAATTTTTCCTTTTCCTACCACTACCAAAACTCGATATCCATTGTAATGCTGTTGTAGTCATCGCAGATACTTTCAAAAGCTTTACATCCATTTATACCTTTTTGTCACATAAATTTTCTTATTTATCACTTAGTCTCAGAATTAGATGTGTCAATACCTGCCATTTAGGTTCATTAGACATTGAAGGTGCGGGTGTGGGGTAGGGATTATCTGTTTGTATGGATGGTCTCATCAAAAACCCTAGGGCTTTCTATTTGAGAATAGACAAGGTTTTACTGGACTACAATGATTATTTTAGAGTGAGCAATGTATGAGGATAGATTGAAGTCAAATGCTTATATCAAGCATGTGTACTAACTGATATACTAGCAGAGACAATGTAAAGTCAAGTGCTTGTTATATTCACAGACTGAGAATATAGAAAAGACTGGAAGTCATCATATACTGTAGACAAATAAACTAGATAGTACCAGGGATCCTTGCATTTAGTAGTACAGCAATCAAGGACAATCCAGAGGTGAAAAAATAGTTACTGATCTGTGGATGTTTGGCTTGTAAATAATTAGCACTGGAACCTTTCTAATGGCTCATCAACTTCAAATGATTATATCTTATGCTACAGCTCATTGTACAGCTTATTAAGACCTGTATTAATGTTAAATTACTAGAGTATAATAAATATTATCCTAAAGAGCTACTTGATATATCAATTGATTTTTTTAAAAGCACCAAACATCAGAAAGGTTTTGACTGCCACTATAGTACAGTTTTTGTAAGGGCAACCTCTGGAGGTTGCAGCTAATCACACAACTGGCAGAGAGAAATTCAAAGTATATTAGAACAGAACCAACAACAACAAGAAGCATAACTAATCACCTGGCAGAGGGAAATTCAAAGAGAACAAGTCAAAGGATTCCTCTGCCACAGTGCAGTGCATCAGTGCAGTGGCAGTGGCATGGGAACAACTATACAGTATGTAAAACTTACCCTGGAATGAGTCAGAGGGGTCCTAAGAGCCTCTGGGAAGGTTAGGAGAAACCCTGGAAGTGCTGAGGAGTGCTGAGGGGTTTGCCAAGGTGTGCCAGAAAAGGAAGTCCTCTGACATCATCCCCTCTTAGAGTGCAGTGCCTCAATGAATGGGGTAGAATAACTCCCAAATAGCATGGTTGACTTGGTAGATGACTTGGATGGCTCATGGTGCATTGGAGTAGATGTGGTGAAACTCTCAGGCAAGGGCTGGTGCATGGACATCCTTGAAAGGTTCTCAGAATATGTTCTTGATATTGTAGCCTTTCCACTTCATCTTGTACTGTAGTTTGCAGCAAAAGATATAGCTGTCCAGTATCTTCTCAGCCTCATACTCTGGCCCATCCTCTGTGAGGTCAGAGGCAGCAAGGCTTCATGTCTGGGTATTGAGTTGTCCAGAGCAGGCAAGAGCTTGAAACAATGTCAAGAATCAGGTTAGCCTTACGGTCACACCAACAGAACCAGATCGATATTCGATTCTAGTACTACGAGTATGACAGTAAAATTGGCTGCCTTATGTAAGGCAGCCAGCATGTATGTAGAGTAATAATAATTAACTAATATACGAGTATGACAGTAAAATTGGCTGCCTTATGTAAGGCAGCCAGCATGTATGTAGAGTAATAATAATTAACTAATATACGTGTATATTAATTAATTAACTAGGTATAATCTGTTACATGCCCCCCTTTGAGACTGGTAGCCAGTCTCGATGTAAGGAGGGACACGTTTTTGTCCGGGTCACTACTTAAGTCAATGTGGAGGAGCGCTGGTCCTCCACGGCTCAAAAATGTCCAAGTCATCTGTCAAAAAATACAACGCCGACGTTAACCGACAGTATGAATTGAAAAGGAGATGAGCCGCCTACAAAATTTACGCAGACGGCGGACGCGACAACTCGCGAGCCGTATCAATCCTCATCTCAGTGTCGACGTTAACCGAGGATGATGAGGCGACGGGACCCGACGATGTTGAGGCTGTAGGAGCCTGAACTGACGTGGAGGGGTGTGACGGAGAGGGGGGATAGAGCCCGTGTCGAGAGCGGCGTTGCCATAAGTCTCGACGGTTGGGGTTCATCCCCACCGGATAATATAGTCCACTTTCAAGGTACTCATGACCTTGATCGGATTCACGGGTGAGCAGTGCGTGGAGACAAATCATATCATCGTCCGTGGGCAATCGCCAATCGTCCCACCATGTGATGGCTGCGGGCTCTCCATAGAGGTCCAGTCGACGATGACGTTCATCGTCGACCTCACGGAACTGGTCAATGGAGGCTGTGGCCGCAAGGAACTGGTTCTTGAGGTAGACCACGCCGAAGGTATAGGCGTGGTCCACCCACTCGATAGGTACGCGGTTGGCTATCATAGCCCGTAGCACGTCAGCATCGGTGATGTTGACGGCATTAGCCGCACCCACTCGATAGGTACGCGGTTGGCTATCATAGCCCGTAGCACGTCAGCATCGGTGATGTTGACGGCATTAGCCGCATCAAAGTACGGGGGTCGGAACTGGACGTCAGTCCAGCTCATGGGTACGAATGGGTTGCTGGGGTTGGCAGCGTCGTAATCCACGACCGCCTCACGATACAGCCCAGGACGCGCGAGAATCAAGGCTAACAGCCTTGCAAAGCGTCCCCAAGCTCTTCCCGAAGGGGACAGTCCACGCGTCAGGGCATGGCCCAGCAGAGTACGCCAGTGAATGCGGTAAGCCTGATCCACTGCAATGCCGTATACCGAATTCATCATCCCTGGTCGACAGAAGTAGAGAACGTTCTGCGCCAGCTTGTCCAGATCGAAGGTGAAACGTACACCTTCGGAATCAAACCCGGAAAGCGTAAAAAACGGTCTTCCGGCTCGGTCCTTCCATCGCAGGTACCCGTCTGGGGTCGGCATGACCGCGATGTTCATGTGGTGGGATGATAGATCCAGAGGGGGCGAAATGTGCTCGTACTCTGGTGAACACACCAGAGTCATCGTCCTATCCCTCACCGACGTATAATAGTTGATACTGATGCGCTGAAACTCGCGCAACAGATAATAGGCCTCAGTGCGCAAAGACACTGACATAAACTTGTTCTGCGAAAGCTCATAAAGCTTTCGCAACTGCTGGGGATTCATCGGGAATCCCCTCGGCACCACTCGATTCAACTCCTTTGAGGTATGGTGATACCTCTCTCCCTTTTCCTCCTCGTGCGCCTTCGCGGCCAAGGCTTCATCGCTCACAAATACTGTATTAGTGAGCCGGGAGTAATAGAAATGGCGGTCGAGTGCCCCGCCGTAGAACCAGTTGGACCGCTCCACCAGCGTCCCGCTGACAAACACCCCGAGGCCATCAGGAATACGGCCTGTGGCCTGCTCCTCCCGGTCTTTATCGACCTTTGCCTGCCGGGCGGCCTCGTGCTTCCTCCGAGCCTCCTTCTTGCGTTTCTTGTCTAAACGCACTCGGCGTTTAGCGGGGGTTTCTCCTTCTGAGGGGGTCTCATCTGATGACTCCCCATAATCACTCCTGTCGCTCGGTTCATTCAGACCGAGCGCAGCCAACGTTAAGAGTCGCCCTTCGACCTCGGCGTCCATCCTCGTGTCCTTTATGGGGACCGCAGACGCATACGCCCTCAGTGGTGCCTTGAACTGCACCACTGCTCCAAACCGCATCACAACTCTGTCTGCTCCTCGCGGAACATCTGCTCCAAACTCCACTTCCGACAGGACCACCTCATCCTGCCGCTTCGCCCCTGACTGCTGGGAGGGCGCATGTGTTGACGAGGAAACTCCACTTCCGACAGGACCACCTCATCCTGCCGCTTCGCCCCTGACTGCTGGGAGGGCGCATGTGTTGACGAGGACAGTCCTTGTAAACTGTTGTCAACCTCCACGAGCTCGTCATGTAACTCAGCCGGGCTCGGAGTGAGCTCTCCCGATTCCCGCACCTCAACTTCCGGTCCTGCATCTCGTGCTCTGAGGCGTTTTGCCTCAGGTTGCTCCAACGACGACGACGGACGCTTCTTCATAGCGTTCATAAATATCTTAATAGTATTGTCGTTACGCTGCTGCAGCATAACAATCTCATCGAGCAGGCCCGTAATCACCACCTGAGCCACTGGATCCGCCAAAAACGCGGACTCCGGTGGTACTCGCTGGCCGGCAGTTATGAGGCGTCTCCAGACTGCCTCTGCCTGAGGGTCCAACACCTCCGACGGCGTTCCGATCTCTTTTCCTTTTCCTTTATGAGGCGTCTCCAGACTGCCTCTGCCTGAGGGTCCAACACCTCCGACGGCGTTCCGATCTCTTTTCCTTTTCCTTTCTCCGCGTACGAAAAGCGCCGCGGAGATGGTGCACGACGGGGTGACGGAGAGGCCCGTTGAGGCGGTGTTCGAGGTCGGGTTTGACCTCGATTTTGCATCCTCGCTGCCGGCTCATCCTGTCTGCGCCCAACCATTTCCCGAGGCCCGCCTCCTCGTGCCCCGGTACTCCTCGGAGGCGATCGCCTCCAGTCTCTTCTATACGTCTCTTGCGGGGGCGGCGTCCTTTCTCGCTGTCGTCGAGGTTGCACCACCTTGCCCTTTACTTGCTGTTGACGCCCCGCGTCATCGTCCACGTCCATGGGTGCTACCTGTGGCGCAGTTAGTGCTTTCTCATCCGAAAGGAGTGTACTTGCACTCTGGGTCTGCGTCTGCTGCATCGGCATTGGCATTCCCCACATAACCTGTCCCCCCATCTGCTGTCCAGGACCAGCTGGTCCTGGGAAATACGGCATCTGGAAGAACGGCAGGTAAAACTGCGGAGGTTGTCCAAATTGGGCTGGGTTCTGCCCAAACTGGGACACCACTGGATACGACGCCACAGTTGGCGTCGTTACAGGCTGCTGAATGTTTTGCTGGGGGCGATCCCCCCCTCCTCCAGAACCCTGTGGGTTCTGAGGCTGCTGCTCACCGGCCATATGCTGGTAAGAGTACGACATGGTATCACAAAAAACGTCGACGTGTTGGTGGGAAAAAACACACTAAATTCCCCATCATCAGGTTACATAACCTGATCCGACCCTCTCCTCTGCATCATGATCCGCGTTATCTCATCAGATAGATCTACGTCCATCTTATCTATCTGGACAACTTGTGATCCGATCAGGATCAGATACTTGGTCGATCCGAGATCCGACTGATCTGGCCTTCATCTTATCACTGCCATCAATCTAAGCACGTGAGCGCTTAGCAAGCTGATTTGGGCGCTTCACGCCCTGCAGTTCTAAGTACCGATCCAATGCTGCCAACTTGGCACATGTGTGGTACGACTCCCATGTCGTATCACCTGCACTCCACCGCACCTCGAATTCGAGGTGCGTTCCTTCCTGCCACCGATGGCCCAGGATGTCCTCGACGAACCATTCTTGTTCGTCACTGGCACCGAAATCATATGGCTCGGGAGTCACCCGATTAGGGAACATAGCATCATCGTTTGCGTTATACCGCCTAAGTAACGATACGTGGAACTTAGGCACAATCCGACGTGCTTGCAGAGCTGCAGGCAGCTCCAGGACATAGTTCGACGTGCTTGGTTCCGCGACCAAGACTCTGTATGGTCCAATGAACTTTGGACACAGCTTTCTCGCTCTTCCTTTCGGAAGATTCAAGTTCTCCGTCGACAGGTACACTAACGTCCCGGGCGTTAGTTCTGGTTCCTCACTTCGCCTATCATTTGCATGTCGTGCCTGTACAACACGCGCGGCAATGATTGCATCGTGTGCATTGGCTAGATTCGCCAATGCTTGCTGTGCAAAGTCCTTTACCCCTTTGTGAACGGCTCCGTCTGCCTTTAGTTCGCGCAGCATGGAGGGCATGTACCCTCCATTGAGCTCGAACGGTGCATATTTCGTGGTCTCAGACACGCTCGCGTTGATCGCGAACTCAGTTAGCGGTATTCTATCCACCCAGTCACGTTGGTCCGGTCAGACCACCGTACGAAAGATCTGGGCAATACTTCTATTCGCTCGCTCTGTCTGTCCATCCATCTGCGGATGAAACGAAGTAGACATGAGTAGTTTAGCTCCCAGGAGCTTGTGAAGTTCTCGCCACCAGTGAGATGTAAACTTGGTGTCTCGATCGCTCACGATCGAACTTGGAAGGCCATGTAGCCTTACAATCTCCTTCAAGTAGATCCAGGATAACGCGGACGCCGTAATGGTTGTGTGCACTGGTATCAAATGTACCATACTCGTCATTCGGCAAATGACCACCCAAAGGTAGTTATACCCTTTGGACTCGGGGAATGGACCAACAAAGTCCATTCCAATGGAGTCCCACGGCTTCGTCGGGATGGGCAGGGAATGCAACTTCCCTGCTGGCTTCCTATTGCTGGTCTTCGACCGCTGGCAGGCCTTGCAGGTCTGGCAGAACTGCATCACTTCTTTCTGCATCTGAGGCCACCAGTACCACTGCCTCAGGTATTCTAGTGTTTTGTTGGTTCCAAAGTGACCAACAACCTCATGAGCTTGAGTGACAACCTTAGTGAGCAGTGCTCGGTCGCGTGGTAAGCACACCACGTCGTGTCCTCAAACATTCGTTATCCGGACTAGTCCGTTCTCATCCACGCTGAAGCGTGGATGGGCGTCTGCGTTCTGCCGGATTTCCGTGTAGAACGCATCGCGTCTATAGCCCCTCATCACCTTCTGGAGGTACTCATCGGTTTGAGGGACAGGAGGGTTACGATACTCTCCTGTAGGCGATAACGCGTCAGCGAGCGTCATGTCGTGGCTATCCGGTCCACGACTGCTTCCAGTCTCACTTTGGTGTGGCCTTGTCGCCTCCTTTTGCTGGGCCTGCTCCAGTTGCTCAGCCTCTATGTCGCGGCCCTCTTGCCGCTCTTGCAGTCGTCGACTGCGTCGCAGTTCGGTAGCTTGCATAGCCCGAAGCTCGACCACATGCTCCTTCACCTCTCTGTAGCGATGATACGGAAGATCATCGCCATGAGGATCAATACGAATGTCCGCATCGACATACTCATGCGTATCATGGTGTTCGCCTGCTCTATCGCTCTCGAAGTACCTCGAGAGACAGTCCGCCACCTTGTTCAGTTCGCCTTTGACATATGTGATGTCAAAGTTGTAGCGAGACATATAGTCAATCCACCGGCGTTGCCGGGGGGACAACGTTGCTTGAGTCTTGAAGAACTCAAGTGCTTTATGGTCGGTAATGATGTGGATCTTATATCCCATCAATTTATCTTCCCACTTAAGTAGCGCCTCAAGTATCGCCAGCGTTTCAAGCTCATGGACCGCATAATTCTGTTGGGCCGAGGTGAACTTCCTCGACATGAACCCTGCAGGCCGACAATTTTGCCATGAGCTTCCCTGGCCGTACATTGCACCTACTCCGGTCTTTGAGGCATCACAGATGAGCCAAATCGGCTCATCACGTCGGGGATCTATGGGACGAATGACTGGTGTCTTTGAGCAGATCCTCTTGATCATCTCAAAACATCGTTGATGTATAGGTCTCCATATAAATGGAGCACCATTCTGAGTAATAGACATCAACGGTCCAGTATATGCTGTTATATCAGGCAGACAATTGCCGATATAGTTCACTAGTCCCACGAATCTCTGCACATCATTATAGTTACGAGGCACACGCCATTCGCGTATGCGATCGATTTTGTCCTGGTCAGGGTGAATACCCTGACTATCAATCTTGTGTCCGAGGCAATCCACTGTCTCGGCATATAGTTCGCATTTCTTCCACTTGAGGTATAGCAAGTTAGACCTCAGTCGCTCGAAAATGACACGAAGATGCTCTTCGTGTTCTTCGATTGAATCGGAGTATATGAATATGTCGTCCAAATAGATATGGACGAACCTCCCGATAACATCCCGGAAGATGGAGGTCATCAACCTCTGAAATGTCGCAGGAGCATTGCAATCTCCTATCTGCATAATGTTGCTCACATATGTTCCCGTGATTGACGAGAACACTGTCTTTGGGATATCAGACAAGCGAATTCTCACTTGCTCATACGCATCCGTCAGGTCAATTTTCGACCTGAACTTTGCTCTCGCCACATCTTCTCGAATCACTTCCTGATCCGGAAGTGGCGTCACGTCCTTCACGGTGTTGTCATTGCGTTGGCGTGCATCCAACGCCGTCCTTAATGTACCATCTTTCTTCGGAATGCACAATAGCGGAGCAGCTTGGGAGGCTGGTTGAGCCTCCCACCAGTGGGCTCTCAGGTACCGATTGGTCTTGTCTCGGAGCTGCTGCTGCAGCGCCATTGGACATTGAGGCAAATGATATTTATACACCTTATTCTCATCAATAAGGTTGATTTCATGGTTGACCTCTCGCCAAGGAGGTAACTCCTCCTTGGTTCCGTTCAGAATATCCGCAAATTCCTGCTGCCACTGCAATCGTAGGTCCGGAATGTCCTCCTTTGTAAAACCACTGGTTTTACCTTTGCCCTTCCGGTCCACATCCTTGCCTGGGTGCCCAGACAGCTTTGCTTGTACGGCTGGACGGCCATACTTCTCTCTGAGGGCAGTAATCCTCAGCTCGCTGTCATCCGGCGTGTGCAGTCGCACAGGCACTTCCTTCTTACTTCTCCGCGACGTCACAGATAGTCCGTCGAAGAACACCTCACTCGGCGACGATATCTCGTCGTCACTAGCCTGACGATACGACTCCTCCTTCGACGTCCATCGTGGTCCATTCCACGCATACATCGACACCACTAGGTCATTCCACTCAGCAGGCATTCGTGGATCAAATGCCCATTCAAATGTGGGATGAGGTACTGGTCGATCCCAGATTGACCGATTCGTATGTGTGGAGGACGCCTCATCCTCCAACAGTCCTTGATCGTCGTCATCTGTTACCAAGTCCTCAACCTTCACTCGCGACGACGTCGGTTGGCACTCTGTGCTTGCCGCATGCTGAGGCCGCTTGTCCTCAGACTTACTCTGCTTTTCACACTTCATCTCCTTCATCTCGGGGCTCTCCCCCCTCTTCAGAGTACGTTCGTACTCTACAGCTTCGCTTTCCAGCATCAACACCGCCGGACTATCCATGGGCAAGCTCACACGAGCTTGCTCTTCATCCTCTCCATCCTCAACCGTAGGCGAGTTCTTGCCTCCGTCTAGTCAGTGTCGCCTGACTAGCACCTTCTTCTCCATGGCGCGGTGTCGATGGAGACGTCCATCGCCATTATCTATGGTCACTCGCACTGCAGGAATGGTGGTGCCATCCACCACTATCTCATTCTTCTTGAAGTTCAGCAGAACATTGTGCTTCCTCATATACGGCGTGCCTATAATCATGTCGTAACGATCAAAGTTCGCCACATCAAGGTACTCCCTCGTCCTTGATTTTGCACAGACGATACTCGCCTGCGTACCAAACTGTACCGCAGCTCGGCTGCCCACAGTACCCAATTGAAGGAGTAGTGGCTCCTTCAACTCACTGACAGAAATATCGTGCACTTGGCAAAACTGGGGTGTCACCCCAGTAGTCGTACTACCTGAATCCCACAATGTCCACGCCTTGTGGCCATTCACCTCAACGTACGACGCCAGGCACTCCTTATTCTCGCGCTTCAACACCGGTCTCACCAGCTTCTCTGGAGCCTTGCGAAGGTGTACCTTATACACCTTAACATTGGCTGCTCCAACGGGACGGTCTAATGCGCTGACCGGGTAGTCCGTCAGAGCTCCCATGAACTCTGAGTCTGACTCCCGGGCGTAATAATCGTTGTCGTATACGTCAACCTCCACGTATTCATCATCCGACAACTCCTCTACCACAGAGGCGTTTTCATCCTCTGGTGCATCAGGTATGAGGTTCTCCACCTCATCGTCTTCCATATCAGGTTCATTCCTGGAGTCTATCCCTTCAGCATCCGGGATAGCAGTGTGCGCCGCCCGTACATAGGCACGTGGCTTACCCATAGGCTTTCCACCACCCACTGGGCATGCATTCGCAAAATGCCCAGGCCGACCACATTTGAAGCACTTACTCGCCACGAAAGGGCGAGCTGCTTCATACTTCGGTGGCCCATTCGGTGTCGGCAATCTAGCCTCACCAGCAGCCTGATGCGGTCGAACACCCTCTCGGCGTGGACCTCTCTGAGCATCCTGTGCCGGTGCATCCCTACGGTCCCCCGGCCGGTCGCTCCGGAAGCGTCGGTCTTGCCGAGGTGCTGCTCTTACCACGAACCTCGGGTTCGTATTGCCCACCATCTCCTTTCGACAAGCCCAGAAGGTGCCTACCTTCCGAGGCTCGGCCTTGTTTACCGATCGAACCTTTGAGCTATGTAGCCCAAAGTGTCGCGCTATTTTGTGGGCTTGCTCGTAGCGCAATGCATGCGCTACGAATTCCTTGACGGTATTTACTTCAGGCGATAGTCCGTCATCACAAATGAGGGACTCTCTCATTGCGTCAGGTATCCCCCGCAGGAAGGTATCAATCATTACCCAGTTATCTGGGTAAATAGACATATTCTGTGCGTGGTCTATCAAGGTATCATAGAAACCTTGAACACCTAATCGTTCGGTGTAGGAGGTTGCAATGAACGCCTCCCGAGCATCCTGCATGGTGGATGCACTCACGAACCGGTTATATAATTCAAGGATTACATCCTTGAACGTCCATTGCTGTCGTGCACGATTGTAGTGCAAGACATGATGACGGAACCAGGCTTTGGCTGGTCCGTCCAGGAACTCCGGGAGCACAAACACACGTTCTCGATCCAGACGATCCCCCCCATACTGGCATGCTGCCAGATGGTTGCACACATCCATCGTCCAATTTTCCAAGTCGCTAAACTTGGACTCCCCTCTGTACGGTTGGATGTGTTTTGACTCCGCCTTACGCGGTTTGATACCTTCGGGCAGGCGTAATGCTATGCCTACCGCATCGTCGATTATACTACTGAGGCGCTGGTGCATATTCTCAGTATACACCTTTGTCGCCTCAGTTATTCCAGGCGTTTTATTTCTACCTTCCGCTGGAGGTACCACGGAAAATGCACGTACAGGTCGGTGACCTGTGTAGTGCACTTTCTCTGCACCCTTCCAATGCAGGGGGCTCTCCTGTCCCCCTAGCTCTTCTATCACCTGCTTTCCAGGGCCTCGGCTCGGATCCGCCGTGGGCGGGTCCCCTCTCCTGGTGTCAGGCTGTCGTGTCCGTTGGACATATTGCCTTCTCATCTCGTCGATGGGCGTTATCCCATCGAATACAATTCCCTGGTCGTCTATCCAGGAGTGCCCCTGGCGCTTCAGGTCTTGGTTCCGCATGCGCTGATAAGCTACTCTCTCCGCAAACTTATCAGCCAACGGCACTTGATTTGTCAGTGGAACATTCTCCACTGATTCCTGTTTTGTGTGAGGGTGCCTTGGCTCCCCCGCTTCGTGTAGGTTGCTATCTACCACAGGTATGGTAGACACCGATTCAGTTGTCGACAGAGGTCTCCTTCGCTGACCTCTGAATACATTCTGTCTTTGTGCTGCAGCGAACCTGGCAGCGAACTGCTCGTCAGACTCTCCTGCTTGCTGGGGCGCATATATATTGCTCATTGCCTCTTCCAGATGGGGAGACAACTCTGGCTTTGCCACCGGGGGTATATTCGGGATCAAGTTTGCCCCCTCTGGAGTCGAGGCAGCTGATCCTCGATTAGCCTTGCGATACATATATGCTTGGGCTTCCAGCTCAAGAATCTGAACGTACAATGTAATGTATTCAACAGTATTCAATTGAGGTACATTTTCACCTCTAGCCTGTATCAACCGTATGTGCTTCAGTACATACAGTCCTAGTCGAGCACGCGTGGTATCCTTTGTAATGCTAGGGTATCTCTTCCATAGCATAGCACACTGAACCTGAAGGGTGGACTCACTCCGTCCACTCTCTTCGTCGTCAGACGTTTCATCTTCCCAATGTACTGCCGGCGTTCTTTGCTCAGGAATTGTCGTTTCCTGCGGCACTCCGGCTCCCTGCTGACGTTGCGTCATGGGAGTGGATTCAGTTGGAACTCTCCAACTGCCCGCCTCTTGCCTCGGCATCTTCCCCAGAAAGTACGACGAAGGTCTGCGACCTTTGATAGGTCCCTGAGCACTACTCCTGCTCTGGGATTGCCGCCCTGACCTCCCAGTCTGCATGGAAGATTCATGATCCCTGCCGAACTGCTGTTCCAGGTCTTCCACACTTGCCCCTGGTCTCGCTGCACCGCTTGGCGCAGCTGTCGGCCGCACTTCACTCCATTGCGTCCCTCCTGGCATTCCCTGAGGCTGCCGGGAAGGCTCGGCCTCTGTATATTCTGACCCGGGACGACCCGGGTCAGTCACCACAGATTGAGGATATGCCAACGACTGGTCGATGGTCTCACCATCGCGTGTCGGTTCAGTAGATTGATTGGTCTCCATCCAATCAAGTGTTGCTACGTCTCGTTTTACCCGGAAGCGTGCGTCAAAGAAGTTGATACACTGTTCGATGCAATCACAGTCTAGGCTATCAGTCTAGACCCGTAGTCTTTGTCCGTAGTATCAGAATTGAACCCGAAAGGTTCAAAAAAGTGAAACAATAGGCTATCAGTCTAGACCCGTAGTCTTTGTCCGTAGTATCAGAATTGAACCCGAAAGGTTCAAAAAAGTGAAACAATGTCAAGAATCAGGTTAGCCTTACGGTCACACCAACAGAACCAGATCGATATTCGATTCTAGTACTACGAGTATGACAGTAAAATTGGCTGCCTTATGTAAGGCAGCCAGCATGTATGTAGAGTAATAATAATTAACTAATATACGTGTATATTAATTAATTAACTAGGTATAATCTGTTACAGAGCTTGACCACATTGAAGACAGGGTGGAGCTGGTGCATCTCAGCTGGGAGTCAAAGTCAGTTGGCTAGCAGCTCTACCTGAGTGCCATCTTTGCCTCCTCCTGTGCCTTCTGCCTCCAGTCAACAAACTCATTGCCAGCCTCATTTTCTGACTGCTGCATGCATGGTTTAAAACTCATCTGGGGGTGCCAACCCATGTTGAGGAAGATACCTGCATGAACAAATAGACATGGTTGTTGTACTAGAACTTGGCCTCTGAGAGGAGCCCATCCCAGTCATCCTGGTGCTCATTGCAGAAGAGGTACTATTCTAGCTCCTGATTGACATGCTTGGTCTGGCTGTTGGACTGCAAGTGGTAGGCAGTAGAGGTGTGGAGCTTCATATAGAGAAGTTGGTAGAGCTCCTGGATGAATTCTGTGAGTAACTGTGGACTCTAGTTGGACACATACATGTTGGAGAGGCCATGAAACTTCCAGATGTTTTTCTGGTACAAGTTGGCAGCACCCATTGTGGTGCATGTTGTGTGGGTTGGGAGACCCAAAAAGAACAAGTCTAGAGATTCTCTATACCAAGACTAATACTTCTGGGGTCCCATAAGCAGGGAAAACAACTGTACAGGACAACAAAACCTTAAAAACTCAATATTTGCCTAAATAAACAATTACACAAACAAGGCAGGAAAACTCCAGCTTATGTAAGCTGTCTGTATGCAGTGTTGAAGGGGCCACACTTGTCTGGATAACTAGAGAATCAGAGCACCTCAGAGACTGAAAGTAGTACTAATAGATAGAGTTGAAAAAATAGAAGCAGTAAGGTAAAAGAATGAATAAAAGAAGAAGAAAGAAATAAGGAATGAAAGAGGGAAGAAATAAAGAGTCCTATTAATGGGATTGCAGTAGACATGCCTGAATGTGAGCAGGTCATGTGTGGATTGTATTACAGAGGAAAATTGTGAGGCAAAAAACTATACAGTTTCTAGTTTGATATATGGATTGAGATGGAATATAATACCTCAGTTATTTTACCTATTGACTAAAGTATATACTCATTGCTGATACCATAGCACAACCTAGCTAATTGGCCACATAGTATAATCTATAACAGGTAGATAAACTACCAATATAATATCTTTACCTATTAACTGAGTATAATCTATAACAGGTTATAGGCCCCAAAGTTGCTCAGTAAAATGTCAAACCCAACCCTATTCTTACTCCCACTGGAGGAGAAATTTGATGGATCAAACTGGACATTGTTTAAAACAACAATAACTGAAGCAGCACATGGGTGTGGGCTACTAGACTACTTGAATAGAAAAATAAAAGACCCTACATCAAAAAAAAAGGCTGGCAGACCCTTTTCAATTATTGCAATGACATGGTGGAGAGCCCAAACCAAACTGTGAATGAGTGGCAGCAGCAGAACATGTACACTAGGATTATGATCATTTTAAATGTTATAAACCCAATAGAAGCTGGCGTAAAACTTGATGGCACCTCTGCAGAAGCATGGATGTCCCTGACCATGCTACATGACACCAAGTCAGACTTGGGCCTACTATAGGCAGAGGAATTGAATGTCATTAAGTACTGTGATGGCATTAGCATAGAGGCCCACTTTAGAGCCCTTCACATGGCATGGTCCAAAGCAAACAACTAGGGTGCTGGGATAGATGATTGTTGTTTCAGAGCATACATAATTAGATTCATGCCAACCTTGTGGGCACCAGTCACTGGCACACTCTATGAACTCAAAACATCAGCCAAAGTAATTGTGCAACTTATGTCTCATGCCCTGCTCCTCCATGGCCCATCAGCCATCATACCAACCAACCCTGTACAAGCACTGATGGCCCAAGCTGGGAGTAATTGTGCTGATAAGGCAGTAAAATGCGAGAACTGCTCATGCACTAGCCACACCAAGGACAAGTGCTTCAGGAAGGGCAGTGGGATGGAGGAGCAGTACCTGAAGTGGTGGTGCAAGGCAAAACCTACACCAAGCAGGACATCATCAAACACATCAGGCATCACCCCTGCCACCTCTGCACTACAGGCAAACTTGACAACCCTGGTGCTAGCTGACAACTCAGACAATCTACAATGCCTTGTCTTTGCAACCCTGATGCATTCCAAAGGAGACAATATCACAATGTATGCAGACTTGGCTGTGAGTTGGCACTTCTTTATCAACAGAGGCAACTTTGTATTGTACCACAAACCAGATGCAGCTGATGCTGCAGGGGTCACAGCTGAGGGGCACAAATTCAAAATATTAGAATGGGGTTGGGTCTGTAAGTAGATCATGTGTAATGATAAGCTTACTGAAATAATGTTTGATGATGCCTTGCATGCCTCCAAACTTTTCCACAACCTTATATTGCTCAGATGCCTTGTGAAAAAGGGGGTGAGGGTGGATATGGAGGGTAACAGTGTGGCAATGTGTACACCTGGAGGTGAACAATATTTGTCATCAAATTTGCACACCCCTCTGCTGCCATGTCTGTGAGATCCTTGAGCCACTCTACCAATATGGAGATGTGGCACTGGTGCCTTGCTCATATTGGAGTAAGAACCATCTACAATATGTTAACTAAAGATATTGTGCTGAGACTGGCAATCATGAACATAGTGACAAGTGGGTGGTGCAAGGATTGCATTATGGGCAAACATGCCCAGCAACCATTTGATGCAGTGATCAACTCTGAATTGGCCTCTTATGAACAAGTGGCATTTGACATATGAGGCCCAGCCTGCATTCAGACCATGGAGGAGAAAACACTAATGCTTGTGGTGACCAATCAAGGTGGTATAGAGTGTGCTATATGGTTTCTCATGAACAAAGTGGCAGAGACAACCATAGTGTGCCTGGAAATGTTTGATGTCAGAGCAGAAAACCAGTGTGGATGGCATATAAAATTCATCAGAATGGATAGAGGCCTGAAGTTCAAGAATGAGCTGTGGGATAGATATTGTGCATGGAGAGGGATCATATATACTACTACTGCACCTCACTCATCAGCTGCAAACAGAGTTGCCAAATCCAGGAACCACACAATACTTGACCTCACACAAAAGATGTTAAGTGACTCACATTTCTCTGCCTACTATTGGAGCGAGGCAGCATTCTGGACCTAGTACTGAGCTCCCAGCACCTGGGCAAGACCCCTCATGAGATCAGGACTGGTTGCAAGCCTGATGTGTCATACCTGCACCCCTTTGGCTGCACAGCATATGCTAAGATACTATATGAGGAGGGCATGAGCAAACTCAATGCCTGGTCAACCAAAGTGGTACTAGTGGGGTACTTTGGCCACAGAGATTATAAGCTGCTCAATCATGCTACAGTGGCTCAAAAAACTGTCCCAATATTTCATACTTATTGAAAGATGACATTGTCATGAAGGATGGGAAGGACCTAAAATCCTGATTAAATTATGTAGAATACTATGGCATTGGAGCTACAAAACTAATCTAGTCTCATGTAATTGAAATCAAAACTGATGGAGCAATAGCCATTTTAAAATATTCACTCATTGGGACAGTTTTTTGAGCATCTCTAATTTTTCAGGTTTATCTCTATTTTACTCAGAAATAAAGAGTAAGTTGCATGTGGGAATATAAACAAAGTCATGTGACCATATTTAGATATATTTGGGAGTAGTTCAAGCTAGTTGAACCACATCTTGACCTTCAACCACCATCATGAAACTTATTCCTTCTGCACAATGCTCTACTGTTGCTTCTCTTCTTGCTCAAGGGTATTCTCTGCATCAGATTGGGGCTCAAACTGGTCTAGGGAAGTCTACTATTGGGAGGATTGGTAGAGAGTTAGAGATGAACAAGGAAAACTATCCTGGGGGCCATCCTGCTAAGCTTACTCCATATGATAAACAGGCTATTGTTTGACAAATCTCAACTGAGAGACTTGATACAGCTGTCCAGGCCACCAGTTTTATCAACAGCATTATTTCCAATTCTGTCTCTCCCCAGACTGTCCAGAATGTGTTGAAGAAGTAGGGGTATCAGTCTGCTACCAAGAGAAAAGTTCCTATGCTTAGAGCTAGACATCAACAACTATGGCTTAAATGGGCTCAGGAGCATCAGAACTGGACTATAGAGGACTGGAAAAGGGTGTTGTGGACAGATGAGACAAAGATTAACAGGATTGGGTCAAGCATTAGAACTGGACTATAGAGGACTGGAAAAGGGTGTTGTGGACAGATGAGACAAAGATTAACAGGATTGGGTCAGATAGGAAGCAGTATGTGTGGAAGCTACAAGGAGAAGGCATTTCAGACTGAACAACTACACCTACTGTGAAGCATGGAGGAGGGAATAATCTCATGGTATGGGGTTGTATGGGTTGGAATGGGGTAGGAAAGCTTGTGGAGGTGGTGGGAATCATGAATGCAGAGCAGTACTGTGAAATTTTGGATGATGGAGCAAAGGAGAGCTTTGAGAAGTTGGAGATGGAGGAGGGTGCCTGCTACTTTCAACAGGACAATGACCCCAAACACAACTCCAAGAGGGCTGACAAGTGGTTTGAGGACAACAACTTTGATGTCCTTTGGTGGCCAGCCCAATTCCCTGATCTCAACCCTATTGAACATCTCTGGGAGTACCTCAAGGAGCAACTTAGGCAGTATAAAACACCTCCTCATGGTGTGCATGAATTATGGGAGAGGGTTGCAAAGTAGTGGGATAAAATACCACCAGAGGTATGCCAAAGACTGATAGAAAGCATGCCTAGAAGGATTCAAGCAGTTATCAAGGCAAATGGAGGACATACAAAGTACTAGATACTAAAATTAGAGATGCTCAAAAAACTGTCCCAATGAGTGAATATTTTAAAATGGCTATTGCTCCATCAGTTTTAATTCCAATTACATAAGTCTAGGTTCATTTTGTAGCTATGATGCCACAGTATTTTACATGATTTAATCAGGATTTTAGGTACTTCCCATCCTTCATGCCAATGTCATCTTTCAAAAAGTATGAAATATTGTGACAGTTTTTTGAGCCACTGTATAGGGAGGATGTTCCAATCAAGGGACATCATATTTGAGGAAGGCACTGCCCCTGTACTAGGCCTGACAACTGTACTGGGGACACTATAGACATGTTCAAAATCTTCAACATCTCTGATCCTGAGACACATACAGCCCTGAGCATACCCACAGCTACTGACCAGGCCTCCATCACCAAACCAGCTGTAATCACATGTGAACCTGTCACCAAGCACATCTCTAAACTGGCCAGAGGACCATGTCAATTGATCTGATTAGCCAACAAATATGTGATGTCCATACTGCATGACGATAACCCATCTGACATGTCTGATGACCCTGAAAGCAAAGAAGAAACTTACACAAGCATGCTTGGTGCCCTGTTGATGACCACTGGCAACTCTGATGACAAGTGGGTCCTCAGATTTTACTCTGAGACCATGTGGCAGCCAGACCTGTGGAAGGGTCCCATGGACTGACCAGATGTGTGAGCACAAAGTCTGGTGCTTGATTGAAAGACCACCTGGGGCAAAGACTATGAAAAACTGGTGGACATTCACTCTGAAATACAATGCCAATGCCAATGGCAAGGTCATGGGCCACAAGGCATGCCTTGTCTTGAAGGGATTCTCACAGATCCTCAGTGTAGACTACTTTGTGATGTACACCTCAGTCATAAAATACAAATCCCTCCAAATAAACCTTGCCATAGGTGCTGTCAAGAACTACAAGATGTGGCAGGTGGTGTAGTACTTGGGGTGCAAGTATGTATTACTATAGTTCTGGGACTTTCTTAAAGTCTTAAAAAGTTGCCTCTAATCCACACTGGTGCTTGATGATAAACTTGAAGTGTTGATGAAGGGTTACTTCTCAGAATATATATGATACTCTGAAATGTAGAGGTGTCTTAACAAACTCCAGCCTAAGTGATTCACTCCCTGGGAACCACCAAGCCTTTGCCTATCAATTGCCTGTCTATTCTCTACTATACTTAGGCTATTTATACTATTTTTCTGGTGCACAGACCACTAGCTACACATGACTCTTTGTTGTAACCTTCCCAGCCACATTTCTCTTTTGGGATGCCTGTTTTGGTGCCACCATTCAGTTTCTTGTTCCACTACTATCACATGTACTGGGTTGCAAAGTCACAGAGAGTTGCAAAATGTGGTTTCTTATGGGATCTAGATCTCTGTATCTCTGATCCTTCTGTACTCAAGTTCAATATTACTAGTGCTCCTGGGATCTCAAAATTCTGGGTGAATTGAGTATGCCATTGTATGGCAATTGCTTGATCATTAAGTAGAATTATACATCTTTCAGGAAGACTGTTCCCAGTTCTAATATCTCTATGTTATATTGAACTCCAGATATTAACTACAGGCTGCATACACTATGAGCAAGTCTACTTCAAGTTTTTAGGTGCCTCATGCAGCTTGGAGGACTTATAAAGGATGAATTTCTGTTTGGTGTGACAATTTGTGATATCACTCTGTAAATTGATGAGAATTAAAAGTACAATTACTTTCTGAATTGCCTTGCTCCTGGACCACAAAGATTTGCCAAAACAGAGATTGAACCAGCATTGTGACTACACTGTGATGAAAGTTTTGCAACTCCCTGTTTTTGGCACCCTGGATATCTGGCTTCCTTCCAACAAGGCTAAACAGTATTGTACAATAAATGTATTTAACTGAGACCTAAAGTCCAATCAGAAGAAAGTTGACCAGATCTCTTCTAAGCGTTGATTTTTCTTAAAATTTTGCAACTCCATAGTTGTGATAGTATTCATCTGGATTATTCTGATTGCCACTTCCTCATTTGCTTCTGCTCCATTTAGCACAATCCCATTCATAGATCCTTTTTTCTCCTTTTAGTGCTTTCCTGCATTCCATGCTTTTTTCTCTTTCCTCTTTCAGTCATGTCAAATCAGGCATTGTCAGATCTGATCTTGATCTAGATCATCACAATTTGATCCCATTTTGTCACTTCTGCCAGCTCCCATGCTTCTCCTTCCTCATAACAGTGGTTGGACTATTGTTGAGCTGATAGTTTGAGCTGGTCCCTGCCTGTTGTTCTGTACTTCTCTGTGTATTTATTGGGATGTTTTGGAGATATATTTTAGTTGAGACTGCTACCAGGAGGCTTATAGTTTTCAGCCTATAATTAAATGTTTATTTTGACTTCTAGTACATAGTGTGTCTCTGACTGCTGGTACAGCATTGTATCATCTCTCCCCCACCAAATAAAGACTGTTATTAGTCATTCACAGTTTCAGATTAGGTCAAGTTCCATTTCTTTGCCATCATATCAAATTTTTGTCTGGACTTCCTGTAATGTTTGGAGGTTTCTTTTGCATGTTTTTGCTGTCTTCCCTGTTGCTTCAAAGGCCATTTAAACCCTTTCCTATTGTCTCCTACATCCCTAGTTCACCATCTCCCATGGCTCCTCCTACTGGTCTCAAAAGACCTTTTGTTTTAGACCCATATTTCCTCCTTAAAAGTGTCATCATCTGTGACAAGGATCAGTGCATCAAATCTGTAAAGCATGTCCTTGCTTTTACTACTGCTGTCACCTGTCTTGCTGAACAAGCCCTCACAAAAGAGACATCTGGCCTGGTGGCCTGGCATGTTGGAGCTGCTGAGTTGGTGCATGGTTTCTATTTTTGGCTTGTTCCCAAAATTAAACTTTGCACATCACCTTAGATCTTTATAGGTCACTCCAGTTTACCTCTTATTGCTGAGCAGACCTGTATTTATGATTCTCTCTACAAGGTCCAGGAGCACATCAACCATTGTCTTCACAATCCTCCTCCACTACTAAAAATTGGTGCATTTTTGCTGACTCCATTTTTAAATTAATCAATGACTGCTGTGCTGACAAAGCAGCCAAACAAGCTGCTCAAGATGCCAAAGAATGCTCTGAGATAATTTTTGTTCACATTTTACCCTTCCTTCCTCATCACTTTCTTGCTCTCCAGGTCCATCAATGCAAGGATGCCTGCCAAGCTTGTGACCATTGTCAGAAATGCAATAGCAACATGGTGATAATGAGTGTGTCATCTCTCTGCCCTACTAAATGCAAAACTAATGATGTGGGTGCCTTTTCTATTTTTAAAAATGCAAATTGATGAGTTATTTATGTGCTTTGCTTGTTTCTTGCTCTCACTTCAGCCTATGTCTGAGATGGCACCTGATTCCAAGAAACTACAACTTCAATCCTCTGTTGGTACATTTTCTTTTTTTCTATTATATAATTTTGCCCTAATTTTTCCACTCTAGCTTTCTATTGCTCTGATGGTGTTGGAGTCCTGAAGGGACACCCCGACCTTGCTTTGTCCCTTTGTGTGCTTATGGCCAATGTTATGGCCACTGGCCACCTATCATCATTCATCCATTGTTCGAAACGTATATTGACCCTTACGCAGTACATATATATATACTACGATATTCTACATGAACCCTCAGTCTTTTATACACGACTGAGGGTGAGTCGTCACCTACATATTTGCTATGCATGTCCTGATGATGTACACATAGAATTAAACTAACACATCGTCAGGTACTAAAATACAGTCTTTTATACACGACTGAGGAATTAAACTAACACATCGTCAGGTTAAATAGGACTTAGGTTCTAACAGGTTATGGGCCTATATTGATACTATCTCTGAGCAGGAATCTAGTATCAAGGACCTAACTTCCATTGACTTGGCAAAAACCTCTCTGTGCATCACTCTAATCACATCAAAGCCCAATCAATTCGATCACATCCTGTCTGTGTGTCCCTTGTTCCCTTTACGCGTCACGAAAGGACAATAACTTCTTTGTGTCTCAATCGACCCCCCCGTCACCTCCTCATGGGATCCATTACTTCACCCCTTCCTTCTGTGCTTGCCACTGATGCTGCTTACCCTCGCATTCGCCCGGCTAAACTGAACGTGCACTGGCCCTCCACGGAACCTCCATTTGACCGTGTGACTGGTGAGTTCACCAAATGGTCGACAAAACTGGAGATCTTCCTCCAGCAAAGTAGCCTGGACTCCTACATCTTCTGTCCTGATTCAAAACCTGATCATCTCATTACACAGCCTGATCCCATCACCAAGCCAGTGGCATACAGCAATTGGCTCTCCAACAATGGTCTCATCATCGGTGTCATATGGGCTGCTGTTTCTGATGCCGAGCAGGAAGGTCTTGAGACTGATAGAAGCGCAAAGGAGTGCTACAATGCTTTGAAAGCTAGGGCCCACCATGAAGGCCCTGTGAAGCAGGTCACTCTCATTCGTGAAGCCTTATCCACATATGTGGCTGCCCCAGGCCCACTCGACCCCATGGCTCGTAAGATCTGCAAACTCATCGATCGTGCCTTTGCCATCAGCACAATCAACAAGGACCTGCTGAAGTGCATCGCTCTGCTCAGCTCCATCAACGACAGGTTGTTTGAATCTGTACAGGCTCAGGTATCACGAGGCCTCGCCGACTCCACTAACAGTTGCTCTTACGCCTCCACCGACATTTGCAAACTGTTCCAAACTGTGGATAGTCTCGCTGCCCTGAATCGACCACCCACTGACACTGCCCTTGCTGCAAAGGACTCTAAAGGACACTCCCACAACCACGGTTCCAGCTACCCCTGCTGTGAGCTCTGTTTCTCACTTGGGCTATCCTGCCGTGGACACACAAAACAGTGGTGTGTCAAACCGGGTGGAGGTATGGCCGGAAAGACCATAGAGGAGTCCAAAGAGGCACGCAAAGCAGCGCGAGGAGGAGGTAAGGCAAGCATGCACACTAAGGCAGCTGCGGGATCTAATAGCAACAGCTCCGGTACTAAAGCGAGCATTGCTGTCAAAGGTCTTGATGGCCAAGCATATATAGTCGACACTTCCTATCTTCAGAAGATACAGCTGGACACAACCCAGCAAAGCATGACGAACTTGAATGATTTCGCTGGGATTGCCTCATCCAACGGTAACAACTCAACAGACTTCTTCGAATACCAAGGATTCATGGCTATAGAAGACGACGTCAACGACTTTGGACAAGACCTGAGAGCCACTGTCAACTGGACTGACAGCATGATGCAGGACCACAAAACAATCCTTGCCACCACAGTCATTGCTCCACTTAACCAAGCTGAATGCACAACACTCGCATCTCTCCACGAAAAACCATTCTATCTCGACTCTGGTGCAACAGTGCACATCTCTCCCTGTCGATCGGACTTCATCACACTCCACGCCATTCCTCCCCGATCAGTTAAAGGGGTCGGAGGGACATCAATTCAGGCCATGGGTATAGGCCAAATACGCCTTCACATTCAAAACCAAGCAGAGATGCATCTTGAAAATGCACTATATATTCCAACATCAGCTGTCTGCCTCATCTCAGTCTCAGCCCTAGTCGTTGGGATGTGTGCAACCGTTACCTTCAGCAGGACAGGCATCACAATCCTGGACAATATCAGCATCTCAGTCTCAGCCCTAGTCGTTGGGATGCGTGCAACCATTATCTTCAGCAGGACAGGCATCACAATCCTGGACGATATCAGCGGCACTCTGCTTGCATCTGGCCCTCTCATCCCTGGCAGACGTCTCTACACACTCAACTTGCAGTCAGCCCTGGCTGAACATGCGTTGATGGCACAAAGGCCCGTCAATCTGGATACCTGGCATTGGCGACTTGGTCATGCCAACTACCAAGTGGTTGTGACCATGGCACAAACAGGCCTTCTCCCAGGTATGCCCCCTCCATCTCTCCATGCACAACCAAAGTGTGACGCCTGTATACTTGGCAAACAGATGCGAACACTGGTGCCCAAAGTGCGGGAGGAGGGGCGTAGAGCAAAGGAGAAACTAGATATTATCTGGATAGACTTAGCTGGCCCCATGCATGTCTCATTACAAATGGGAAACAAATATATGATGGATCTAGTCAATGACTACACTAATATGCCATGGTCCATCCCCTTGAGATCAAAAAGCAATGCACTAACTGCACTACAAATTTGGGAGAAAGCACGAGAATCAGAAACTGGTCAAAGGGTTGGCATATATCGGACAGGTCACAACAGAGAACTCAAGAGTGCTGAAATGGAAAAATGGTTAGCATCCAGCGGATCACGACGAGAGTTTGAAGCACCATATACGTCAGCCCACATGGGACGAGTAGAGTGCATGCACCGCACGCTCCAAGGCAAGGCAAGAACAATGAGGCTTGCGGCGAAGTGCCCAGAATCGCTGTGGGATGAGTTCTATGCCATGGCGGTGCACCTACATGCAAAGACTCCAACTAAGTCACTACAAGGAAGAACACCTTTTGAGTTGTGGCATGGACGCACACCGGATTACACCTACATGCGAGAAATAGGCTGCTGGGCATTTGTTCTTATACTTGACCGACATAATCCAAAGATCAGTGCAAGAGGAGTAGAATGCATGCTGATTGGGTATGGCCAAAACTCAAAGACATACAGATGCTATGACCCTCAAACTAGGAAGATACATGAATCCTACCACGTACAATTCCTAGAGCGGCACGATGGACACTCGATCCTGACAACTGCCAACAACGACACAAACCAACGAGTAGACAAACAACCTAATCACCATCCGACTGACATAACTGGTGTAAAGGACTCATCAAGAGATACTCCTTTCATTGCCAATGACGTTGACAACGACTATGCTTAGCAACCACTTGCATCTCAGCCTGTAGAAGATGAGAGCACGATAGGCAAACCCGACGCTGTGCCAGCAGCACCACCTGGACCTAGGAGATCTGGCCGTATATCTACACCAACTATGAAAGCAAACCCGGACAATCCCCCAATAACACGGCTAGAACAAGCGGTTAGGGACTCACGTGAAGTGGCTGCAAGGATCCAAGCAGCCAAGGCTGAATGACGAGTTACTCACGCTCAGCCTGTGGTGCAAGATGATGCCGACACCGCAGGTGTACAACCCGAGGCTGTGCCACTGAGACTGGGAGGTAATAATTCAGGAGGAGCAAGCTCTGATGAAACAGCCCCTGACCTTGCTAACGTCGCAACAGTGGATGGAATTGAGCACCTACTTGCAGTGGCAGAATCTCTTAGCAACCCAATCTCCCTTGAACTTGGAGATGAACCTCACACATGGAAGGATGCCCTAGAGTCATCGGATGCAGAGCAATGGAGGCAAGCATACAGTGAAGAACTCGACTCACTAAAAGGAATGAATGTCTACAAGCTAGTCCCACGTAGTCAGGTACCTGCCGGTCACAAAATATGCAAAGGCCACCCCGTTTTCAAGATCAAGAGAGATGAGAATGGGAAGATAGTCCGTTTCAAGGTATGCCTCATGTTTAAAGGGTTCGAACAAGTGTATGGGAAGGACTACACTAAAACAACTTCCCCGACCGCACACATGGAATCATGGCATATACTCTTACACCTTGCTGCTTTAAAAGGGTGGGATGCCACCCAAATTGATGTCAAAACAGCGTTTCTGTATGGTCTACTTCCTGACGATGAAATCCAATACATGCAGCAGCCTGAGGGTTTTGAAGTCAGAGGGAAAGAAGATTGGGTCTGGTGTCTCCTTTGTGGGCTTTACAGCATGAAGCAGGCTGGCCGTATATGGAACCACACAGTGAATGAAAAGATGATTCATTGGGGTTTACTTGACTGGCATCTGAGTCGTGTGTGTACTACAGGAAGACGGCATCCAGCACCACAATTACCGCACTCCATGTCGATGATTTTTTGTCCATCGCCAGCAGCAAGGCCAAGAACGACCACTTCAAAGAGCAACTGCGGTCAGCCTGGACAATCACAGACCTGGGTTTATCAAAGTTTGTTGTTGGCATTGCGGTTGAATGGGATCGTGACTTACATACTGTACGACTCTCTCAAACGGCCCTAATCAACAAGATCGTTTCACAGTTCAGTCAAAAGAATGCCGCACCGCTATCCCTACCTATGGACCCTGGCCAGAAGCTTCGGCGAGTTGACAGATCAACCTTATCACACAATGAACAACTCGCCCTGCAGAGGACACCCTATCGCTCATTAGTTGGATGCCTGCTCTATGTGGCCATATCTACTCACCCCGACATCGCGTACACAGTACAGCAGCTTATGCAGTTCGTCGACAACTATGCCACCATTCACTGGAATGCAGCAATCCGGCTCGTTTGATATTTGAAGGGGACACAAGACCTAAAGCTGACATTAGGGGGAAAGGGCAGCACAATAAATCTCGTTGGATTTACCGATTCAGACTGGGCCAATTGCCTGGACACAAGACGTAGCATTGGCGGGTATGCCTGGAGCCTCGGATCAGGTTTAATCTCGTAGTCCGCACGCAAACAAAAGACCATCACAGCATCATCGTGTGAAGCCGAGTACATGGCAGCCTATGAAAGTGTGCAGGAATGCATCTGGCTTTGAGCACTCCTAAAAGGAATTGGATACGACGACGCGATCTCCGGGCCTACTGCCATCCTGTGTGACAATAATGCTGCAATCAATCTTTCTGAGGACCCCATTCTTCATTCTTGCGTTAAGCACGTTGATATAAAGTATCACTTTCTGCATGAACGCATCCAATCTAACGAAATATGTATTTGTTATATCAACACCAAGCACAATGTTGCCGATCTCTTCACCAAGGCCCTATCAGGCCCACTCTTCCTCTGACTTCGTGTGCTCCTAGGTCTACATCCGTACCCATGATCCATGTGAGGAGGAGCAAGGTCAAGGTGAGGAGGAGTGTTGGAGTCCTGAAGGGACACCCTGACCTTGCTTTGTCCCTTTGTGTGCTTATGGCCAATGTTATGGCCACTGGCCACCTATCATCATTCATCCATTGTTCGAAACGTATATTGACCCTTACGCAGTACATATATATATACTACGATATTCTACATGAACCCTCAGTCTTTTATACACGACTGAGGGTGAGTCGTCACCTACATATTTGCTATGCATGTCCTGATGATGTACACATAGAATTAAACTAACACATCGTCAGGTACTAAAATACAGTCTTTTATACACGACTGAGGAATTAAACTAACACATCGTCAGGTTAAATAGGACTTAGGTTCTAACAGATGGCTCTTGCACTCAAGCCCTTCTTGATGAGACCAATTGAATCCTTGCCAAAGACAGCAAGATTTTGCACACCACCTTAGGCAATTACCTCCAAGCCCTCAAACAATCTGTTTGTCAACAACTTTTTGCACTGGACATGGCTCAGCAACAATGCAAACAACTTATTGCATGTTGTGAGGCCATCTGGACTGCACTCAACAATCAAGCCATCTCTAATGCAGAGATCTGGATTGGAGAACTGCAAGTTGGTTCCTCCTTCAACTTGGTTTGTTGTCTTCTCTTTCTTTACTTTGTTTTCCTACTCAGTGTCTTTTTTCCTTAGGTAGCTGTCAGAAGCCCAGACATTGAAATCCCTGGGCCAGATCCCAAGGTTGACATAGTGACTAGTGCTATTGAGGCTACTTTGTAGTTACACTTTCCTCATCTTTTGGACTGTGATTTCCCCACTACTTGCTTCTATTTTTAGCTGATCATACAGGGTAAACTCTTTGTTTTCCTTTCCACATACACTTCTGAGTACATCTCTGTATAGTGTAGTACACTATGTGGCGTCGGCCATATAGCTTTTATTTAGTAGAGTAGCTAAATATTTTATATTATTTACATAATTATAAATAGTTAGTTACCTGCTGCTTATTAAGCAGCTTATTTTGTATTCATTCTACATAGTCAATAAATGGGACTGGTCTGATTCTGTGTAGTGTGAACTGTAAGCTCTCACTAATTTATAACTTTGTTACATTTTTTTAAATCTGCCAGCTAGAATCTATTGCCTAGCATCTGATGTCAGTCACAGAGTTTGTTGACAGAACTCTATCAGCTTTTTAAGCTTCTTGCACAGCCACACCATGCAGATTTTCAAACAGGAGATCAATGAGTAACCCTATTCCTGCAGTCACCACTGATGTTAGGCAGAATACTCACAATTTATGGGGCAACCCAGCAGACACTCCAGATGTGCAGGCATCCAATGTGGGTCAGTCAGGACTCAAGACTTGAGATTGAGGTTGGAGCACTGATCTGCCCAGAAATGAGAGTGAGGCCTGGAGAGCTGAGAGCTCGCAACATGATGGCCAGCAATAGCTGTGGGACAAGATACCAGGAAAACTAACTCCTCCAGTTATGCAGTTGCTAGGAGGACTTCAATGGTCCAGCCAGTTGGCATCCAAAGGGCCCTCTGATGAGGTCAGATAGTTAACAGGTATCTAGGGCATGTCAGGAGTAACCAACTTGTTGGTACGGACTGGGGAACATGTGCCTCTAAGCCAGAATAGTGGGGCCAGGCAGGCTGCAGTGGGTGCAATGCCCACCAGGATAGCAGAAGCCCACATAGAGGAGGTACCAGAGGAGGATGTGATTCATAAAGCAAGCAACACAGAAAATTTTTTCTATGCACATCAGCAGTAGATGAGGTCCAGGAGGTTGCCAATCTCCCAGAGAAGGTTGCTGAGTCATCTACTAATGACAATGCCAGAGCAGAGGAGCAGTGGTTGAAAACTGCTTACACTGTGTGCCTACAGGTGTTCTGGAATCTACACCCAGAGGTGATGAAATACACCATCCAGTGATGATGCCCAAAAGTAGATCAGTAGCAGATATGGTTTATGGCTACTGACCTGTGTGACAATGCGTTGGGCATGCTAAGATTGAGGGAGTCCTGGGCAGTTCCCAGAGAACAAGTCAGAAAAATAGCTAAATGGCAGGATTCGGTGAAAGTCAGTAACGATAGTTGGCAAGGAAATGTGGTAAGGAGGGTGCACCAACAACGAAGTGCACCTAAAAGGGTAGGAAGGTGAACATGGTTAAATGCGGCAAGAGGACATGGGAAAGAAACTAGAGGCTTAGTGACGACTAAGCTGCATGATGCCTGCTGTAAGTGCAAGGTGCATAGGTTCTGTAAGCATAACTGCGGCAAGCAGGCTAAGAGTGTTCAGACAATTGGCGACTATGAACTTAGTCAGCTCAAGAGAAATCTGAACTGTAGGGTGAACTGAGGGGTGTAAAGTGAGGTACTCTGTTCTGTGGTAACTAGTGACAACAATAAGTATTTATAGTGAGAAACAAGTTCCCCGCTGCTAAGGAGCTAAGGGTTGCCAAGGGATGGTGAACTGTAAGTAATATAATTAAGCATCTTGTATTAAACTAAATGTTGAGAAATGAAGCAAGCAAGCTGTCTGTTTGTCCGAGGGGGGGGTGCCAAGAGACATCAGGCACCAGGGTAAACATCAGGCCATCCATCACGAGTAAATGACATTATTCCTTTGTCATAAGCGCTGTCACTGGCTAGCTAGGCCATGTGCTGATTAATGAGTGCCACCTGTCAAGCTCTTACCAATGGCATGATGACAGCTAGCATTCCAGCTGCTGCCGGTGCTATCACTGATTGACCTTGATGGTTGCCATGCATGTCCATCAGGAATGGCCTATAAAGGATAAATTGCTTGCGCCAAGTTTGGCAAGGTGTCCAGAACTGATGCTGAGTCTGCTGTTGATGCGCCTAGCCTGTGTGGGGTCCTATCATCTCCACTCAACTGAAAAATTGACTGTTCCCAGTCACCAAAATTAGTTACCATTACCGATTTGTGACTGGTGGCCCATGCGTCTGCTAAAATCTCCTTATAGTCCTAGCGCAGAAGTTTGGACTTCACCTCTTTTCCTGAGAACTTCTGGCACTCTGAAAAAATATGTCCTTCCAATTTTCAACTCCGCTTGTCATACTGTTGCAAGAGGCCCAGGACATGGCTTACATGTACATTGCTAAGGTGAACACTTTCATCAGGCGCATCGAGGATGTGGGCATGGAGGCACCTCCAAACTTGATAGTTGCCATCATGAAACTATTGGAGCGCTGGTACGAAGTCTGTGTCCTTGGTGTAGGCTGGAACAGGGAAATTGAAGTGCAGGAGTGGTGCCAAGTGTGGTATGTGGATAACCGTGGGGCTGAGTGGCTGATTCCTTTTTCCTGTTTTGTGAGTTGTCACCAATGTTTGCTGCTGCGTTACCACTGATCGTGTTTCCTAGGCGCCTCCTCCCATCCCGACTATTGAGGAGGAGTTGGAGGATATCCTTTCTGGCACCTTGCCAATAATGGTAAGCGTGCCCACACCTGAGTAAGTATTTCTGATTCCGATTTCTGACTTAGCTGTGGTCTGATTTATCTCCTTGTAGCAAACAAGAGGTGCTGGTGCCCCTGGCACGGATGCAGGTGGAGGAGGAGATTGCTGCTGCCACCTCTCACAACACTAAGGAGATCATGAGAGTGCTGGAAGAGCAGGCACGTGCGCAGGTATTGGCGGAGGAGATGGAGGAGATCGACCACAGGAAGATGCTGGTTGCCAAGGGACAAGATTCGGTTGCTGTGGAATCCAGCAAGGTTTTGCATGCTGGCAGTGCACAGAGCCTCACGCTGCCGGCTAGCAAGAAGGGCTCCCCAGTGAAGCTGGATAAGGCTCAGAAGAAGAAGGTGAGCATTGACTTTCCTTACTCCTGCCCCATCCTACTAATGACCATTTCCCAGTCTTGCAAGGGCAAGGCTCCTCAATATGTGGTAAGCGGTCTTAGCAGCAGAGATTATGTAACTGACCCTTGCCCCCAGGTGCCGACCCAGACAACTTTCAGTGATGCTGAGCTGAAAGGGTTGTTGGCACTCCATTGTGAGGAAGCAGATTTAGATGAGGGGATGGAGGCAGAAGTGGTCTTGCCAGAAATGAAGGACAAGAAAATGGCAAGCCTGGCAGTGTGGCAGGAGTTCAAGGCTTCTCAGGGGGTGGTACGTGACTTGACTTTTTTGTTTCTTTACTGACCTTGGCAATAGTGTAACAAATGCTGGGCTGACAATGACCCAGAAGGCTGTTGGTTCCCGACTGGGGCCCAGCCCTATTACTACTGCAGCACCCTTAAGTGTGCCTGCACCATTGAGGGCACCAAGAGCCAAGAATAGAAAGAGGCGCCAGACGCCATCATTGAGAGAACCTTTTCTCAAGCAATACTGGTTAGGCATGCCTGAGAGTTTGTTGAGGAGCAGAGAGAAGCGGTTGCCGACAGGAGGTCAGCAGGGATCAGCAAGGCTTCCTTGGCATTACCAACATGCCAAGGAGGGCTGTCAGGAAGCATTGGTAAACAAGCTGTCAGTGAGCACCAAGACATGGCTGCTCCTTCAAAATGAGAAGCCCCTTCCCCAGCAAAAGGGAAGGGCAAAGCAAAACACACCTGAGTGGAGTCTCCTCCTTCCGCTCCAAAAGACACAGAGATGGAGGAGTTGGGGCAAGCACTTGCCACTAGTTGCTTGCCTCCAAAAGATAATGAAGCTGGGCCTAGTCACCTATTATCCCCAGTGAGAACTGGCTCTGGAATCATCTGGAAGCATCTGAGTGAGTCAGATTTTATCCGGATCGGACAAAGCCAGAAATTAACTACAAATTCAGAAATATTTCTGGAGATTTTCAATAAATTCTGTTACTTATCTGTACACATCCTTGTAGGTCTGAAATGTACAGAAAATATATTTCTTATAGTACTACATGCATAATCTGAGGTAGTCCAAATTCTACAGATATGTAACAAAATAACTCATGAAGTAAAGCGGATTTAAAGTAATCATGACACTGCGCATAGTAAAAAAGATATCAAAAGCATTGCACATAACACTTACTTGAAAATTGACTCAATTGTTGTTTGACGTAGCATCAGTTTGGATTTGAGTAAGCTGAATTTTGATTTTTTTAGCTTTTGTTCGTTGTTTCAACAAAATACTGTATCTCTAGAAGCTAAACATGTTTTAGAATGAATACATTACAAAGATCAATAAAATTTACTTTTTTGACATCAGACTCACATGTCTTCCACACATTCATGAATTCGGATTCAGTAACATTAGGGTGCGACATAAGATAGTCAATGGCAAAAAGATTTCTAAAATCATGATATAAGGTGATATACGAGAATGAACATGATTGATGTACTGAGCCAATGTCAGACCATTCTTAGGTTGAAGAGGCTTGGAATTCAATTTTTTTGAAACATTGCTTTGGCTTGAAACAGCCACTTTGAGAATAGAGGCAGATGGCAGAGGAATGATGACATTGTTCCTGATGGAACAAATGAGTCGAGCATTTCTAAATAAAAAGTGACTCACATAGGATTCAGGACACGATGTGTTGCTTCTGGGTGATGGAACTAAGAAGTTGCCAAACTAGTCTGAGTAAAAATATCATTTTCATCTGATACCGATGCCACTGAGTTTTTTGTTGGAGATGTCGACGAAGATCTTGACATGATGGAGTTTTGGCCCAGTACAAAGGAGCTTGGTGTCATAGGTATTTGAGTGGGCAGGATTTGATCATTCTGCATTGCTGCTGGTAGACTTGGACTCTGGGAACGAGATGGAGTTGAAGTTGCAGCAACCATAGAAAATCCTTGGGCAGGAGACATGTTTGAAGGGGTAGGCAATAAAGACATCATTTCTGATAAGATTTCATTTGATTTTGGAGCTAGTACTGCCGTTGCAGTAGGAAGAGGCCTAGAGAATGCAGGTGGGCTGCTGGAACTCATCAACGTAGCTGGTGGAGAGGTGCCTGATGTATTATAAATTTAAGTAAACATTAGTAAGTGATTAAAAGTGTAATATTGTAAATTAGGCCAATCGCTTCAAAAAGATAAAAGCAAAGACTTATAATTGCTCTTGTCATCCTCTATTTCAAAGACCGGCACTCCACAGGGTGGAGAAGATAGCTGCCTGTGCTTTCTTGGCTTGGTCTGATCATGGTCATTGGACCGGTGCTTTGATGATGTGTCGACATCTGTAAGAATAAAAATATTAATAGTAGAACATAAACATTACTTGGAATATACTTGATGACTCTTCCTGTAGAAGATTTGCCACCCAATTGGGATATCAGTTTATTGCAAATTGTTCAAGTTTCCAATGACTATCAGCAAATCAAAATTTGGGAAAATTGGCTAACATATGGTTAGTAAAGAATAATCTTGCTTTTTTAGTTTTCTTCTTCCATTTGGTTGGATTTATCTTGTGTTCTTTTAGCTCATTCCACAATATGCATGCTGCCTTGGTGATTTGCTTCAGACGTGTCCTTGAAATAGTGTTTCCATCACTATTGGTGAGAAAATCCCATTGGTCAATGTGCTTCCTTTTATTTTTGTGCTTTTCATTCCATTTCTTCCACTCATCTGCCTCCCAGAACTTAACTTGGAGATACTTTGCTTGATTTACATATTTGGAGGGCTTGTGAGGAGATAGCTGAAGTGTTGTAGATACTTTATGAAGTATTTTTGGTTTGCTTTCCTGAGAAGGTGTTTGTCAAGAGTTGGAAGTATCAACAAGCTTTGTAGTCAGGTTTTTAAAGTAAGTAACTTCATCTCTATCAGTTGAGGCTTCTTAGTAATGTATATGCTCACAAAATATATATACATACTGTAGGCATTTGATTTCGGAGAGTGACTGATTATATGCATTTGTAAGTTGAATGTATGCTGAGTTTTGTGCGCTTGTACGATCATCTGATGTTGCATTTGTGATATTTAAAGAATTGAAGGAATCAAAGGACTATATGCAGTAGAATCAGTACAAGGAAGTATGTACAAAATAAACATACATTATATGAGTTAAAGCCATTATTCTGTCGTCTGGATGGCTATTTGCAGAATTTAGTAATATCAACAATTGATAAAAATAACTCACAAGGAATCCTTGTTGCTGGGAAATATTATGAAAAAGCTCACTATGATCAGAAGAAGTGGGAGTATCAAACTCAAAGGGAGTTGCCATTGTAGTACATGAAGAGAGAAGAAAATGTCAACAAGTCAATTTTGCCTATGTGACCACAGTGACACGTTGCATCACTACAACTCTCGACTACACCAGTGCACCAATGGCTCTCTTGCTAGCTCAGGTCAAGAATATTGATCATGAAACTCTTGTGGCCAGTGAAAACTCTTTGTACAAACAAGTTATAGATGAGCTAGCACAACTTCAGTCATTTTTTATCCATCTTGGTTTTATTGATTGTATTGAATAATATCAGACTCCTACTAGATGTCAAAAACACTTCATCAAATGATTTTACTATAACACTCAACTCCATATCTAAGCCGATACATGTCAAGGTTTTCTCCGATGGACAAAAACTAGTATATTGTCTTGCAATGCTGAACTATTTGGTTATTATTTTTTTTTTTGCATTTCTAGTAGTCTAACGTGAGCTAATGTCTAGACTGCTTCTGCCTCTGATAATGGTGCTTGTAAATCCTCTGTTAAGCTCAATTAGAATTATTGTTTCTACTTAACTTAATGCTTTGCAAAGAATTATGTGTATTTCTGTAGTTGATATCATAACATGTGCAACAGTATAAAACTCAGCAGAAAAGACCATCCTGCACACATCTTACCATAAGCGCAGGCAAATTTCTGTCTTCTAGCACTTTTAACTGATTTCTTCAGACACTACCCTTCCTCATCCTCAATCAAGTCCAAGGCCGATATGGATTAAGAGGCTGTTGAAGACACAGACAACACACCAGGTGTATGCTTTGGTCTGTTCTTTCTGCCAAGGTAACCACCAGTACTTCTGTGGGACAACTGGCCAAAGTTTGAGCTCATACTCAACTGTGGTGCCACAAGACCATCATATGCACTAATCTATCATCCATGTTTTGTGGCCACGTTGCATACCACATGTCAAGGGTGCTGTTGAGGTTGCGCATTGTGGCTGGAAGATGTGGTTAACATGTTATTGCGTTAGAGTGAGCATGAGCACAAGGACGTGGGGTGTGAAGGATAGGATCAAGAGCAATGCAGAACAGCGAGAAGACGTGGCTATGCCCATGATTTGAGGAATTGGAAGACCCAAGCACAAGCGTGCATCAATTTGCCATACTCTGCAGCAATCTGTGAGAAATTTAGAACACATTTGCTTCATTTGCTTCATTGTAAACTGTGAAAATACCATTCCCTTCTCAGAGCACTCAAGCAGTGCACTAAATTTCAACTCTATCCACACTCTGATAACAGTTTGCTTAAAGTTTCTGAGGGCTGCCTCTTCCATCATGATCTCCGAGTCCATGCTATGGATTTTGGCCCTCAAAGCATTCAATGAATCTGTCTGTGCAGTGAAATTCTTATATTTCATGCTCATTTTGCTGAGCTTCCTATCAGCAGCCTCGGCTTTTGCACCTACAGACTTGTGGCATTGCTTGAGTTCATCAAGATTCTCCTCCCTTGTCCAAATCGCCTTCAAATGATGATGTATAGGATGCTCATGAGCTGAAAATTGAGATAAGGATGAAGCCCATAGTTCCAGGAGAGTTGCAAATGCTCCAAGAATGTCCTTTTTGATAGTTAGCAACTCTTGATGACAACCAGTAAAATGGAGCATACTTCGAGGTTGTCTCCTTCTCCTGAGCCCCATATCCTTAAAGCCTCTGCATTCTTCTTGAAATCGGAACTTATTTTTTGTAGTCTGAAGGCTGTTGGATGTGGTTTCTTGACAGCCTTCTTGAGGACCTGGGTTGCAAGCTGCATGAACTATCAAGTATTGCATCGTTACATACATTGTACTATTCTCACCTGAGCAGAGAAAGATGAAAGAGAAAGTTGTCAAAAACATTGAGCTCATGCAATCACTTGACAGCCATGAAAGTAGCAGCATGCCTTGCCTCCTTCTCTGAATGTCGAGGTGGTCCATTGAAGGTGAGACCAGATGCTGCCAAACGTTCCATGTAGTTGAATACTCCTTCACCAGCTCTGCATCATCCTTGTCCCCAAACATTCACCCAGGATCTGAGTCACTATCAGCTGCAGACTGACCTCATTGACACATAGCTTTTCCTCCAGTTGTGGTATGATGCTGTGTAGAAGCCCTGGACATGAGTGGTGATGACGCCCAAAGTTTGGTCAGTACTATAGTGTTACCGTACCAAAAGCTTGCGTTGGGCGCGCTACAAGTGATGTGAGGAGTCCTGGGCAGGTCCCAGAGAACGCGTCTATGAGAATAAAGTAAAGTCGGAAAAAGGTCGGCAAGTGTCAAGCACTAAGACAAAGCACCTACGAAAGAAGTGGTAAGTGAACACGGCAATGGGAGCGGCAAAGAACATGGTAAGCTTAGAGAGGTCTAAGCATCATTAATGCCTGCCATATCTGCAAGGCGCAAGGGTGTCGAGTGTTAGCGAGAGTCTGCAACTGCCAATGACTTTGACATTGCTGACCATAAATGAGATTTGGACCGTAAGGGAGACTGGAGTAAAGGGAGCAGGAAACTCTGTTCTTGGCTTCGTATGTACAAGTCAGTAAGTACTTTTTATACTACAAGGAGTTCACCGTCGCCAGTGACTAACCATTGCCAAAGTGCAGTAAACTAGAAAATTTTATAGGGGTAGCTCCAACAGTTTCAGATCCCTACTGTCCATTCAAGACCCTTAGCAATGCCAGGTGGCAGATCACAATGCTAAACCATCAATCCATCACCCTTCTGTCTGTCAAAAATGCTTAGCGATATCAGGCGCCAAATTGAGGCGCTAAGTGATGTCAGACGCCAAGGTCAAACGCCAAGCTGTCTGTCAGTTTTTGATAGATCGTTAGTCTTCTTTCCCAAGCACTGTCATCAGTGACTGATGCCATCTGTCAGTTGTCATTCTGTCTGCCAGCGGTGCTATCATTGATCAGATCTGCTTCTTGCCGTACATGGCCGTCAAATATTGCCAAAATTGGTTAATTAGCACATGCTAAGGTATCCCGAGCCAGTGCCACGTTGCCGTAGCCTGCTGTTGATGCGCTGATCCTGTATGGGGTCCTATCAGTGGTTGATATGTTTAATAAGCTTGTGTGCTGTGCAAATCTTGTCTAAATCTTTGTCTTGGGAGTTTTCTACAATTATTTCCATGACGTGCTGGCAGACGTGCTGTTGAAGTTTGTTGGCAGTGGCATTGCAGAGGGTCCAGCATATCACATTCCTGCACAGTAAGTATAATCATATCATATAGTGCCAAGGTTGGTATTTTCAGAGTACACCATATTAGAGGAACAGTGCTGGCAATTGAAAGCAATTCTTTGAAACCAACCATGAATTCATTGAATCAAATCAGCAGGTTTGAAACATTTGTAATAAAAATATTCATTTATTTATTTAGTACCATGGGAAACTTGATCACTTTTGACGAGGGCTCCTTTAGAGCTCTTGTCAAAAGTGATCAAGCATAGCCACAAGCTGGCACTTATAATTATGAACCTTTCAATGATATCTATTCAACTTATACTTTTGTAGCTATTTCATGTCTACTACTAAGCATGTTTCAATCAACTGGCTGTTAACTTTTTTTACAAGCTATGATTTGTGTCTTCAGCACAAATTTTGTAGCTCATTAACTTTTTTATTGTCTGTTTTCTATTTAACTGTTGCAACTTGTGGCTGACACATTGTATATAAAGCCCATTGAACTCAGTAGGTGAATTCCAGCAAAATACAAAAAAAAGTCTGTATAAAAAGTTCTCAGCTAGTTGTATCTCTTCCAAGCTAGACTTTTTAACAGCAAACAGAGATCTTGAAGGTGTGGCTCATGAGGAAATGCTGGCAGTGGCTGCATTGACACAAGTGATATAATGTCTGATGCAGGAATGACCTGTAAACCATTTGAGGCTTTCTGGCATGCCCAAATAGTGTTGTATGAATCTGCCAAAAGTCCAGGATTGGGATTTGAATAAACTGAAACTAATGCCCATGGAACTAAATCCTCTGAGTTGAATTCACTGCTTGACTCAGAGCTAAAGTCATCACTTGAAGAATGTGACCCAATATAAAAATAAAAATGAACTTCAGCATAAGTTGTGTACTCATTGATTTTGATCTGAAGTAAAGCAAGTTAGCATTCAAATTTTTACAATATTAGTACTTACTTTTATATTATGACTAACACAAGTATTGCTTTTACGTTGCTGATCACTAAAAATACTACATGCAATTTGCCCATTTGGCAAATGAATATGACCCCATCGTCTAACTTTAGACAGATTAAATTTATTAGAGATCACAAGGTGTTTTGCATGGCTTTGCAAATGATAAGAATATTTATTCTGATGAGGTAAAAGTATTGGATGACCAGAAGGAGGAGGTGGAATTGGTGGCTGACTTTTTTGAATCATTACTTCAAGATCAGAATATAGATCTACAAGAGCATTGATTTGGCATTGAAGTAAAGCACACTGAGAAAGATTGGCAAATGGGTTTAAAGGCTATCTAATTTCTTTTCCAAGACTTCCAAACATTTGCTCCATAGTAAACTGGGAGTAATATGCTCCAGGCCCAACTCGCAGTGTCTCAGAGGACAAATGAATAAGAGTATGTATTGAAGGTCGACAGACTTGAAGCCGATTGACTTGCCTCTGATAATAAAGATTTTCATACTCTTCAATAAATTAAACAAGCAATGAGTGTTCTTGAGCAATTTGTGATCCAGTAAGATGGCATTGAATAAAAATCCAAATAGCAGCTACAAGTTTGCAAAAATTCTTCCAATAAGCTTGTGGTAAGATATTTCGAAAGAAAGCAAGACCAAGTCCATAAATATAAAAAAACCATTCTGTAGCCTTATAACCACTAGAGATTTTTTCTGCAGGATTTCAAGGAGGACGATGGAATGAAGAAGGAAAATAATGGGTAGCATTTTCTACAAGTTTACCATGTTCAGTCCATACACTTCCTACAAGAGTTGCCTATTTCCAATAATCATTATTGGAATGCTTAAGTGTACCATGCCAAAGAGATATTAACAAGAAATATCAAGTAAGGGAAGATGCATGAGATCAAGAGGAAAACAACTAGGAACTGGAATATTTAACTCAGGAAGAAGACCATTAAGAATGCTAGGCTTGCTTAGTCCAGTTGCCTTTTGATTTTGTTCATAGGTAGCTTGATCTTCAGAGCTAATCAGTATATATATATTTTCTTTGTAGATATAAATTGATAGAGGCTGTAGATCTCGAATATTAATATCTGGATGATTACAGTCCTGAATAGTATAGTTATTGGGCCTGAGATGGGCAGCAAAATAGTGTCCACTATTTGGCTTATGTCGACCTTTCATTCCACAGCCAAGCTGACAGCCTTGTGCTCTATGATGTCTAACACGACCATCAAGTTCAGTAATACCAACAGCATCAGCTGTTGCTAAAGCAAGAAAAATATGTGAATAGATAATATTTTGTCTCTTTGCATCTCAGACTGCTAAACCTTGACTATTATTTTCATGTTGTAAAGCAGAAAGATGATAAAAAGCTCGAAAAGTAAATGAGTTCATAATTTTGGGTTTATGTGGACCAGAAATAATATAAGATGGAAGCTACTTTTTTTCTTTAAACTGTAAATCAGGTGAATAGTTTTCAATCTTCCAGCCAGCAGTCCAAGTATCAGATTTTTGATTTTGATAAAGTTGTACACCATCAATTGAGAATGAAACCATTGTATCTTTGTCAGTAATTTGAATGCACTCTGCAAATTCAATGAATTTACTTCTACAGAAAATATCATCATATATCATATCACCATCATCTTCAAGGCTATCAAGTATTTTGATAACTTCTTTGATTTTATTATCAAGATAGCACATTTGTTGAGCTTCTTCTTTAGACTGTCACAGTGTTTGAATTTGGGGCCCCAAAGGAAAAGTGCATGCTTGTTGTTGAGGAACTTTTTTTTTCAGATTTTGCAAGATAAAAAGGATCATATCGTGGCTCTTTGCAAATAGTGCAAGTATCAAGATTAGCAAAAGGACCTGTGAATGTATGACAAGAGTTGATACACATATCATCCATAACTGGAACAATGCCACTAATGTTTGTAACAAGCTGTTTGACTTTATAGAATGTGAGAATTCCACTGTCCTGATAACATCAAAGAATAGCAGAGCGACATTGATTGTATGTAGCCTCACTAGACTTGGTTGCAGTAAAGAGCTCCAGTGAGAGTTTTTGATCAGGATCAATAATATCAAGAGGTCCTTGTATAGAATTTTGAAGGCAATTCAGAGTTTCACTATCAAGCTTGTCTTCATCTAATATGGCATTCTGTAGAAGATGAATATATTCCTGTGTAATGCAAAGACTCTCAATATGAGCCTCAGATATTGGCTCATCTTCATCTTCTGGACCTGCAAAAAGTATATCCTGATCACTATTATAAGCATCCAAGATCACTTGTGCATGTGCATGAGCAGAAGCAATAGTCTCATTAAGGTTGTCAAATGCAGACATATGTTCCTCAAGATCTAAAGAGACAGAATGCTCTTCAACACAAAATCCAGCTGTATTAAGCTCCACATTATCTAGACCAGGAGATCTTTGAAATGGCTTTGCAGAAAACTGATGAATAGATTGCTCTTCTTCTGCTTGATTCTCATCATCACTAGATGAAAGCTGGAACAACATAAAATTAATTTATTTATTAAATCAAACAACATTTCACATACTTGAAAACGTGCACGTTTTCTGGATCCTGATTCTACTTGATCAGTATCTATACTCTCCTCTTCATTGTCAGAATGTGTGATGCTGGTAGAAGATTCCTGATCTTGGCTATAAAGCCAATCAGTATAGGAATATATGTTTTGTGTCTGGACCCTTGGTCTGTTGCAATGTCTGTAAAATGTACTTGAAGATACCATGATACCACAACAGGTTGTACAGTCACAAGCTCGAGTAGCCATAGTAAGTGTGTGAATAAATGAGTGTGATCAATAAGCAGGTGTGTGATATGTTGATGGACAAATGCAAAGAGAAACAAGTATGTTGATTGATGAATATGTTGATTAAAATCAGAGTTTGAGCTCAGTGCACTCAACAGTGAGTGTGCAAAGAGTAATGAGTGTGGAAAGAGGCAAGTGCATGAATAGACAAGTGCAGGGATAGGCAAGTGTGGGAATAGACAAGTGTGGGAATAAACAAGTGCAGGAATAGACAAGTAGGTAGATGGGTGAGTATGTTGATAGAAAGAGTTCAAACCCCAGTGTGCTCAACAGCGAGCATGCAAAGATGATGGGGGTCAGTGATTGAGATTGATCAAAGGTGAGAAATCAATGCAATGTATATAAATTTCGGAGGATTTCAGCACAGCTCAGAAATTGACATAGACTTTTGGCTACTTCCAGAAACTATCTGATAGCCTCAGATTCAGTTCTCACTGGGTATTATCCTTCATTCACTTGAGGGGGGCTTCTCTCCCAACGGCCAATGACAATGATGACATGGTAATGGCCCCACCGCCAATGGAGGAGCAGTAGGAGGAGGCAGTGCCAGTGGCAGTAGCAAGAGGGGGAGCAGGAATCATGGGAGAAGCGGCAATGGCTGCCGACAATGAGGATGCAGTTGAGGAGGAAGCAGGAGAGGTGGTAGTGGCACCTCCTGCTACAGAGGACAAGGGCAAGGGAGAGGAACTGCTGAGAGAAGAGTCCAATTGGCAGTGGCTGCCGCCTTATGGCCCCTCTGCCCCTTGGATGAGGGAGGTGTCAGATGAAGAGGACGTAGCTGGTCTGGAGCCCCAGCAACAGATCACAGCAAGAGTCAATCCCTCATGGACACCTCAACCGACTCCTCGTGTGAATGTGTCAGGGGACCCCTCATTCCTTTCTTCTTTCACTCCTTATTTCTTCACTCTCCTTTCATTCACTTCCTTATTTCTTCTACCATTCTCTCATTTTGCTGTTACTACTTCTTCAACACTATCTGTTGGTACTATTCTCAACCTTTGAGGTGCTCTGGTTCTTTAGCTATCACTCAGACAAGTGTGGGCCCTTCAGCACCGCTCCAGGCTGCTTAGATAAGCCGGAGTTTGCCTTTCTGACTTCTAAAGTCCGGAGTTTTCCTCCCTTGTTTGCACACTTGTTTGGTTAGTCAATTTTCGAGTTTTTAAGGTTTTGTTGTACTGTACAGTTGTTTCCCACGCTTCAGAGGCCCCAGAAGCGTCCAACCTGGCATAGGGAATCCCCAGACTTGTTCTCTTTGGATCTCCCTCTGCCAGGTGAGTAGCTACCTTGATATTGTCAGTATATATTCTAATACACTTTGGATCTCCCTCTGCCAGCTGTGTGACTGAGCCACAGCCTCTAGAGGTCGCCCTTACAGAATGGCGATGTGTTTCATTGGCTGGGACAAGACCTGGTCTACCCTGTTGTGGCCTGCATTCCCGCAAGATGCTGAAGCACTTTGCTGCAAGGGTGATTTGAATGGAGGAGGTGCTTAGCTGGGAGCAGGAACACATCAGGGGACAGATTATGGCTTTCTGTCTTTGGTATGACAACTTGGCATATAGCCTTGCCATCCTGCAAGACTACTAGGCTGACTGTCAGGACGCCCTGGATTGGCAGTCCACCAACAATGTCCAACCTAGTGACTTGCTGCCGTTATGTGATGCCTCCCTACTGCCTTCTGATAACTCGTTACTGCTGGATGATGGGGACTTGTATTAAACAGACTGTAGAGTAGATCAGCCATTTTTATGTTGATATTCTTGTACTTGCTGCCCCCCTTATATATCTATTAGTAGCCTTGACTTAAACAAAGATGAAGAACCAAAGGAGAATGGTAAAATAGTAAGTAAGGCATGGCAAGGAAGAAATAGTGAGATAACCAAAGTAAGGAACTTAGCAGAATTTTGAAAAGAAAGGGAACACTCAGTAAATCATCATAGCAAAAAACCCTTGGCAAAGGTTGCACAAGGCACTAATTGTTGGCGACATGCTAGTGCTGCGTCTTGAGTATGTATGGTAAAGGTCTGTGAAGTATAGTACTGTAAGCGATATGGCAAGGAAAAGTAAAGTATAGTAAATGAATAGAAAGAAGTGCTCATTAGGGCTTTATAGTGGTTTATGAGGTATTCAATATTCTTCTTCAGTTATAGTGGGTACGTTGTCATTGTCCAATAGTTCTGTTTCTTCAAGCTCTTATAATTTAGCGGTATTGATGTCTAGCACCTCCAGCAGTAAGTTGATTCATTCCCTAGCGAGGTACAGCAAAAAATGGAAGGCAGCAATGGGTCTGTGGAATACTGACCCGTCTAGTTCACAAAGGATGTAAGCGCCTCTACGGTTACACAAGATAACTACCAATGGCCCTAAGTAGTGTGGGTGCATCTTCTTGTTATATGACGTCTTGATCTTGGAATTATGCATGAGCACTAGCGCACCTCATAGGAAGTCGTAGTCCTTGATAGTGGCGCTATGGTCAGCTTCAAACCTGAGTGCAGCTTGGCTATGTGTGGCAAAGACTGTTTCATGGAGCCGCTCCAAGTCTGCATGTTGTCGCTGGAGGTCAATAGCGTGTCTGGCAATGATGTCGGTAGTTGCTAGGAGGCTGTTGAGTGCTGGCTGAAGGTAAGTTGCCTTGATGATGTCAGCAGGGAGAAGGGGATGTGTGCCAGTAGCTGCATAATAAGGAGAACAACCCATGCACTTACAAATAGTGACCCTTTCTGACCAGAAGACTGAATAAGTTGCCTCACTCCATCATAATTTGTCGCCATCCACTGCCTTGAAGAGTGCTTGCCATATGTCGAAATGAGGTTGTTCCACCAAGCCGTTGGTGTGCTTGTTATAGCCGGAGATTTGAATGTGGTGAATGTTGTACTTCTTGGCAAGGTAAGTCAGAGCTTTAATGATAGGCACACCATTATCCATGACAATTTCTCTTAGCACACCCCATCGGCAAATGACGTCCTCAAAGAGCCACTTCATGATGGTGTCGGTATTTTTGCATTGGAGCATGCGGAATTGGGGCCAGTGGATTAGTGAACAGCATCCTTGAATTATATACTTATAGCAACTAGACTTAGGCATGTGCATAGTTCAATGTAGATCTTGCTGAACAGAGGCACTGGTGTGGCAACAGTAGGCGGTATGAGCACTTGGCGAGTCTGCTGAATCTGGCATAGTGTAACGAAGTTACAGGAATTTGTAAGCTTAATGTTCACACTGCACAGAATCAGACCAGTCCAGTCTATTGACTATGTAGTACAAACACAAAAATAAGCTGCTTTGTAAGCAGCTGGTAAAACTAGTTATATACTAATGTAAATAATATTATATTATAATAACTATAATATAATATTGACTATTATACAGTAAGTAAAGCTATGTGGCCAACACCACATAGCGGACTACGCTACACACCCCCCAATCAGACCGATTTACAGTCTTGAGATAATACAATGGTCAGGCCATCGGTAAGTCAGGGACGGGGGCAATGGGAGAGTCTCCAGGCTCCTGGAATGGATCGGCAGTCGCATCGTCCATGTCGTAGTCGAGGAGTTCATCCTCGGGTGCGGGCGCATAGGAAGTGCCCGATGGCCCTGCTACTGGCAGGGAGTCGTCATAGTCCCAGAGGGGGGACAGTGTGAGATTGGGGTCGATGGTCGACCCTGGGATAGGTGGTTGGGGATCAGGAAGATCCCCGGTGTCAGATGGGTACTGGCGCGTCCAGATTTTGCGGGCATGAATGTCTTGCCCGATGAGGAGGTACATCCCCTTGATGAGTGCGTCGTCATAAGCACAACGACTATCCTGTTGCTGGAGCATCAGGCATTGTCAATCACCAATGGTGGCCTCACGCCACCCATCCCACTGCGCGATAGACTGGGGTGTACCGTAATGGTCAAGGCGTTGCAGCCTCTCGTCATTGATAGCAGCCACCTCATTGTAGAGCCGGCTGTCGCTGAAGAATAGGTGGGCCAAGTAGGTGACCCCATAAGTATACGCATGGTCAGCCCAGCTGACTGGAATTTGATTATGAAGAAGGACACGTAATGCGTCCGAAGTGGTGAACACGGAAGCTGATGCTTCCGGGATGTCCACAGCCCAAGCCTCAAAGTTAGGGTCGTCGGCGTGGAGGGGCACAAAGACTTGCCCCGTGGCTGCCTCGTACTCAGCCACAGCCTCTTTGTAGAGGCCTGGCCATGCGAATACGTAGGCCAGATACTTGTGTACCGTGGACTTGGAGGTGCGGCTGGCGCTGAGGGCACATACAAGCGCAAACCCAAAGAGGCTGCGCCAATGAATGCGCATGGCACGGTCCATGGCCAGACTGGTCCATACGTTGGACGTCCCAGGACGTCCATAGAGGAGGGCGTATGAGCCCAGGTAGTCCAAAGCAAATGGTTGCTTTGGATCAGGGGGGGTAAGGCCGACGAAGGCAATTTTCCCTCCCTCTTTGCGGCGATAGAGCCACGTTGGCACAATCATTTGCGGGACGTTCTCCCGCTCCTCTGGACTCACAAAGGGTACCGCAATGGTCCTATACTCAACCTCATCGAGTAAGTGAGACATAGCTCTGTCTTGGGCAGTAGGGTGGCAGTTGAGCGCCACCCGCTTGAATTCGTTGAGCAATAGGTAGCCCAACTGACGCTGACGAATCGGCGTAAACTGGTTGTTAACCAGTGCATGAAGCCTGCGGACTTCTTGAGGACTGCGGAGAAACCCGTGAGGTGCCACTTGGTACACCTTACTGTTGTGGGGCATCGCCGCGGCGTTGCCCTCTTTATCGGTCTCAAAGGACCTGGCTGCGTGGGCTTCTTGCCTGATGAAGATGGTATTGGTCACTGGCGACCAATAGAACTGGGGAGCTAATCCTGCACCAAAGAATGAGTTTTGGCGCTCAATAGTGTGATCACGGTAGATCACAACACCGAGTGCATCAGGAATGCACCCGGTTTGGTCCTCGAGGAGGGCAGCTCCTCGCTTGGCGCTATCCTGCGCCCAACGTTCCATCTTGGCCCGTCGATTGCTGTTGCACCGTTCGCGCGCCATACGTTGTGCTGCCGTCTTGTGCGGCACAGGGGATTCCATACGAGCCTCTTCAGGCTCCTCATACCAATCGTCATCGGAGGGTGGGGATGGCAGCCTCTCTGGCTCTGACTTCTCAGACTGTGGGTCCATTGCCCACACACACCGTGGGAGTCGGGCTGGCAGGCCCTCTACCAGTATTGTGGGTAAGAAGGGGATGTTAGCCCCTGGGGCCTCTTTCGGGGCATCCTCGGGGAAGTGCACGTTGACGTATGCGTGCCCTTCCGGTTGCTTACCCCGACGATCCTTTCGGGGTTGTGAGGCCTTAGCCTTGGTGGGGCATGTGCTCATGCCCCTGGAACTCTGCTCCCCAGAGTACGTGGTGGAAACCACGGATACTGGTCGCGAAGATGCGACCTCAGACACGCCGCTGGATAAGCCAGAGGGCGGCTGGAGCAGGGACATCTTCATAGGGAAGGATGTCCTGTCCTAGGCCGGCCTTCCGGCCAGGGGCAGCAACACTTGACTTAATTGAGCGGGAGGGCGTGTCCTCCACTCCTTGCCGACGCGCCCTTTTGCTGGAGTCGGTGTCCCGACTTGGAGATGTAGTCTGCTGCTTACGAGCGGCCGATAGGGCAAGGAGATCAGTTTTGCGCTGGGCGTGCATATGATCCATGTCATCCATCATCCGGCTGATGAGGACGACCGCCTCCGCATCGTGGAGGAATGATGACTCTGCGGGTACATCGTACCCGTTTTCTCCCAGACATTGGAGAAGGGTAGCCAGGACTAAGTCCTGGTTGTGACTGGGCTTGACAGCCCGTGCTTTTCCTTTGTCGTGTCAAGAACGTGACTCTTCTTCCGAGCTAGGCTCGGATTGGTGTGGCATTTCCAGCCGCTGTAGCAAGGAGAGCTTGGCCAAGCTCTCTGTCGGTGCATCAGCCAATGAACTGATGCTCCATCCTGGACTGAGAGTTTCTGTGCTCTCAATGGCCATGGTGGCCTGCACAAGGGATGCTTTGCGTCCCTCTAGATTGTCAATTGGTGCTGTGGTCGACAGGGAAATCGACCAGCCTCCCTTGGCTGGCGACTCATGTGAGTCGCTGTACTGGGGCATTGCGCCCCAAGCCCCTATCCAAGCCGGGGGGTACGGCATTATTATGGGCACACCACCCATCCCAGGGTAGTGTGCCGGGGCGGTAAACTGGGGCAAAGGATGTGTGCCCATAGCCCCTCTTGCCATAGCGGGGGCAAACTGCCCCCATCCTGGCGCTGCTTGGGGGCTGACTAGCCCCCCGTAGGCCTGTTGCTGGGATTGGCCCTCTGCGTGATGTGGCGCATAAGCGCCTGATACTGGCTGGTTGTTGGGGCTGATAGCCGCCCACAGGTGTGTTCTGAGGCATGAAGTTGCCCTGCATGGGTTGAAGTGGCGGATAGCCACTGATCACCGACTGCTGCAGCAGGTAGCCCACCACTGGTGGTTGCTGCTGCTGTGGGAAGCCCACAGCTGGTTGCGATGGTCCCCACTGGGACACATTTTGGGTCAGCGGGGGAGCCATCTGCCCCCCCCTCTTCAGCCGACGGTACGACCGACGGCGCAAACTCAATATGATGCTGCTGTTGCTGCTGCTGCTGCTGCTCAGGCTGATCCACGGGCATGTTGTTCATGGTTGAGGGAAAAAAAGGCAAAAAAGAAATTTCGCCTTTTAAGACGTGTTTCAGCCACAGCTGCTGACCAACTCAGCCAAGCCGCGATTGGCACTGCCGATCAAATTAAGTGCTGGCACGCTTACTTAATTGATGTGGGTGCTTAACGCCCTTCAACTCCAAATAACGGTCAAGTGCCGCCAACTTGGAGCAATGGGAGTGTGGCTCCCATGTTGTGTCTCCAAGGGACCAGCGTACTTCAAACTCGAGCGTGTTATGCTCAGTCCACCGGTGCCCAATGATGCACTCAACGAACCATTTGTCATCGTCTCGAGCCCCAAAATCATAGGGGCCCGGAGTTGCCCTGTTAGGGAATAGCGCATCGTCAGACGCGCTGTATGGTCGCAACAGCGACATGTGAAACTTTGGAGCGATGCGTCGTTTCTGCAATGCCAGAGGCAGCTCCAACACGTAGTTGGAGGTACTTGGCTCTGCATCTAGAACACGGTATGGGCCTACCCATTTCGTGCAGAGTTTACTCGCCCATCCCTTTGGGAGTCTCAGATTATGCGTTGATAGATACACCAACGCTCCTACTGCTATAGGCGGTTCTGCTCGCCTACAGTGATTGGCGTTTTTCACCTGAAAGACTCGCGCCTCTATGATGGCGTCATGCACTGCTGCAAGGTTCTCCAGGGCCTGCCTGGCGAACTCGACAACTCCTTGGTGGGCCACCGTATCAGCACGAACTTTGTGCAGCATGGAGGGCAAGTACCCTCCATTGAGCTCAAAGGGTGCATACCCTGTGGTATCTGAGATACTCGCGTTAATTGCGAACTCAGTGAGTGGACACCAGTCCACCCAGTCCTGTTGGTCAGGGCGAACAACTGCCCTCAGAATCTGGCCTATACTGCGGTTAGCCCGCTCCGTTTGCCCATCCGTTTGAGGATGGAAGGACGTCGACATGAGGAGTTGTGCTCCTAGCAGTTTGTGGAGTTCCCTCCACCATTGAGACATGAACTTTGAGTCACGGTCGCTCACAATGGTGCTAGGCAGCCCATGCAGCCTAACGATCTCCCTCAGGTAGACCCATGACAGCTCCTTAGCCGTCATCATAGTTCGCACCGGTATGAGGTGCACCATGCTCGTCATGCGGCATATTACCACCCAGAGGTAATCAAACCCTCTGGACTCGTGAAAGGGACCTATGAAGTCCATTCCAATGGAATCCCAAGGTTTCACCGGCACAGGTAGCTGGTGTAGCTTCCCGGGAGGGGATCCAGGGGGCAACTTTGCCCTCTGACACGCTGTGCATGAAGCGCAGAACTTAGTCACTTCTTGGGCCATACGTGGCCACCAATACCATCTCCGGATGTAGCCCAACGTCTGGGCGGCACCAAAGTGCCCCACCAGTGCATGGGCCTGGTCCAAGACCTGCGTAACAATGGTTTGTGTATGGGGGAGACATACCACTGCCACCCCTTGACGGTTCTCCATCATGATCAGTTCACCAGGCTCATGCCTGAACCGAGGATGGTCGTCAGGATTGGCGAGAATCTCGGCGAAGAGAGAATCATCGCCATAGTCCTGCACTACTTCCTTCTGGAAGTTGTCGCTGACCAGGCTAGGGGGCTGGGCTGAAGGCAATTCGCCTTTGAGCATCTCCGCAAGCGTAATGGGTATATCGGGGCGCTCGTGCTCCCCAGTGGATGCTAGGTCCACGGCTTCATGCTCTTTGAGCAACTGGGTGGCTACGTCCTGCTCTTCACGCTGCTCCCTGAGGCAAGTGCTTCACCTCCGTTCATCGTCACACATAGCGCGTACTTCCAGGACATGCTCCCTGAGCTCCTGGTATCGGTGGAGAGGTAAGTCCTCTCTTCATCGTCACACATAGCGCGTACTTCCAGGACATGCTCCCTGAGCTCCTGGTATCGGTGGAGAGGTAAGTCCTCTCCATCAGGGTCTATGCGGCAGTCTGCCTGCACATACTCATGAGGCTCGTGAGCCTCCCCAACTACATCACTCTCAAAGTAGTGTGACAAGCAGTCTGCCACTTTGTTGAGTTCACCTTTAACATAGGTTATGTCAAACTGGTATCTCGACATGTAGTCTATCCACCGTCGCTGTCACGGCGACAAGTTCACCTGAGTTTTGAAGAACTCAAGGACCTTGTGGTCCGTTATGATGTGGATGGGATATCCCATTAGCTTATCCTCCCACTTGAGGAGGGCCTTGAGTATGGCAAGGGTTTCCAGCTCGTGCACCACATAGTTTTGCTGGGCCGTTGTGAACTTCTTCGACATGAACCCTGCTGGGCGGCACATCTGCCAGCTGCTTCCCTGACCATACATGGCTCCGACGCCTGTCTTGGACATGTCGCAAATGAGCCATATCGGCTCATCCCATCTAGGGTCGATTGGTCGAATCACCGGAGTCTTTGTACAGATCCGTTTGACCATCTCAAAGCACCGCTGGTGCAATGGCCTCCAATTGAACGGTGACCCGTTCTGCGTCATGGCCATAAGTGGCCCAGTATAGGCTGTGACATCGGGCAAGAAGCTCGATATGTAGTTGACAAGACCAATGAACCGTTGGATGTCATTGTAGTTTCAGGGTGTTCGCCACTCCCAAATGCGATCAAGCTTGTCCTGATCGGGGTGGATACCCCGCTCATCTATGACATGCCCTAGGCAGTCTATACTCTGAGCGTAGAGCTCACATTTCTTCCACTTCAAGTACAACTTGTACTTGCGCAGTCGTTCGAATATGACTCTGAGGTGCTGCTCATGCTCCTCCATGGAATCCGAGTAGATGAATATGTCATCTAAGTAGACGTGCATAAAACATCCTATTACGTCTCGGAAGATAGAGGTCATTAGCCTCTGGAAAGTTGCTGGAGCATTACAGTCTCCAATCTGCATTATGTTGCTCGTGAACGTGCCCATGATCGATGCAAATACGGTCTTGGGTACGTCTTCGGTGCGAATGCGCACCTGCTCATAAGCGTCAGTAAGTTCAATCTTTGAGCGATACTTCACCTGAGCCACATCTTCCCAGATCACCTCCTGATCTGGTAAAGGAGTTACATCCTTTATGGTGTTGTCATTGCGCTGACACGCATCAAGAGCTGTTCGAAGGGTTCCATCCTTCTTTGGGATGCACAATAATGGTGCAGCTTGGGCAGTGGTGCATGGAGACCACCATTGAGCATTTAAATAGCGATTAGTTTTATCGTGTAGTTGCTCCTGGAGTGCTGGGCAGTGGTGCATGGAGACCACCATTGAGCATTTAAATAGCGATTAGTTTTATCGTGTAGTTGCTCCTGGAGTGCGTGCGGGCAGCGCAGCAAGTGGTACTTATACTGCTTGCTCTCATCTATGAGATTGATCTCATGGTTCACCTCCTGCCATGGTGGGAGCTCCTCCTTGGTCCCGTTGACCATATCGGCAAATTCTTCTTGCCATTGCTGATGCAACCAAGGTATATCCTTCTCACAAAGGCTTGTTGCCTTCTGCTTCCCCTTCATACATACCGGGGGAAGTACTTCCACCATCTCTGAGGATGGCCGAGGCGGCGGTGCATACTGCTTGCACATTGCGAGCACCCAATTGACACTGTCATTGGGTATATGTAGTCTCAGCGGAGCACCCACTGCCGCTGCCTTATAAGCCACGAGGCTTTTTCCTTCACATACAAGTGAGTACGCTACGGACACCTCGTCCGAGGCTGGCTGGCAATACGCTGGTTTGACGGTCATCCGTCTCTGGTGTGCATTTTGTGCACACATGGCTGCCACCAGCTTGTTCCACTCTTGCGGCATTCGGGGGTCGTATGCCCAGTCGTACTCCGGCAGGGGGGCTGGTCGCTCCCATAGGGACCATGTGTCCCCCTCTCCTGAGGCTTCCGCCTCTTGGATGCTGTCTCTCAAGTCTTCCAACTTGACTTGTGAGGACGTAGGTGGACATACATCCACTGAGTCCTCCCGTTGTCTCACCTTTCGATGGCGCTTGTCTGGAGGCTTTGTGCCTTGAATATCAGGAGCGATTATTCGCTCGTTGCTCCTCTTGGAGGCTTGATACTCCTCCTCGCTCATCATCACTACGTTGTGGTCTGCACTCAGTCCAGGCATAGCCTGCACTTCCTCCTCCACATCCTCCATGGCTGGCACTCTGTGCTGGCCAAGTCATGAAGACTCCTTGTGTTTCTCCGTAGTGCGATGACGTTGCAGACAATTATCAGTGTCGTCTGCTGTAGCTCATTCAGCTGGGATCACTTTCCCATTCACTAGTACCTGACAGTGGTCAAAGTCTAATATGACTTTGTTACGCCGCATGAATGGCGTTCCCAGTATCATATCGTAGCGATTGAAGTTCGCTACATCCATGTATTCCTGGCTACGTGAGCCCGGCATTTGGACAGTCACCTTTGTCCCATACTGCACCATGGCTCAGCTCCCTACGGTGCTCAGCTGTAACGCCAATGGCGTATCCAACTCCTGCATGGATATTTCGTACACATGGGCGAACTGGGGTGTTATGCCCAATGTAGTACTCCCAGAGTCCCATAGGGTCCATGCCTTGTGGCCATTGACGTCCACATACGAGACCAGGCACTCCTTGTCTGCCCGTTTCAACGTAGGGCACTGCAAAGTGCCCTCTGCACGACAAAGAGTCACCTTCTTCATCCGAACCACATTATTCCTTTCGGGATCATTTGTGGATGGCCAATCCATCATCGCCGCTAGGCACTCGGAGTCGCTGTCGCGACTGTAGTACTCATTGTCATAGACGTTGTCATATACGTTGACTGTGATGTACTCCTCCTCCTCCACGACCACACTCTCGGGCTCAGCGCCCGATGCCTCCTCTGGGGGCTCCTGGTCGTTTGTGGGGTGCTCTGCCTCAGACTCAGCAGATACGTCTCTGTCACTCCCACTCGCGGCTGCAGTATGTGCAGCTCGAAGGTGGGCATGGGGTGTATACCCCTTCCTCGGGGCTCCTGGCTTTGCGGGGCAGTTGGTAGTGTAGTGGCCTGGTTGGCCACATGCGAAACAAGTCCCCATCTGACCTGGTGGGTTGGCCGGTTTGAAGTCTGGCCTTGGTTTAGGACATTCTCTGTCCGGCGCCCAATCTGGGCATGGGCGGCTCCGCCCTCAGTTTGCAGCAGGGGTTCTGCGTACCACAAACCACGTGTTGCGGTCACAGTCCAAATCAGTCTTTTTGGCCAGGAAGGTCCCCACATGCTGACCCCATGAGGGTGTCCCACCAGGCGTTAGTCGCCTGGGTCCCCCTTTGTGTCCACTCTGATGTTTGTAGTGGTTAGCAGTCTTCAGGGACTGCTCATACCGGATGGCATAGGCCACAAACTCTTCCACATTGTTGATTTCTGGGGACAATCCGTCCTCACGTATCAAATAGCGGTGCATGTCCGCTGGAATGCCATCCAAGAACGTTTTGAGCATTGTATACCCGTCCAGGTATACTGCCATGTTCTGGGCATAGTCATTAAGGGTATCATAGAACCCTTGCACTCCCAACTTCTCGGTGTACTTGGCAGACTGGAAGTCCTGCCTCGCATCCTGGAGCGTTGAGGGGTGCACGAATCGATCGTACAGTCCTGTAAGGACTCCTTTGAACATCCAGTCGTATTGGACATGGTTGACGTGCAGTACTGCCCGTTGAAACCATCCCATGGCCTCTCCAGCCAAGAACTCAGGAAGAACGAAGATTTGTTCTTGTTCCATATGGTCGCCTCCATATAAGCACATGGCAAGATGGGTGCATACATCCATCGCCCAATCTTCCAGGTCGCTGAACTTGGACGCGCCTGTATAGGCACGAATGTGCCTACTGTCTGCTTTACGCAGCTTTACTCCATCTGGTAACCGTAAGGTTACACCCAGGGCATCATCGACTACTCGATGCGTTCGAATGGCCTCCCGCTGATCCGGGGATCTAGTCGCCAAATCAGCGGCATGGGGAAGTGACTTCCCTCGTCCACCCTGCAGAGGATGTCCTGAGCCTCCTCGACTGTGGGCATAATTGCCCTCGTCTTGAGGAGTTGACCTAGGGCCGTCATCCTGGCCATTACCAGGGACATCACGTCTCGTGGCGCTATCTTGATCAAGGAAGTCTCCTCAATCATGATCGTTGCGCCGCCCTGGAACTGGAGAAGCTTGATTCTCCTGACCCTGCGTGATGAATTGATGACACATCTCATCAATGGGCTTAGTGCCCTCAAATACGATGCCCTGATCGTCGATAAGGGACTGTCCCTTAGTCCTGAGGTCATCTCATCAATGGGCTTAGTGCCCTCAAATACGATGCCCTGATCGTCGATAAGGGACTGTCCCTTAGTCCTGAGGTCACCGTTACGCATACATTGATACGCGACTCTGTCGCTCAATGTTTTGGCCATGGGCACACGCAGCATCACAGATGCCTCGCTCTCCACCTTGAGCACGGTACTATCATGCCCATCTGGACCTGACATCTCTGTCCTACGGTCATGGTTACGCATGTGTGGGGGCTCCTCACGCCACCCTTGTCCTGCTGGAGTATAAAAAGTACTCACCAGTCTTACTTCGGGCACTTCTTGCGCCCATGCTAGTGCCTCCACTAGCTTGATTCCGACGTCTTGATTGCATCGTGCCGAGCATTCCTTGGATGTGTGGCTCCAGGGGGTCGAGGCCCCCAATTGCCGTGTGGCCTTCCGCTGCACATACATTTGCAGCTCCATCGTGAGCACTCTCACCATCAAATCAGTATATTTTGTACTGAATACATTGGGCACTTCGTGCCCTTGTCACCTAAGTGCTACTATATGCACTGACACGTAGCGCTCGAGTCACGCTTGGGTGGTGTATTTCATCACCTCTGGGTGCAAGTCCCAGAACACCCACAAGTGCACAGTGTACGCGGTTTTCAGCTGCTGCTCCTCTGCTCTGGCGTTGTCGTCACTTGACGACTCCATCACCTCCTCTGGAAGCTCTACAACCTCTGGAGCTTCCTCCACTGCTTGTGTGCATGGAAATCGGTTTTCCATGCGGGATACTTCAGGCCTTGCAGCCTTCTCCAGTACCTCCTCTATGCAGGCTTCTGCTATTTTAAAAGGCATTGAGCCCACGGTGGACCACCTGGTCCCACTACTCCGGCTTGGAGGGAGGGCTCTCCCAGTCCGTACTGACGACTCGGCATCTCCTGGGGCACCATAGGCGCCTGTTGACTGTCGGCCGTCCCCAGGGGGTCCTTTGGAAGCCAATCGGCTAGACCGTCGCAGTCCTCCTGGCAGCTGCATAACTGGGGGAGTTAATCCCCCTGGCATCTTGTCCTGGAGACGTTGCTGACCGTCCTGCTGTAAGCCTTCAGCTCTCCAGGCCTCGCTTTCATTTTCGGCCAGGTCGGTGCTCTGACCTCGGTCTCGAGCCTTGGGTCTTGCCTGACCCGCAGTGGACGCTGACACGTCCTGGGTGTCTGCTGGGTCTCCCCGGAGGTCGTGGGCATTCCGCCTGCCATCAGTGGAGACTGCAGGTATGGGATTATTCATCGATTCCTTGTTTGAAATTTGCATGGTGTGGCTGTGCAAGAAGCTCGAGAAGCTGATAGAGTTCTGTCAACGAACTCAGCGACTGACGTCGGATGCTAGGCAATAGATCCTAGCTGGTGGATTCAAAAAAATGTAACGAAGTTACAGGAATTTGTGAGCTTAATGTTTACACTGCACAGAATCAGACCAGTCCAGTCTATTGACTATGTAGTACAAACACGAAAATAAGCTGCTTTGTAAGCAGCTGGTAAAACTAGTTATATACTAATGTAAATAATATTATATTATAATAACTATAATATAATATTGACTATTATACAGTAAGTAAAGCTATGTGGCCAATGCCACATAGCAGACTACGCTACACATAGGTGGCAAGTCCTGATGTACCAGGCGATGTCAGCGCTAATGTGAGGCCACCAAAAGCGCTCCAAAAGAGAGGCCTGGGTAGCATACAAACTTCTATGACCAAGTTTGTCGTGCATAGCGCGCAGGATGCATAGGCAACTGTCAGGCTTGATGACTAATTTGTGAGCACCATTGCAATGACATCGCCAAAGATGATTGTTGGTAAAGAAGAAGTGAGTCGCATAATATATGAAAGTGGTGTACTCATCGTTGTTAAGATGGTCTGGGCGCTTGAGGTCTTGTATCCATTGTTCAATGGCTAGGAGGCACTTGTCCTTGGCTCGGGCTTTGGCAGATTGGGGTATGGCATTGTAGGTAAGTTGGCAGCTGTCTTCTCTTAGCGGTCGAGGCTCTTGTACAATCCTTACTGGAGGCGAATCCTGAGTGAGGATGCTTGCTATGTAGAACATAAGCAGCACCCTAAAGGTGACTGATTGGTAAGGGACAATGGGGTGTAGAAGAATGGTGGTGGGCTGTTGCTGACAAAGTAGCGGAATGGGCTGTTGAATGAGGTGCATAAAGCCATGTAGTCAGTTGACCCAATCTTCAAAGTCGCTATCATCTTTAGAGTCATTTGCTGGGTTGCCAGGTTGCTGTGGTCACCTAGAGAATCCGTCTGGGCCATGGAAGGTGCCTTTAATGTGAACAAGTTCAAAGTGAAACATAAGGATAGCTACTACCCAACGGTTCATGCTGGTGGACGGCTGTATGTCAGGGTTTTGCAGCATACCCTTAATGTACCTAGCGTCCACTTTGACGATAAGGTTGCACATGCCAATAAGGTACATCCTTAGTGCCTGGAAAGCCTTGAAGAGCCTGTATAGCTCCAACTTGGGCTGGCTGTAGTGTGATTCCTGGTCGTTAAGTGTAATAGACCCAAAGCAGTTGTAGCAGCGCTGTTTCTGGTTGTCGCTAAGGCACTGGCAGAGGAAGTAACCAACAGCAATATATGAGGTGTCAACTGCCAAGATGACAGGGTCGGCAGAGGTGTAGTTGATAGGAACAAGGGGCTTAGCATCTTTCAATGCCTTGACAAGGTTGCGTTGGGAATTAACTTGGTCAGGGCCAAACTCAAAGAGTTTGTTAGCGTGTGTGAGTCAGGTAAGGTGATGAGCACGATGGGCAAAGTTCTTGATGAAAATATGGAGGACACCAATGGTTCCTAAGAAGGTGCACACCTCAGACAGGTCATGGCAAGGACCCCAACGCTTGAGGAGGGCTAGGCAAGATTCGTTGGGAACGTGACTGGTGGGAGTGCAGATGTGGCCAAGTATCTTGAACCTTGGTGCACAGAGAAGGAGCTTGTGACTGCTAAAGGTGCCACCGCTATACTTCATGTGCTGGAGTATACGGTTGAGAAGCTGAAAGAAGTCCCAAAGTGCTAAGCGTATGTTGTGGTTGTCAGAATGCTTCTCCGGCAAGCCGTTGTGGAGTTGCCAGTCCTTAGGACCTTTAATGCCAATGTCATCTATGAAGCTGAGCATGTTATAGGGGATCTCAGGTTGCAGGATAAAGGTGATGTCATCGTGAAAGATAGGGACTGAGTTAGTCCAGCCCATAGGGAGAGTAACTAGGTGCAAGGCACCAAAGGGAGTGTGGAAGGTGGTAAGGTTGCAGAAAGAGGGATGGATCAAGCATTTGTTGTAGCCAACATAGAGGTCAAGAGTGGTGCCACAGATGCAACTGGCAAAGGATTTGGCGATGTGGTCAGGAAAGGGAGGCATGCCAGAGTGCTGAATAGTAACCTTATTCAGTGGCTTTAAACTGTGAACAATATGCAAATTACCGTTTTTCTTGAGAATGCAGAACCAACAGGAACGGTAAGAGCTGTTAGATGGCTCGTAGATGCCAGCCTGTATCTTGGTGCATATAATTTGACAGACCTCAGCCTCTATGCCAGGCAGCAAGGGTCTGTTGTGTTCAGTCCAAGGCATGTGAGGAATAGTAGGGATTACCACTGGCAGGAAGAAGTCTGTGTGCAAGCTACCATGCTCAGAGTCCTCTCAAGCAAAGGCTTGATTCTGCTTAGCAACAAGGTCAGTAAGAATGTCCAGTTTGTCCTTGGTGAGGAAGCCAGTATCGTGATCCTTAGCAAATTGCTGTTGGCACTTGGCAGTAAATTATCCTGTCGGTTGAAATGGTAGCAGGTGTAGCGTGAGAGTTGGCATGTCAGCAAGCAGGTCACCAAGGATATGACATTTGATTCGAAAAGCTTCTGGCAAGTAAGCAGCAATGGGTTTCATTTTAAGTGCGACGGGCTTGTATTTCTTTTTGACTTGTACCCCTTTCCTTTTAGGTGTGTTAGCATTAGTATAAACAGAAGTGGAAAGGGGACTAGAGTCAGTAATGATAGAGTGGGAAGCGGAAAGTCCAAGAACGGCAGGAGCAGAGGCTCCAGGAAGAGTGGTTAAATATGTATCTTTTGTAGCAATTTTATGGAAAGAGTCCAAAGTGGTAAGGTACAAGTAGGCAAGAGATGAGTCGGTAATGTTTTGTGTGGTTTTCTGGGGATTTTCAGTAGCGAAACTAGATGTAGTAGAGAGTACTTCTGTATCAAGAAAGGCCATTTGCAAAATATGTACAAGACCACTGGCATGGTCATATTCTAGCGTGAGCGCTACATCTCAATGATTGTTGCCAATCACCTCCTCGATGGTCTGTGAAAACACCGGTGAGGCTGCTCACTGGTGTGATGTTCAGTAAACTCAGGTGGCTTTTTGCGAGTACCTTTCTGTTGCCCCCTAGAGAATGTTGGTACTGTGTGTCTGATACCGGAGTTGGGGTCACTAATGGTTAATGTTGTTTTCTTGTCAGTAAGAGTTTTGACTACCGAGCATGCTCAGACATCGAAAAGTCTACCAAGTAGGAGGTCGTAGGTGAGTGAGCGTAGGATGTGAATCTGTAGGTAGAACATGATGTTGCCAATAGTGCATGGTATGTTCTTGGCAAGGCTGAGAGATCTGTCGATGGTACTGTTAGTGCTCTGCATGTTTAGCACAATGTTAGGGTCATAGATTAAGCCTAGCTTGTTAGCGACCTCTGCAGCCATTGAGATGATCTGGGAACTGCTGTCCACAATGGCCTCGACGTCACTTTTATTGTCAACAGTAAGCATGATAGACCTAATGGCATGGGAGTCCTGGGCAACTGTAAGGATAGCAGGATCTTCTCCATGCTCTAGTGACCGCATATATGTTTCTACTGGATCGACTGAGGTAGTGTTAGCGACGGAGTTGGCAGCAAATGTGTTGGCACTAAGGGTAACAGGAGGATTGGTAGTTACAGAGAAGCCAGGGAGTGCATTGTCCAACTCATTGATCTTGGTAACGGTGGTCACTAAGGGCTGTTGAGGTGTAACAGCCGTTTTTACCTGATTCCTGACATTGGGAGTGATACTGTAGAGTTCTTCGACCAAGAGGATGACTGGAGTTTTCATAATGCAGCTGAAGATGTGATTGGACTTCTCTATGTCAAAGATTGGCACAGTGGAGCAGTAACTGCCTTCAGGACGTTTCTTGGGAGCAGCGAAGTTGCGTTGCGCAGGAGTGTGATACCTATCAGAGAGGCCAGCATAAGGATGGAGAGGCGGCAAGAAAGCGTCAGGAATGGGAGTAGACATGGGAGGTTGGACAGCAGGAGCTGGCGTAGCTGATGCAGATGACATGGCAGGTGCAGGGTCAGTGGTAGGAGTAGTAGGCAGAGACAAGTTGTGAGCAGCTGACATGGGTTTATAACCGTGCAGAGGTTGTTTAGACTGTTTAATTTTGACACCATCAAATACCTGGTTCTTTAGCAAGCTGAGTTCCTGTTCTAGTTTGGAGATGTGCTCTTTCTAAGAGAAACTGGAGCGGTCACTAATGCTATCAAAGTGCAATACCTTGTAGATCATCTGCTGCTGTGCTGCCTGGTTGGGATTGAGATTAGCATTGCCTGAGAGAATGCCAGTAACAATTTGTCCTGGGTTGCGCCTGTGCCATTTGTCTACCCATTCCTGGTAGGTCTTGAGCTCCAGGTAGTTCAGGATGATAGCACCTGTGGTTAAAACAACCTTGCCATTGATAGCCCTGTGTACTTTACCCTGCCGTATATAGTTTTCCAAAGTATTGCAGCGTCCACGAGTCATCATGTGTCCTATTTCACCACAGAAGTGGCAACTGTTGGATCCTGGCACATTAGCAACATGGGCAGCAGTCATGCTAGTGGCAATCATAGTCTTGATTCAGGTCATGGCAGAGGCAACAGCAGCGTTGATGGTGGCATTGAGGTCTTCTTTCTTCACGAAGTCGGTAGCGGGTGGTGCGGCAGTGGTCTGGACTGGAAGGATGCCATTGGCATGTTTGAACAGGGTCGTCCTAGCACATTGAATATCGATGCCAATTCCTGTGTCAGTGCCTTTTAAGATCCATTTACCTGCCTCAAAGACATCGGCAACAGCGTAGGGTTCTTCAAGATGATGGGTCTAGTGTACAATTTCTAAGCACCTAGCAATGCGAGCCCATAGCAACGTCAGGATGCCTTGCTGAAATAAGCAATGTTCTTTGTTAATATAGAGTTTACCATTCTGGAGGACCCACCTGGCAACCTTTTGGAATTCCTGATAGTAAGTTGAGAAGGCACCAAGAGAGTAGGTACTGCTATTGAAGGTATCCTGCATGAGTTTCTGGAGTTCATTTACCATGTATTGCATAGCTTCTTCTGCGCCAGGGTAGAGCTGAATAATTGCCACTTCCATCTGTCATAAGTACCGTTAATAGCTGGTTGGGTGCCAGGCACAGGAGCAGAAAATTTGGGAAGACTGGTCTATGTTTCTGGTGTGTTGTATTCCTTCATTTGGGTGGGGTCGGTAACCCCACAGTCTCTAAAGAGATATTCAAGTTCTTTGAAATATTGGGAAAGCTCACATGGCTTGGACTTATTCCATTTTGGTGCTGAAAAATGGTTGTGTGGCAGCATGCACTGAGAAGGCTGTTCCATAGCAACTGGCCTGCTGTGCAAAGGAGACAGTAGTGGAGATGGTGCACTAGTGGTTGGTAAAGGGACCTGGGAAATGTCTAGGTGGGAAAGTGGTGTTAAAGGGGTAGGTGGAGTGGAACACTGAGGATCAGCAAGAGGTGATGCTAAGGAGTCATTTGCGGTAAAGTCGAGAGAATGTGGGAAGAGATCAGGAAAGTCGTCTACAGTGGCGTTCTGTAGTTCCTGAGCGAGAGATAGACCCAGTAAGGCACCAGGTGGTTGAGGAGTTGAAGGGTGGGAAGAGACAATGCCTTCTGCCAACTGCTCTAGCAGGTGGTGTATGCGCTGGAGACGAGTTTCTGGCAGAATTCTGCCCTAAAGTCCCTCATGGTGGGCTCCAATTTGATGATGCCTAAAAGTAGATCAGTAGCAGATATGGTTTACAGCTACTGACCTGTGTGACAATGCGTTGGGTGCACTAAGATTGAGGGAGTCCTAGGCAGTTCTCAGAGAACAAGTCCGAAAAATAGCTAAATGGCAGGATTCGGTGAAAGTCAGTAACGATAGTTGGCAAGGAAATGTGGTAAGGAAGGTGCACCAACAATGAAGTGCACCTAAAAGGGTAGGAAGGTGAACATGGTTAAATGTGGCAAGAGGACATGGGAAAGAAACTAGAGGCTTAGTGACGACTAAGCTGCATGATGCCTGCTGTAAGTGCAAGGTGCGTAGGTTCTGTAAGCGTAACTGTGGCAAGTAGGCTAAGAGTATTCAGACAATTGGCGACTATGAACTTAGTCAGCTCAAGAAAAATCTGAACCGTAGAGTGAACTGAGGGGTGTAAAGTGGGGTACTCTGTTCTGTGGTAACTAGCAACAATGATAAGTATTTATAGTGAGAAACAAGTTCCCTGCCGCTAAGGGGCTAAGGGTCGCCAAGGGATGGTGAACTGTAAGTAATGTAATTAAGTGTCTTGTATTAAACTAAATGTTGAGAAATGAAGCAAGCAAGCTGTCTGTTTGTCCGAGGTGGGGCGCCAAGAGATGTCAGGTGCCAGGGTAAACATCAGGCCATCCATCACGAGTAAATGACATTATTCCTTTTTTGTAAGCACTGTCACTGGCTAGCTAGGCCACGTGCTGATTAATGAGCGCCACCTGTCAAGCTCTTACTGATGGTATGATGACAGCTGTCATTCCAGCTGCTGCCAGTGCTATCACTGATTGACCTTGATGGTTGCCATGTGTGTCCATCGGAAATGGCCTAGAAAGGATAAATCGCTTGTGCCAAGTTTGGCACAAGTGTGGCAAGATGTCTGGAACCAATGCTGAGTCTGCTGTTGATGTGCCTAGCCTGTGTGGTGTTGATGTGCCTAGCCTGTGTGGAGTCCTATCACCAGGCACAACTTGAATAATACGCTTCAGCACATATAGTAGCACTTAGGTGACAAGGGCACAAAGTGCCCACTGTATTCAGTACTAAATATACTGATTTGATGGTGAGAGTCCTCACCCTAAAACTCCAGATGTATTTGCAGTGTAAGGCTGTAAGGCAGTTGGGGGTGTCAACTCCCTGGAGCCACACTTCTGAGAAATGCTCAGCACGTCATAATCAGGACGTCAGAGTCAAGCTAGTAGAGACACTAGCATGGGTGCAGGAAGTGCCTGAAGCAAATCCAGTGAGTACTTTTTATACTCCATCAGAACAAGGGTGGCATGAGGAGCCTCTGCACATGCATAACTGAAACCCTAGAACAGAGATGTCAGGTCTGGAAGGACAAGCTAGTCCTGCTTATAAGGTGGAGAGCAAGGCATCTTTGATGCTGCATGTATCAATGGTGGAAACATTGAGTGACAGAGTTGCATATCAACATATGCATAATGGCAATCTCAGGACTAAGGGATAGTCTCTTATTGATAATTAGGGCATTGTATTTGAGGGCACTAAGCCCAGTATGGCACAAAGCAATCTCCTGTACAACATATGACATGTACTGTTGTGATGTCTCTATGTGGGCTAGGAGGCTGAGTTGCCTCATACAAGGCACTGTACTGGGGCATTGTACCCCAAGCTCCCATCCAAGCCAGGGAGTATGGACTCATTACCAGCACACTAGCTATGCCAGGGTAGTGTGCCAGAGTAATTGCCTTTGTCAGCTACCAGCCTGGAGAAAGATGACTTCCATAAGGAAGTGATGAGAGTATGCACATAACCCTCTATTTGCTGAGATGCTCAGCAACTCCAATGACTATTTGCAATTCAGGCAAGGGCCTGATAGTATAATAATAACAGAAAACTGTCAAGAAGCAGCATTAACCTGCATTTCCTAGATGAAAACCATTGTGATGTGCATACTGGACCAGGCACATGCTCTGGTGACTTTGTTGCTGCATAGACATTGGGATATATCTGTAGGTGATATTAGTGGCCATGTATAGCCCAGGAGGTTACCAAGTTCTGCACCTCATATGCAGCATATCAAAGAGCAAAACTGCCTCCTGGACTTCCTGCTGGGAAACTGCACTAGCTACTAGTGCCAGTAAAGCCTTGGGACTCAATTGAGATAGATTTTATAGGTTCCTTTCCTGAGTCAAAAGAGTTTGACTATCTCTGAGTAGTGATATGCTGCATGACAAGCATGATGCACCTTGTACTGGTATAAATAATGCTAATGGCTAAGAAGCTGTTGTGGATCTACCTCAGGGAGATTGTTAGGCTGCATAGGCTGCCTAATACTATTGTGAGTGATTATGACTCAAAATTCATATTGCAATGATGGAGGGAACTCCACAAGCTATTAAGAGCTAGACTCCTCATGCTAATGTTGTTCCATCTGCAGACAGATAGTTAAACTGAGCAGGCAAACTGCAGTATAGGACAGATGCTATGAACAGTTATCTGCTCTGATCAACAAGACTAGATAGACTGGTATCCACTCACTAAATTTGCAAAGCCAGTCAGCTAGACTGTCAGAGTCCTCCTGATAGCTGCATAATTGGGGGAGTTAGTCTCTCTGGCATTTTATTCTATAGCTATTGTAAAGACAGAACTGTGGCTCAATATATTTACAAGTTCTCTTACTTATCTGTTTTGATGCAATACCAATGTAACAAGCTTCTGCTCTTAGATGGCCATCAAGACTGTTTTGTTGTATGTCACTGAATATGTTACATAGCCCACCCTCAAAACATGCACTGCATTTGAGGCGGTTGCTTCAATATTCATTCAACATGCAGATATACTAAACAGTCTACTTAATTGTTAAGAAAAAGACTGCATACTAATGACCAAGATAGCTAATGTTCTTAGCACAAAAACAGAAATGGAATCACCAATGATTTGCATATATCTCTTAGGAAATTCTAATTATTATACTAATCATTATTTCTTGAATTTCTATTGGCCTACTTTTGTTTAAAAGGCCAGACATCCTTGAGCAGATGATGCTGCTGACCAGTTACATGATAAGTTTTCTAAGAAATTAGCAATAATTAAGAACCAAGGATGAGTAATAGGGCTATCACCTGTATTTGATTATATTCTCAGAGGACCGGAGTTGGACCAAATGACTTTGTATGAGTAGTTGTTGAAATATAAGAGAGTCAAGTTGACCAACAGAATACATAATATATTTTTCAATGATGACAATATATTACTTGGTGGAACAAAAAATATGCAAGGTTTGGTGGTTATTAAATTTTCAAATTGTCATCTGCTTTCCAATACTCATGGTACTTATATGTATTCTCTCTTATATAGATGTGTCCATAATTTAGTAGGTGGAAATTTACCTAAGAAAGATCAAGAAAATAGAGAGTACTATTGTGCAACCATGTTAATGCTTTTTAAACTTTGGCATATAAAACATGACCTTAAAAATACTGGAGAAATGTGGGATTCAGCTCTTTTTAATCTACAACCTTCAATAAGCATCAACTCACATTGCTCAAGAATATGAACATATAATATAAGTGCTTAGATGCAGCTAACAACTTTTATGCCCAGCTGAAAAGTAGAGATATATGTCTTACTAATTCAATGTTAACCAGAGACAAACTATTTAATATGATGCAGTGAGATGAAACTGAAAACTTTGAGAACATGAATGATGTAATTGCAGGTGTTGATGAAGAAGCATTTGCTGTATTTGGCAAGAAAGAATTAAAACATAGGTCTGATATGCTGCAAATGTCAGTAACTATAGCAAATCTGGAGTGGAGAGATCCTGTAATAGGCCAGGTGTTTTCTCAAATTGATACCATTAAACCTATGAATGAAGAACATAACTTGTCTTACTGGAAAGCTGTTGTTACAGCAAAGCAGGATGAGGTCCTGAAAAGCCAAAATTCCAGCATATTTGCATGCAGTGGTAAGTTATCAGGCAGCATACCAGAATTACCAGAACATGTCAATGTAGTAGATTGAAAGTATCTTCAGAAAATATATGTAGACAATAAATAGGAACCTACTATTGCTATTATCCATATCTTTAGACTACAAGCTGAACAAAGACCAGCTGAGAGTGTTCTGCATTGTAGCTAATCATGCAACATTGTATATGTCTAAGCAACTTAAATTGTATATAGCAGGAATGGGGAGCACTAAAAAAACCCAGATGCTCCAAACTCTTGTCACGTATTTTGAAGTTAGAGGAGAGACATATTGTCTGGCTGTGATTGCACCTACTGGCACTGCTGCATTGCTTATAGGTGGCTCAACATATTATTCAATATTTGGCATTAACAACATGGTTAGTGTATTGAAGAAACAACTCACTCAAATTAAAACTTGTCTACTAGGTGTCGATTACATATCTTTTGATAAACTACCTATGTTATTGTGTTGAGACTTGTACAAGATTTCTGCAAGAGTGGCTCAGCTGTTCAGTAAACTAGATATTTCTTTCAATGGTATGAACATAGTATTCACAGGTGATTTTGCTCAGTTACTTTCTGTTGCTAAGTACAAAGAATCAGCATTATATAATAAAACTGTAGATTTAAATACCAAAATGTTGAAGGATCAGGAGTTTGCCATAGGCAAGACTATATGACATCAGGTAACAACCATTGTTATATTGCATAAAAACATAAGGCAGAAAATTCAGTCTACAGAGGATATGGCTTTGTGTACTGTGCTCAAAACATGAGGTATAGAGCATCCACTAAAAAAGACATGAAGTTTCTCAGGAGCAAATTATTGGCCATCTCTAATAGTTGCTTATCTATATCCAACAAACAGTTCAGATATGTTTCTATAATCACTGCACAACATATAGACAAAGACACTTATTAACATTATAGGAAGTACTCAATTTGCAAGCAAGAGCCATTAGGAACTAGTGCATTTCTATAGCAAAGATAGTCTGTTATCCAGAGATGGCAATGAAATAAAAAAACATTTATCTAACTACACATGCTCTAAAAGAACTACAAGATTTCCTCAAACTATACAGCATGTGTTGTAGACCAACCTCTGTCATCTTGCAGTGTTCAAGTCATAGAAAAGCTGTTGTTGTGTGTAGGCTTGCCTGTTATAATCAAGAACAATGCAGCTACAGAATTATGCATCACAAACAAACAGGAAAGTTTTATGTATGGTTGGAAAAGTTGCATAGGTTTGGCTAGACAAATTATGCTAGATATGTTGTTCATACTACTCAACAATTCTCTGCAAAGAGTAAAAATTGATGGACTTCCTAGAAATGTGGTTCTGATTATACATACAAGTGTGCATCTTAAATGTCAACTTTCTAGCAATGATAGCATGTCTCTGTCTCAATCACAGATAGAGATATTGGTAAACTATGCAATGATGAATTATGCAAGTCAAGGAAAGACTAGAACTTATAATCTGGTAAACTTAACCAAGTGTCAATTGCACCAAGCCTACTACACTGCACTCTTTTGCAGTGCTACAGCTGCAAGAACACTCATTATCTGAGCATTTAATGCAAATTAAAATACAAGGCAAAGTGAGTGGGGCATTGCACAGAGAATTTTGTAACTTTGAACTGCTCAATAAAATAACCAAAGTCAGATATATGAACTAGCTCCTTAAAAGTTTTGTCAATTTACCTAGACAATTTTATTTATTTAGACAATGCAAATACAGTGGCTCAAAAAACTGTTCCAATGTTTCATACTTTTTCAAAGATGATATTGGCATGATGGATGGGAAGTGTTTAAAATCCTAATTAAATCATGTCAAATACTATGACATCGTAGCTACAAAATAAATCTAGGTTTATGTAATTGAGATCAAAACTGATGGAGGAATGGTCATTTTAAAATATTCACTCATTGGAACAGTTTTTGAGCATCTTTAATTTTTCAGGTTTATCTCTATTTTACTCAGAAATACAGAGTAAGTTGCATGTGGGAAGATAAACAAAGTAATGTGACCATGTTTAGATATATTTGGGAGTAGTTCAAGCTGGTTGAACCACATCTTGACCTTCAACCACCATCATGAAACCTATTCCTCCTGCACAACACTCTACTGTTGCTTCTCTTCTTGCTTAAGGATATTCTCTGCATCAGATTGAGGCTCAAACTGGTCTAGGAAAGTCTACTATTGGGAGGATTGGTAGAGGGTTGGATATGGACAAGGAAAACCATCCTGCAGGCTGTCCTGCTAAGCTTACTTCATGTAATAAATAGGCTATTGTTTGACAAATCTCAGCTGGGAGACTTGGTACAGCTGTCCAGGCCACCAATTTTATCAACAGCATCATTTCCAACCCTGTCTCTCCTCAGACTGTCCAGAATGTGTTGAAGGAGGAGGGGTATTGGTCTGCTACTTAGAGAAAAATTCCTATGCTCAAAGCTACACATCAACAACTGTGGCTTAAATGGGCTCAGAAGCATCAGAACTGGACTATAGAAGACTGGAAAAAGGTGTTGTAAACAGATGAGACAAAGATTAACAGGATTGGGTCAAATGAGAAGCAGTATGTGTAGAAGCTATGAGGAGAAGGCATTTCAGACCAAACAACTACACCTACTGTGAAGCATGTAGGAGGAAATAATCTCATGGTATAGGGCTGTATGAGTTGAAATGGGGTAGGAAAGCTTGTGAAGGTGGTGGGGATCATGAATGCAGAGCAGTACTGTGAAATCTTGGATGATGGAGCAAAGGAGAGCTTTGAGAAGTTGGAGATGGAAGAGGGTGCCTGCTACTTTCAACAGGACAATGACCCCAAACACAACTCCAAGAGGGCTGACAAGTGGTTTGAGGACAACAACTTTGATGTCCTTTGGTGGCCAGCCCAATTCCCTGATCTCAACCCTATTGAACATCTCTGGGAGTACCTCAAGGAGCAACTTAGGCAGTATGAAACACCTCATGGTGTGCATGCATTATGGGAGAGGGTTGCAAAGGAGTGGGATGAAATACCACCAGAGGTATGCCAAAGACTAATAGAAAGCATGCCTAGAAGGATTCAAGCAGTTGTCAAGGCAAATAGAGGACATACAAAGTACTAGATACTAAAATTAGAGATGCTCAAAAAACTGTCACAATGAATGAATATTTTAAAATGGCTATTCCTCCATCAGTTTTGATTTTTGATTACATAAGTCTAGGCTCATTTTATGGCTACAATGCCATAGTATTTTACATGATTTAATCAGGATTTTAAGTACTTCCCATCTTTCATGCCAATGTCATCTTTCAAAAAGTATGAAACATTGGAACAGTTTTTTGAGCCACTGTAAAAAGGTTTCATGCTCTCTAACCTTCATATGGCCTTACATTGAAGCAACAAGGACCCTTACAATAATGCACTATTCCCAGATATCAAATGGCAGTTTGCTAGTAAAGATATACCTATTAAGCTACTGTAGTCCTCTAAAAGCAGATTTATTCCAGCTCAGAGTACTCAGCCCATAGTACATTCTCAACCAATATCCAGCAAAATAAATCAAAACTACAATGATGGTTCACTCAATTTGAAATTTGAAAAGTATTATAAGCAGTGAACAAAAAATAAATATGGGCAGATATGATGGACTGGTGGGAACTCAGTGGAATGCCAACAGTTGCATATATGACACAGTAATAACTATATTGTACAATATGTGGCAAGATGACATGTCACTATGATCAATGAATTTCTGATTGTTTGAGACCTCAATCATGCGAAGCATAGAAAGCAACTTCATATTAATACACAAAAGTAAAATCATGCTAGAGGATGCAAGAGAGGATTTGGGAAATTGTATAAATAATCACAGTCCAAGAAACTTTTTGTATAGTGAACTAACGAGTGTTCATGCTAGAATCAAAGAGTTGCTTACATACAGACAAAATGTATACACATTATATATGCAATGTCTATGTGGTCATACAGTTAACAGAAGAGCTGTTACATCGAATTCATGTTAGATTGCTATACTAGATGATTCACAACTGTCAATACAACATTTTTTAAGAAACATGGAATTGCTTACTAAATCTCGGTGCAGCATATGCACATCTGAATTAAATTATAAAAAGAATGAATAGTAAAATTAAAAAATGATTTTATAAACATGATTTTATATTATATAATTGTTCAGTTGAACAACTGTTCAGAGAGTACATAGCAAACTCATTGTTATGCTACTTTATACAAGGCCAGCCACTTGTAAAAGTAAAAAAAAAAATTTAAAAAAAGAAACAGTACAAATTTATGGTATATTGAAATGACTTATGATACATATATATTTGATGTTATATATGACTATTTTATTTGTTATATGTTAAAGTAAGTATATAAGCCTTCAACTCTTCTTCCTCTGATATGCTCTCTATTTTTTAATGTCTTTCAGTGATTTCTTATACCATCTAGCTTAATTTTACAAAATGCTATTGTATGCTCTGGAAAATGCATTCTCATCACCACTTGGTTGTACTAGTACTAGCATTTTATGTTGCCATAGACTTGCTCAATAGACACCTGCTAGAAGCAAATACCATTACTGTATATCAACTTGGTACTTATTACTCACTCTGAGCTAGAATGCTCTGATAAATAAAATTATATCAATTAATACAGTACAGAAAGTATGTCAGTCTGCTCCATCTATTTATCATACCAGTCAAACCAAAATATTTCTGCATGAATCTCTATGAAAAATATGATATGTTACTCGAACATCAGTAGGATGAAATACAATACACTAAATTGATAAACCAACCAATATGTTGAGTTACCATTAAAACATATAGTTAGTATGAACTCATTCATTTACACGACAAATGTACACTGTCAATGTGTCCTCTCCATATATATTTACACTTATTATTCCACTTATATAATATCATGTCTGCACTTCTTATTGCTAGTATTCAGTGTTGGCACCTCCGCATATCTGCTACATCATCACATGGCAGATAAATGAGGAAAATAGTGGACATTGCTTTATCTGCAGTCTCCAGTTGGTACTTTGATGTATTGATGCAGGCAAATGTTGCCAATCTAGTGTTCTGATGAGTTTTTCTAGACATTTTAGTGTATATAGGCAGTTTTTTATTATCGAATTTATATATTACTGCCAGCACTTATGCTCATAGAAACTATAATGCTCAACATCTCATGATAAAGGGATTTGACTAAGAAAGTCAACTCATTGCAGCTTTTCACTTATATCCAAGCAATGATGAGCAACACTTATATAAAGCATACACTTATTCATATTTTGGTGCATTATACAGCTTGATGGCTCAGAGTATTATAGTAATGCACATTGTTCTGACTTGTGTAACTTTTTATCACATTTTCAACACCACTTCAAGAAAAATTGTAAGTATTCTATCTTCCAGTATTTCATAATCTAATTTTATTAGTGCAGGCACATTATAAAACTCATTTGAGTGGAACATATATGGTCTATTTGTATTTTTTATATAAGTCAGTCTAACTTTAATGGTTATTGGGCCTTATAATTTTCACAAATAATTTACATAATTTATTGTAGTATCAATACACTGTATTTTCATATTTTATTATAGTAACAACATATTGTATTCATCTATCAACATACATGTATATACATCATATTTAAAATTAGAAATATTGAAAATAACATTAAATAAATGTTATATAAGCATTTAGTTGGATGATTGATTTATATATATATATATTTATTTATTTATCTTACCATTGTTTAACTAGTAAAAGAAATAATTTGTCATACTTTCTCGCTTATCTGTTAGCTTTAAATCATCAAGAAAATATTTGTGTAGTGCGACAAACTGCAGATGTGACATACTATATAGTCATATATAGTAAAAGTGTTTTATTATTTATTAATTATTGGTTTGGGTGCATGATATCATGTCATGGTCCTTCTGCCATTCCACATGACCAATTCCATGTGAACATTCCACATTTACTGAATTTTAAACGTAGTCATATATTACATAAGTATTCAGTGGCATGATCAATTTACTTATATTTATTTATTCATTTATTTTTACTCTTGTTCGACGAAAAGGCGGGTTCCGAGGGTAAGGAGCGTTTTTGGAGGCCTCTGCGCGGACAAGCAGGCACGCTCACAGTTCTTCAAGTCACCAGCGGCCGTTCCCGATTCGATTGCCACGATGTCGGCAGAGGTTGGGTCGGGAACAGTAGGGCCGAGATCTTTTTAGTCTTGTTACATGCAAGAGTATTGCATTGTCAATCATGCAACGGTCTTGCAAAATTTTTTCAGTCGTGCAACGGTCTTGCACTCACACCACCACCGTTCTCAGTCAGGTCAGCACAGAGCAGTCACTCGCAGCCTCACAGCAGTCTGACACCCTTCGCAGAGTAGTGATCGTCATTCTCGCAATCGCGCAGTTCCCCCCTCACATGTCACTACTCTAAGAAGTAGGTTGCCTTTCAGCCGTCAGTAGACGAGACACCACCTTACCCTTTACAGCAGCCGCTAGTCGATAGCCACACAGAAGATTTTATTACATATTCATGTTTCCGTCTTCTCAGTAAGCGATAGTCATCGTATACAAGTTTACTGCTCAACTTAACCATATCGGTATCAGAATTTTTTATTAGTGTAGTCAGTATCTTTCTTCGCGCACCCTCCCACCTCTCCCTCATTTATCTTGGACATCTTTATTTTTTGGCCTACTTGTTACATAGTGTACAGCCTATAGCCACGTCGCCACTTCAAGAAAAAATAAATAAATAAAAAACGGGGTCGCTCCGGCGGCCGATTAGCACTAAAAACAGTTCTATTCTCTTTTGCACATCAACCTAGTCACACGACGAGCTGCAGAGGTTACTGGTTAATGATTATTAAACAACAATATTAATATTAAAAATATACAAACAAATTGTCAAGTTTGCGACGAGGTAGATCTCGGACACGCCGTGCTAACAACGGCCCATACAAGCAAGTGTAATGCTAAGAACGGTGGTTTGCAATGTGACGTGTTATTGGCACTATAAACAGAATCTATTGCTTTTTGACTGCTAGGTAGTCATAATATATGATGTACCTATAAACAGAATGAACCAAGATAAGAAGAGGTTACTATTACTGACTAAAAATATGGGAGCCAAGTCACGTGTATCGTGAAACTACCTAGAACTCATGCTAGGTAATGTTTGTGGTAAGCACGTTGTCCGTGCTTTATGTATAAGTTCACCTACCCTCAGTCGTCATGTACTTGACTGAGGGTAGTGAACGTCGATAGTACCTATATATATTCCTAAGTGTCCATATTAAGTGAAATGAAAACATATATTGGCCCAAGTCGGTCATCAAACTTCAGCGTGCTTATGGTGTTCATCGGTATCCTCCAACAAGGGACCGCCAAATTTTGAAGGTTGCGATTTCTAACTGTATGATTCCTCAAAGTCGGCTCGTAAAGATCAACTCATTGGGCCTTAAATAGCGTGTTTCTACGATAATACATTGTTGAGCGAAGACTCATCCGACCCAAAATGGTTGTGCGTCATATTTCTTGCTTACGTGATTGTCTTTCCTTTTTAGTTACCTCTCTTATGTTTCGCATTTGCCCAAGCCCTGGTGGCTACACGATCGGTATTTACCAGTCTTTGCCACAAACCTTATTTTATAGATTTACATATTATTCCATACACGGAAAGCCCCCTCAGTCGTACTACATTATATTGTGTGACTGAGGGTGAGCCAATTATACTTACTCACACTTACTGTAACTAACAACAACCTGTAGACTAAGTACTATAATCGCAGGTGAACTCAGTCGTACTACATTATATTGTGTGACTGAGGACTAAGTACTATAATCGTCTACAGGTTATAGGCCCCGTTTGCACTTCAAAAATTTTTTCCGTCGAGCCACTGCTCCGAAAAATACGACTCAAACTACAAATATTTTTTTTACATTTCCCCCCACTACACACCTACACCCACACTGAGACATGACGTCCACACACTCGTCCAACCCACCAAACTTCCCGGAGGAAGCCCACTTCGATGGTACGAATTACGCCACATTCAAAAATCGTGTCATGATCGCTGCAAGAGCCCGAGGCGCTCGCGGCTACTTGGACGGCATGATAACAAAACCAGAGCCAACACAAGACACAAAAGACGAAGCGAAACCCACCGAATGGTCGTCAAAATATCCATCCCTCGAGGAATGGGAGGAGAGGGACGCGTGGGCACTAGGCCTCATCATATATAACACAAAGAACCCGGTGGGGTTGGGGATCAAAATGGATGAGTCCGCGGCTGAAGCATGGAAAGCACTCACTGAGAACTACGGAGTGTTTTCTGAGATAGCAGTAATAAACACAGAAAGACGACTACGAGCCACTGAATTCTCGGACGGCATGGACTTCCTGAAGCATGTAGAGGATCTGAGAGAGAAGTGGAGGTCAGCTACGGAAAGGGGAGCGAAAATAGATGACTCGACTTTCCGCACGATCCTGATCGCATCTCTCCCGGAATCCTGGAACGCAGTTGTAGCGGGGATATACTCAAAAACTGAGTCGAAGGATGTGATCGCGGCACTCACTATCCACTGGGATCGTCTGGTACTCCAAAAGCAGAAGACAGGAATCTCTACCACAGCTCTCCAGGCCCAGACTAAACAGAGGCTAGTTTGTGTCAATCCGAACTGCCGTCGAAATGGCCACACCATTGAAAATTGTTACTGGAGAGGTGGAGGGAAGGAAGGCCAATTCCCCCCAAACTTCAGGAACAAGAACAAGGTACCCAGGACTCCATCGACTGAAACCACGACCTCAGGAACCCTGCCAGCCGCAAACGTCGCAGTCTCCACGACGCCACAACCCACGACCATGTCACAACCAACTACACCACCTCACGTCACCTATGCGTTATCAGCAATAGCCCACCCCTCGACCACCGATGCTGAACAACTAAAAGTCGTGAAATGGACCGGCGCACTTACCTCCAGAATAGGCATACCGACCTATGCCGACTCAGGGGCGACGGATCATTTCTTCGTCAACAGAGACATGTTTACCAACTATGAGGAACTCGACACCCCTGTGGAAGGGCACGCGGCACCAAAAGGAGCAAAATTCCGCGTGGTCGGAAGGGGAACGGTCAGGAAGGTCTGTAAAACCTCTCACGGTCTATCAGAACTGGTCTTCAAAAATGCATTACACGCACCTGATCTCACCTCAAACCTCATATCAATCAACAAGTTCGACCAAGCCGGCTTCAACGTGATTTTTGGCGGGGGCATCGTCCGTTTCCAGGACCCTAGTGGGAGGGAAGTCCTGCACGGCGAGGGGGCAGGGGGAATGTACCTACTTAGCGCCCTTGGCGGATCAACCACGCCGTCAGCCCTGATCGCGAGATCACTGCAGAAACCAGCGGACTTGGAGGTTTGGCACCGGAGATTTGGGCACGCAAGCGTATCAACAATTAGGAGCGTGCTAGCAAGGGATCTGGTGGACGGACTCGTTATCAAAGGAGCGTTAAGCGTACCTGGTATCTGTGAGGATTGCGTTTTTGGGAAGCATGCAGCACGCCCATACGATGCCGAAGTTGAACCTGAAGGAGCTCCAAACGACCGAGTACACATCGATTTATGGGGCCCAGCCAGCGTCACGTCATTAGGTGGGGCCACCTACATGATGGTGGCGGTAGATGGAGGCTCATCGCACATCTCGGTGTTCTTCTTATCCTGTAAAGATGCAACTACAACATTGACTGCCTTCACGGTGTATCACTCAGAGTCCGAGCAGCAGACAGGGAAAAAGCTTAAAGAAGTCAGAGTCGATGCTGGACGCGAATGGGTAAACGACACATGGTCAACTTACCTGAACACACATGGCATCGTCCTGCGGGTCACCACCCCATACGCACACGCTCAAAACGGAGTAGCCGAGCGAGCGAACAGAACCATCCTCGAGGGCATACGTTGTGTCCTAGCAGAAAGCGGCCTACCCAAGGAACTGTGGGCAGAGGCAGCGTCAGCACAGGTTTACACACGGAACCTCCTCCCCTCGTCACGACATCCCAACACGATACCCAAACAGACCTGGACGGGTAGGCGACAGCGAGTAGACCATCTCTGCCCCTGGGGGTGCCTGGCATGGGCTAAGGTCCCTGAGGAACTGATACGGTCCAAGCTGGATCCGAGATCAGTAAGGACACGTCTTGTGGGTTATGCGAACAGTGGATACCGGCTATACGACCCGAAATCAAGGTCCATAGTGACATCACGGGACGTCATTTTTGAGGAAGGCACTGGCCATCGCCCCATCACCGTAATCCACGCCCCCGCCGATGACCCCACACTGGCTGCTACCAGCGATGATACCGCAACGACCACAGTACCCGGTATCCTTTATCCAAGGCAGCCCATAGCCCCGTTTGCGGGGATGAGGACTCCGCGACAACCCCTGACATAGCCGACAACGAGCCAGCAACTTTGATCGAGCCTCCCAACCGAGCGCCACCCCCTGTCCCGATACAACCCCTCCGTAGATCAACGCGCCATACCAGACCGACCCCAGCGTTGATAGCGGTGCGAGAAACCCTACAGAGAGAACAGACGGCACGAGATGAGGGGGAGGACTGGGCTGCGAACGAACACCCACCCAGCGCTCTATTGGCCGACGGACCCTATGGCTACTTGCTGACCCTTGACTTGAACAACGAAAGTGACGACACTAAGGTACCCAAGACGTATACGGAAGCCATGAAGAGGCCGGACCTGTGGCAACCAGCGATGACCGAGGAGCTGAGGGTTATGGACGAGCGCGGAGTATTCGAGCTGGTGGATGAATCGGAGGTGCCGAAGAACAAGAACATTGTCGGTTGTCGATGGGTCTATGCAAATAAATACAATGCTGAAGGTGAGGTCATCAGGAGGAAGGCCCGGTTGGTAGCAAAAGGATTCTCACAGGTCGCAGGGGAAGATTTCGACGAGACGTATGCAGCGGTGGTGCGGCTGGAGTCTCTGAGAATGTCGGCGGCTGTGGCGGCACAGGGTGAATTCGAAATCTGGCAAGTCGATTTTGTCTCCGCGTACCTGAATAGTATCCTAGAGCACGAGGTATACATGCGTCTCCCACCAGGTTTTCCGGGAGGGGAGGGGAAGCTAGCGAAACTCCGAAAAACCTTGTATGGACTGATGCAAGGAGGTTTCGACTGGTACTGGACACTGGACGGCGCGTACGCGGACTTAGGATACCAAAGATCCCGGGCAGACCCCTGCGTCAGATCGAGGACAGTAGGGGGAGAAACGACTATCACCAACACGTTTAACGACGACACTTTTGGTTTATCGTCCTCGAAAGAAGGCGCACATCAAGCGAAGGCCGAACTGGCAAGAGCATACGAGGTAAAAGACTTGGGAGACCCAACATTCATTCTCGGAATGGCTATCCACAGAGACCCAGACACCAAATCTATCTCACTCTCACAAAAGGCATATCTCCTAAGGGTACTCGACCGGTTCGGAATGACAAACTGCAATCCTCGCTATACCCCATTGCCATCTGGAACAACGCTCACAGATGACATGTCCCCTAAAGATGACGCCAAACGTGTATTCATGCTCGACAAACCATACCGACAGCTCCTGGGTGCACTCATGTGGGCTCAGGCCGCAACTCGCCCAGATCTGTCTTTCGCAGTCACAATGCTCGCTCGATTTCAATCAAATCCCGGCCCAGCACACTGGAAGTCGCTACTTCACGTCCTCGCATATGTAAAAGGTACCCTCGACTATCGTATCGTCTACTCTAAGACCTTAGGCGGGTCGATCAAACCAACTGGTTACGTCGACGCCGACTATGGGGGGGACTTGGACACGCGCAGGTCAACATCAGGATATATATTCATGATGGCCGGTGGCCCGGTATCTTGGAGTTCTAAACGCCAACAAACAGTCGCCCTGTCCACTACCGAAGCGGAATACATGGCGATGACCCGCGGCTCACAGCAAGCCTTGTGGATGCACAACTTCCTATCAGAAGTCGGGCTCGAACAACCCCTTCCAGCAAACCTCCACGTCGACAACAATTCTTCAATCGCGCTAGCCCAGTCTACAAAAGGCCACTCGCGAGCGAAACACATCGATATCCGGCATCATTACATTCGTGAGCGCGTACAAAAGGGAGATATCGAGGTACGCCACATCCCATCGTCCGAAAATCTGGCCGACATCTGTACCAAACCACTTCCTCGTCCCATGCACGATTATCTCGTTGGCCTTATGGGCCTGAAGGGTCAAGGGGGTCGAACTCGTCAGGGGGAGTGTTGAGCGAAGACTCATCCGACCCAAAATGGTTGTGCGTCATATTTCTTGCTTACGTGATTGTCTTTGCTTTTTAGTTACCTCTCTTATGTTTCGCATTTGCCCAAGCCCTGGTGGCTACACGATCGGTATTTACCAGTCTTTGCCACAAACCTTATTTTATAGATTTACATATTATTCCATACACGGAAAGCCCCCTCAGTCGTACTACATTATATTGTGTGACTGAGGGTGAGCCGATTATACTTACTCACACTTACTGTAACTAACAACAACCTGTAGACTAAGTACTATAATCGTCTACAGGTGAACTCAGTCGTACTACATTATATTGTGTGACTGAGGACTAAGTACTATAATCGTCTACATACATGGAATCCAGTGATAACTCGGCCTATCAAAATTGGTTGTTTATTTCTTGTCGTCCTTGTTTGTCTGCAACTGACATGTCAGCCCAACCGCAGTACAAGAGGCCCTGCCACACACCTCTGACTGATCTCGGTCCGTGATCCCATCCCTGCCAAACGTTGGCTGTTTGTGGCGTCTTTGGTGTTGTCTGGGTTTCTGGGATTTTTGGATCCTTGTGAGGTGAGCCTAGCCTATAGTTTTGGGCCTTTCTTACGCTTATAGTTTCCAGCGTTTTATGTTTTATGTTTTTTTTTCTCTCGACATCGAAACATGGGTATCACTAGCAGAACTATGGGACGAAGTTCTACATAGATCATGCAGATCGCATTCCAGCTGACAATCCTTCCTAAATCACACAAGCAAAGGTACTAGAGAAGGTCCATCTGATAGAATAAGAAAGCGAAATAAGGAATAGGTCAAGTTTGAATGTAGCATCTATATATCTGAGCATTGTGACGGTTTAATATCACACTGGAATGGGGAAGGGAGACTATGAAAAACTCAGAAAGCATTTTAGTGCGAGCCACAGGTGAAAAACTCACGAAATAAGACCGGATGAATATTCGACATGAATAGGGATTTCTTGGCCATACTCGTCAACCTTGTGCGCAATGTCAAATGATTGGAGAATATTGGCTATGATCAAGAACATAGCATTCTCGGCAAGCGCTCGACCTGGACAGATTCTTGGTAGTGAATGAGAGAGGATGTTTCACAGGAACAATAATATGGCGTACCGTCTGCCAAACCCGAAATGATATGTTGATGGGTCTACTGAGACCTTATCTCCAAGAAAACGTTCCGGAGCGAAAGTATCTGGTGGATAGTCGTTATTCGGTGCATGTGCAACGGCCCTGCATGAAGACTGAGGTATTGTTTTTAATGCTGTTCAGGAGACAATTACCAGGTGTTGGGAACAATTATTGTATTTTTAGGTATGAAAAAACCTAACCATTGATATGTTAGCCAAGAATTACAGCAGGCCAATTGTGAGAACCTTCGTAGATATCATCTTCTGTGGATGTTCGAAAAAGCGACAACGGCGTGGAGTTCTGGAAGCGCATAGTCTCCTTGACAATGGCATGGACATATGGGCAATCATCGCGATCCTTAACGGCGGGACAGCGAACACCAATGACTTTTCTCAGTTCTGCCTGGGCTCGCTTGAGCTTGTCTGGATTGGTTGCCATTGCGGCGATCATCTTGACAATATTGGCTGAAGTCTAGAGAGCCATGACTAAAACAACTAGTATCAACCGATTGACATTTCCGTACCAACTCCTGACCACCTGCGCAGTCAAGTGAGTAGGAAATCGGAAGTATGCACAGAAAGACCTACCAACAAACATTGTGCCTGACAGCCACTTGAGTTCTGATTCAAAGTTTTCATTCTTCTCACGCTCCTGGGCCAAGACATCATCCATCAGTACATCCAGTGTGAACGATGGCTTTGCTAGGCCGGTTTCCTGCACAAGAGTGAATGAGTCTACAGGAAATACAATTTCCAGAACGACAGCTGTACCATCTCTCGTTTGACACGATCAAAAGGCTTTCCTATGCACTCTGCTACAAGTGCCCTACCTCTGAGGCCGGCCTGATGGAATGACAAAAAAGGGGTCCATTTGGGCAAGTATTTCACTGTGGTAAAATCAACCAAGCTTCTCTCTTGCATTATCACGACTTACGTGCAGGGACAAGGTCGACCAAAAAGGCGACTGGCATTAAGACCTTTGCCGCTGTCGCCTGCGCTGCCTTTGCCAATGAGATGTACTGCTTACAGGAGAGTCAGTGGGGTGTTTTGCGTTCAAGTCGATAATGACCTGATCTTCAGCCGACGGATCATCAATGCCGTATATAGTGCTTAAGAGTACTCTTCCGGTGGCACTTTATTGAAAGATCATTACAGCTGCTCTAATATAGAATATGGGAGTGCTTACGTTCGTATGTGTTGAGTAAACGCATCAGGATCAAGACGCAACGAATCTGTGAGTCTATTTGCGATGTCAGAGAGGGTAATTTCATATTGTTTAACCTTTTCTGGGTTCAACGCGATACGTGAAAGCTTGCGATGAAGTTTCCAACGCGACCCAAAGGGCATGACGGCAGTGCTCTGTAAGAGACATTAATGAAAAAAAAACAAACAATACAAAACGCATATCCTTACGTTAACAAGATCCATGATTTCGCACGCCACAGTAAGGTGTGGACGACTTGAATATATATTTCCTCTCCGCACTAGAAGTTCATTCATGGACTCCAAGTTATTTAGGATCAGAATGGAATTTCCTAAGCCGTGATAATATATGAGATCATCTGAAGGATGTTTCCTGTGTTATGATCATCCCAATGAGGCGAACAATTTAAACCGACTGCGAAGAGCAACCTTGGAAAAATATTTCCAAGGGTGTGACAATGGGAATGACAGAAGATTTCCTGTCGCCTGCATAAGTAAACAATTATAACGTCGACGGCACACTCACCAATTAATGGATAGGCAGGAGGCCCTGGCGGGTACCTTGGCCTAGTCTCACGAGAGGAGAAATACAGACGTAACACAACAAAAACCAAGCCAATGGTCACCAAGGATGTAAAGGCGACAGAGATGTGGGCGGTCATAGTCTGGGGCTAGAGATGAAGATTCGCATATTTAAATGACTTTGGATGGTTGCCATCCAGGATATGCTTCACAGCTATGCAATATTTGTGCCCGAACATGATATCAAACCTCGATCCAGATGATTGATGGCTATGCTGTAATGACAGGTGTAGAGGGGACGACATTGAACTGGTCTTTCCAATTGGGGACACGTCAGTATAAACAAACCCTCCATCTTAGTATGATCCCGATGTCCGCTTTGTGGCAGCTGTCACAGCGGACGGCATAGAAACGGCCTTGGGCATTACTTATCACAACTGCGGCAGTTGGCGGATCGACAGTTAGTGTCTCTCTTTTAATCTCCAATCGCAAGAGCAGTGACACCAGTGACACATCTTCGCAGCCTTGAAATTGAAATGCATACTACTTTTTAGCCTTGCACCCCTGTTTCCAACGGTTCATGAAGAGTGGACACGGATGCTGTGTATAACTCTATTTATGCTGTCTCCTCGGGTCACTGTCTGTTCGAGCATATACTCCTATCATCTGATTTCAGCTTGTTCAATCTTCCCTCGGACTATGTGTCAATTCAATACATTTCTGATACACGAGTTTTTATCATTTATGTCACGCATCAAAGATATGATCCAATTATGTGGAAAATGATGCGACACCAAAGGGGCTGACAAGGACACAGCCCCATCTAATGAAGTATCAGAGGAAATATCGGACATATACATTCACTCAATATCCGAGGAATTACAACGAATTCTATCTTTATTGACGAGAGATTTGAGGGAACGTCTGTGAACTCGGATTGGGCTTGGATTGAGTGAACGAATAACCTTCAACAAAACTTTAACAGGCCCCCTGTGTCAGAGTTTTGTCAAAAAAAAAACCCCTTTGCATATCTAACACCGCCTTACTTTGGAAGGTGTTTTGCAAACATGGGCGCATCCCAGAATGGGCTTACCTACACCGGCCAGGCACGCATTAATGGGTGATCGAAACCCTTTCCTTTCTTGATACAGCTATATCCGATATCCGTCCGATATCCGGTTCCTCGCCGTTTACCCACAGCGATTGATGTATTCCATTCCTGCTCCTATATCCGGCTTACCCAGACCATCATACAAGCCACCAAAAACTACACGAAGAGAGTTCTATCGCACACAGGTTCGAGAGAAAGGAAGCAAATAGATAGCCCATCAGCTAAAACACACGGTGTATAGTACAGTACTAGCTCTACCGGCGGTAAAAATAGAATCCATCCATCCATGCCTATATCTGGCTAATCAAATGTATGCTTGCTGTTACCCACAGCAACCAAATCCATTCCTTCCTTGGCCGTCCGCTCTTCCGCCTGACAAATTTGTGTGTGAGACCTTTGTCAAACATTTATCACTTTCCGTTGCCTTCCTTGCCAGCCAACCTCACGTCTCTATTGCTGACCATGTAGCACAATAGGCAAGCATCTATACTTTCTGCATTCATTTACTCCTTGCCCTCCTCTTACTGGGTCTTGTCAGTGCCAAGTATGACTTTCGCCCGTTAACTGTCATCAAAACCTTCAATAATCCGAGCTGAGTCCATAGTAATCTCATGCTCAAACGTTTATTATTTTGTAGAACCCTCCTTTCCAGTCTACAGTATCCTTTTTGATCCAATCTTGCTATTACTCAATGGGATAAATGGGATAGTGCAAATTTTTGGAACGACAGGGGGGAACCTGATCATCACAACAATTGATGGCTACTTAGGCACATTGAAGTAGATAAGACTAGTTAGCTACAAATAGCTAGTAACTGCAATTGTCAATTATCATGTCATAGTCTTCTTGTACCTTTGCCATCAAAATTGTTTATCATGACTAGTGTCTTATATTTTACAAGTTCAGCACTTTTTACCATTGCATAGCCTTATTAGTGGTAAACTTCATTATTGGATGGTTGACTTTTTGGAACCAGCCATGTTGTATTATTCCACCTGGCCTATCCAGAAGTTACTCTTACATATTATAGATAGTACATTTATTGCTATGCTCCAGATGAAAAAAAGTAGGACATATGTTAGGACTCTTTGAACAGACAACACCCTCAGTTGCTCATACATTAGACTGAGGGTGAGCAGGGTCAGACATCACAAAGATACATATCATATCTTGTAGTTGAGCATGCTTTATAATTAGTACATATTAAGTAGAGCTTGCTACATTGTAATAGAACCATACAATATGCTGTAGAAAACATAGCCATGGAATGCCAACAATGTGTCATACTGTAAGCATGACACTTCCTGCCAACACCGAGACATCACAACACACAAGAATTAGAAGATGCAAGATTTATGAGATACATTAGGATAATTGACAATGGGATATGAGAGGCAGTGAAATGTGATGGGGACTCTTGATCAGATAGAAGTGACATAACTTTATTTGGCTAGAATACTTAAAGGACAGGCAGCTGTACAGAAGATTTGAAGTTCTTTTGACCATGTACACAAATATACCTTGTTCCAATCTGATTGTGCATGACTCTAAGTGAAGAAGAGTGATACTCTCTTACACACACTATACTTCCTAGTAGATCTGTATGATTGCTACTCTGTGTCAGGGGACTCCTCATTTCTTCCTTCTTTCACTTCTCATTCCTTCATTCTCTTTTTATTAATTTTCTTATTTCTGCTGTCATTCTTTTACTTTACTACTTCTATTCTTTCAACACTATCTATTAGTACTATTCTCAGCTCTTGAGGTGCTCTGGTTCTTTAGCTATCATTCAGACAAGTGTGGGCCCTTCAGTACCACATACAGACTGCTTACATAAGCCAGAGTTTGCTTTTCTGACCTCCAGTTTTCTTGCCTTGTTTTTGCACTTGTTTGTTTAGGGTAATTTTCGAGTTTTTAAGGTTCTGTTGTACTGTACAGTTGTTTCCCATGCTTCAGAGGCCCCAGAAGCATCCAACTTGGCATAAAGAATCTCTAGACCTGTTCTCTCTGGATCTCTCTTTGCCAGGTAAGTAGTTATTATGATATTGTTAGTATATACTCTTATATACTTTGGATCTCCCTCTGGCTACATGAGAAGAATGCAAATGATTGGACCCCAGTACAAAGATAGAGGTTTTTCATCTGTGTGCTGTGTATCAGCTTATACAGTGTAGGAGTGTTCCCCTGGACATGACCATTCCTCGGGACAAACTTATATAGCTCCCTGGGATTGTGACCATTCTCTGCAATTTTCAGAATCTATCATGCTACATACATTATCTAAACTGTAAGGGCGACCTCTAGAGGCTGTGGCTCAGTCACACAGCTGGCAGAGGGAGATCCAAAGTGTATTAGAATATATACTGACAATATCAAGGTAGCTACTCACCTGGCAGAGGGAGATCCAAAGAGAACAAGTCTAGGGATTCCCTATGCCAGGTGTCAGGTTCCGCTGAGTTGGGGGCTTTCCAGGAAAGCAATCGCCCTTACAATGCGGACTTGACCTACGGATACTCAGGTGTCTGGAACTCCGGGGCTAGGACTCCGGGGTTCAAGACATGGACAGGGGTAATCCCAGGAGAAGGGACTTAGTCTGGGGGTTTTGGGTTGTGAGTAGCTGGGGGATTTCGGGTGGGGGTCAAGTCGTGAACTGGAGGTTCTAAGACGAGACCAAGTTAGCAAATTAAAGTCGCAAAGTGCGTATCAATCTTAGAGCACATGAGTATTCAAGCGTGCCAGTCAAAGCATGCCAGTCAACGTGTACCAATCAAGCAGAGGGCATGCAACAATCCAAGTAATGCAATGTAATATCAAGACTAACGAATACAATAGGGAACTATGCTATAAGTACTACGGGACCGGGTCTCGGGGTTCCGGAGTGTCTGGGATGGGTTCCGGGGGTCATTGAGTAGCGGGCAGGGACTGTATACCTGGATTGTGCATGTGGGGCGCGCAATCAATTGGCATGGAGGGAGCTGTGATGCGTGATGCGCGTGATCCGATCGTTGATTGGGGTCGGTGGCGGCTGATGGCGGTCCTTGATGTGCGTGATGGCGGTGTCGGTAGTTGTGATGGCGGGGCGTGTCCTGTGGGGTCGGAGGGAGGGTCCGGAGGGGAGGGGTCGTGACACCAGGTTGGACGCTTCTGGGGCCTCTGAAGCATGGGAAACAACTGTACAGTACAACAGAACCTTAAAAACTGGAAAATTGCCTACACAAACACTTGTACAAATAAGGGGCAAACTCTGGCAAACTCTGGCTTATATAAGCGGTCTGGAAGCGGTGCTGAGTGGGCCCACACTTGTCTGAATGGTGGCTAAAGAACCAGAGCATCTCAAGGGCTGAGAGTAGTACTAACAGATAGTGTTGAAAGAATAGAAACAGTGAAATGAAATAATGTCAGAAGAAATAAGAGAATGAATGGAAGGAGAGTGAAGAGATAAGGAGTGAGAAAAGGAAGAAATGAGGAGTCCCCTGACATAAACCATATCTAAGCTTGAAGGGCAGCAAATGAGTCAGTCATTAGAAATCTGCAAAACAATTGTGAAAATGATGTTGTCTGATTGATAGGCAACTTTTGTTCTTCACTTTTATCATACTTTTGCTGGAATTATGAAGATTGTGTCATTCTGATTTGCAAGAAAGTAACTTAAAGTGCATTTTTTATCTATAAATGTCATGAATCAGAGCCAATTTGAGCAATCCATGGGGCATATTCTGATTGTTGCATCAAGCGTGACAACTTTGTTGATCAACCATGTGTTGATGTGCCCAGCCACCTACTGCTTTCAATACATCTCTGTCCACTCATACAGTCCTCAACGCTCCTTCTTGGCCTTCAAAATGTGTAATGGACATTGATCCATCTCTGTTCATGCCTAAAAAAACGTATGTACTCTCTATATGCTGGCCTAGCCTTGACATCATCTGGCTCCCTCTTATTGTCCAAGGCTCAAATCACCTCTGCAACTGCAGCCTTTTCCCCTGTTCTTGAGGCTCCTCCAAAGCTTTTGGAACCATCTTGGGACTTGATCCATGCACCAAATACATGGAAAATGCAGGAATTGCTTGAAAAGAAAAATGAGGACCTTCGTCAAAATCTTCAGCTTGCAAAAGCTCATGCACAAGCACGTAACATGATGATTGAAGGTGCTCAGGCACAACTTGTCATTCAAAACATGCATCTTTCAAAGACCTCACAGGCACTATTCAATCACAAGAACAGAAAGAAGAATGAACAGGCACACCTGTTTAATGGTGAGGGACAAGTCCTCTATGCATCCGAGTTTATGTGCAAGGTTGAAGAACAGGTAAAGCGGAAGGAGGATGTAGCAGCACAAAAGGCAAAAAATGCAGAGATGCAAGTGGTGAGGAAAGATTTGCTGGCAGCAGTGGAGGAAGAGTGGGTGAGAATAAAAGCAGATCACGACACTAATGTCAAGGCCTGGGAAGAGAAATGTTCTAAATTGGCATTGGAAGAGGTTCCTAAAAAACACTGGCCTAAGAAACCAGTCTGACCACGAAAGCCAAAGGCACCTGCTAACAGTCAAGAGAGCTCTCCAGAGGATGATAATGAGGGAGATGATGAAGATTAGATTATTGTCACACACTGTCACACATGTCCCAAGGAACCAAACCTGTGACATTTCCATATTTCTGAAAGATCCTCTTCAATAATATACTTTACTCTAAATTTATGGTTATTAATGTACATAGTCATCTTATTTAATACACTAGACAGTCATCCAAGCAATTTAAATTTCAATTTTTGAATGAGTGATGCAAAGATTCATCAAAAACAAAGTTGTGTCCAGAGGAACGCTCCTACACTGTACTATTTGTGGTGAGGAAAAAAGCTCACCTTTTCAGTAATTAAGGCTATGTTTTTATGAGCATCAATTGCAGAAGCACAGCATCCTGCACATGACCCCTGAGACTTGAGTGCCTAATGGTCAACAAGCTGATCAATGAGTTCCTGTTTATGCACCTTGCTTATTGATGATGAGCCCAGGTCATTGTCTTGGCTGATACTTTGTTGAATGTCTTTGAGTTTCAAACAAGACCCAACTGAGTGATCTAAAAGATAGCATGGGTAAAATCAGCTAAGGAAGAGTAGAAAGATTTGAAGAGCTTACTTTCATTAAGCTCTTGAGATTTGAAGTGGAGAATTGCATCTGCAAGAGAAGAGCAACACATCGAAGTCAAGGTTCCAGCATAGGTGATCATTTTTTTAATACAGTCCTCATTCACAATATATTTTCATGCCATATCTTGAACAAATGTCTCCTGTTCTTCAAAATATGCATTGACCTCCTGTTGGACAAGTTCAAGGTTGGACTTTGTGTCCATCTTTAAAAGAGTATGCATTTATGCAGCAGCATTACTGGCAGTTAAATCATGTGACTTGTGAGGTTGAGACTGTGGAGGTGGGACAGGTTGATCAGGATTGCACTCAGCCCAAGTGTTGTTGGAACTGAGAGCAACTGTAGACATCTCACAATGTAGAGCTTCTTTTGTGTTCTTTCCATTGATTGTTGATTTGTGATTGTGGAAAGAGAAATTGCTGATGAAATTGAAACACATGACAAGTTGAAATTTTGTTTGTTGCTTTTCCTCTGTTATTCTTGAATTCCTCTTTTTCTCTCCTCTTCTCTCTGCATTTTTTTATCCTCTCTTATTGCAAATGCAAATTTACTCAGCCAAAAGTAAGTCTTACACTAGCTCACTGATCTCATTGAACTATTGAGTTCTAATTCTGTCAGGGCCTATACAATCTACTCTCCAAGTTTTGAAGTTACAAAGCTGGCCTGTGAAGTATTTTCTCTGGCTTCATTTGACAATACCTATGAACCAACAACCATAGTTTCTTTGCATAAGACTAGTAACAATGATGTGCCTGACCTTGGTGGCCTTCAAATCAACAATGTGTTCAACCAGACTAAAGAACAGAATTTGCATAGGAAGGCCAATCTTTGCTACCCAGATAACCCTTGCTCCTGGGACAAGGATGCATACATCATATTTTGTGGGCATAAATTAGGGATTTTTGAGATGAGTGGCAATTTTTACTTTTTGATGTTCTACTGACCTATCATTCAATAGGCCTGCAGCTGCAAAAATGTATTTAATCTTGCCAATGGCAAAGCTGGTTAGTAGAAAGATTATTGGACTTACCAGTCAGCACTCAACACATGGAATCATGCACTTGCAAACAACCTTACTTGTCTCATTGAGGACTCTCCACAGTCTGGTGGCACACTGCCATGCTTCACTTGTTCAACCTCTTATTCAACCCCTTGTTTAACCTCTCCAGCATTCAAGCACACCATCATGTGCAACCCAGTCACCCCTCCAGTCTTCAAGCATGCCACTACAGGGCCATAAAAGTGCTACATCAACCTATTGTCAATAAATAACAACAGCCTCTATAATGACAACTCAGTCAACAAGGATAGCTCTGCCTCTGCTTCTCCAATTTCTCTTCTATGCAGTTAGAAAGTGTCCATGTTCTCCAAGCCCACATTTTCATCCATGCTCAACACATTTGACAAGCTCTTCCCAGTTCCCCTTTAAATTGTCTCCTTTGCAGTGTAGGCAAGGCCTACCTTCTACCATACACTCAAAACAAACCTCAATCCTCAATGAGAAGTGCTATTGGGTTGTTAAATGTGGAGATTTTCCTGGCATTTACTATAGAGAGTGAGTCTCTTGTTTATGTATATTCCATTATTATATTTCTGCTCACTCTTGTTTTTGTATCAGAACTGTGGCACAAGTGGCCATCAGCAGCTATCCAGACCACACTCTCATTCAATCATTGAGCTTAGTAGTGGCAAGCACATTGTTTACATGTAGCTTCATGGCAGGTGATGTTTCTTCTGAGTCATTTGCTCTTGCCTGCCATATAATCTCCTTACATTCATTTTCTATGCTCTCAGTAGTGTGTGTAAGAGAGTATTGAACCTTGATTGTTGAATAAACTAAGTGCACCACAAAAAATTGAAACATTTACTGCCAGCTTGTCTATGGACAAATTTGAGTGTATAATATATATGGAATGTCAAAATAAAATTTGTACAACTTTGTTAGTATGCTACACTACATTGGCCTTCTGAAATATTTTAAATCACTAAAGAGATTGAGGCCTATTGTCTACCTCAAAGGTTTTGTCAAACACATTTCTTGATATTTTACTAGGTCTTTCATCTTGAGCTCTTCCTCAGTTTAAAACCTGTTATTGACATACCAAAACAGACCTCCTGATTAGTATTGAGTAAAAGATGCACAATAATTATCCACTTGAAGTGGGATATTAGAGTGAGAAATCATTGCAGAGGGAATAAGTATGAGAGCTCCCCTGGTGGAAACTTGACATAACACATAAAGACATCACAATATTACATGTTATATGTATAAGAGGAGCTTGCTTTGTGCCATATAATATGTATACAGCAGAGTCCACTACACTATAGTGGAGCAGTCCCCTCACATGCCATAGAATACAGAGTTGCAGACATGTCATGGTAGATAGATATAAGATGAGCACATGCATGCACATGCAGGCCTGCCAGATGCTAATGGACATTAGCAGGCATTAGTGCATGAGTAAAGCCCTACCTGTTAGCAGATGTCAGCACATAAGTAAATCCTCCTAGAGGTTCCTGACTTCCACCCCCTGATAATGAGAGGTGGAAGGGGGGTGGTGCTCTCTCCAGAAGAGTTTGCATAGCTTGAAAAGGGGCATTGGCATCAGCTAGCACCCATCAGCATCTGTTGGCATCTGTTGGGACCTGCTAGCATCTATTGTACATCTACTGGCATCTGTCAGCATCTATTGTGCATTTGCTGGCATCTGTTGGCAATCCCTAGCAATCTCTGGCATCACCTGGCATCTGCTGGCATCAGAGCAGAAAGAGGAAAGAGGGGTGTGTAGATGTCTGCTACATGGGGTAGTATGTGGAGAAGTATAGGCAGTAGCAGAAGAGGAATGTAGCTGGGGAAAAAGAAGAAAAAGAGAAAAAGGAGAGGCATGAGTGTCTGGTGTCTACTGGCATGCCAGCAAATAGTAGCAGATGTTAGATTAGGGGGAGAACAAGAGAAGAGGGGTGCATGTGTGTCCACCACATAGAGTAGCATGTAAGGTAGTATAGAGAGTGCAGAGGAGAGATGGTGCTGGGGAGAAAGAGAGGGAAGGGCAGAAGTAGGTTGCATGAATGTCTGCTGTCTGCTGGCATGCCAGCAAACAGTAGTAGACATCAGCATGTGAGCCAGCTGACATCCAAAAAAATCTTCCTGTTTAAAAATGACAAATATTTGAGTAGAGATGGTTAAATTCCAGGAGTAGGAAAGAGAGATTAGAGAAGGATATTTAGCGTTCCATATCAGTATATGTCTTGAGTGAGTTTTTGCAGCTTAGAAAAATGTATGTTGATGCATATATGTAAGTAATTGTCTTTTATTTCCAACTTCTCAAAGCTTTCCACCACTTCCTCATCTAAAATCTCACAATACTATGCAGCATCTATTTTCTCCTGGACTTCTATGAGGTTTCCCACTCTATTTCAACTTATGCAGCCTCATACTATTAAATTATTTTCTCCTCCATACTTGACAGTTGGTATAGGATGCTGAGTTGAAAGAGGAGAGAAGAAGTCTGCTGGGGTCTGGCAAACCCGTGTCCCATCTATGAGCAGATAAACTGTCAGGGGACTCCTCATTTCTTCCTTCTTTCACTCCTTATTTCTTCACTCTCCTTTCATTCATTTCCTTATTTCTTCTATCAGAATACAGAGCTGTGGACATGTCACAATGTGCTGTATGACATGGTCTAGTGGATCAATAAAAGGCAGGCACACACATGTGCATGCAGGCCTGGCAGATGCCAGCAGATACTAGTGGCCGCCAGTGGGCATTAGCCCATAAGAAAAAACCTCCTCCATTGGCAGACATCATGGTATGAATAAACACTCCTCAAGGTTCCTCACTTTCCTCCCCTCTCCCTTCCTTCCCACAATAAGTTGAGGCTGCATGCCTTCCCTTCCCTCCTTTTCCCACTTGCAATGCCAGCATACATCTATGAAATGGCCCTGCAGACCTATGCAGGCCTACACAAGCCACCAGTGGACATCCATGCAGACATATGTTGATGGACTCAAACCTATGCAAGCCTACACAAGCCTGCGCAGGGTACCAGTGGACATCCACAGAGGCCTATGCAGGCCCATGATGGCCAGTTGGATCAAAAAAAATGGTAACTCATCATCCTGCCTATATGTCTGTGGGGGGAATCAAACCTCCAGCCTTGGGGAAGCCTCCAGCAATAGAACGTACTGACAATTTAACCATTGCACCACAGGTCTGTTACTAACAGATATAATCAAAGGTCAGATAACACAATGAACAGCTGCCCACCTATATCTCTGCAGGTTTCCATATGGATATTTAGAATACTTCCCAAAAGAGTTTTTGTGGCTTGAAAGAGGTGTTGGCATTATCTGCCATCAGCTGGCCATTAGCTGGCATCCATCAGAGTTTGTCAGCAGCCATCAGGACCTGCTGGCATTCATCAGCATCCACTGGATATTCACTAGTATCTGTCAGCATCCACGGAAATCTGTTGGCAACCTCAGGCATCGTCTGACATCAGGGCAGGAGAGAAAGAAAGAGGGTGCATGAGTGTCCACTGCATGAGATGGCATTTCAGAGAGCGTGGGGGGTGGCAGAAGAGAGATCAGGATGGGGAGAAAGAGAGGAAAAGGGGAAGGGAAGGAGTGTGGGTGTCTGCTGATATGCTAGTGGACATAGCAGACATTGGACATCAGGTCAGGGAGGAGGAGAGAAGTAGGATGCATGTGATGGACAGGGGTGGCATGTGAGGTAGTGTGGGGAGTGAAGAGGATGGCACTGGAGAGAAAGAGGGGGAAGAGCGGAAGAGGATGCATGAGTGTCCACTGTCTGCTGGCATGCCAGTGGATGGTAGCTGACATTGGCATGTGAGCTGCCACAGCTGATGTCAGCAAATGGTAGCTAATGTCTAAAGAACTCTTCTTGTATAAAAATGACAATAGTAGAAATGGTGTTGGGTTGAAAGAGAGGAAACAAGTCTGGTGGACCTGTATCCTGTCTATGAAGATGAATGAATCAAATGAATTTACCAAGATAGTGTCTTTTGACCAATCTATATGTATACTATGAGGTTGCAACCAGTCCCAGTGGTTCAGTAGAATATTTGTCAATTGATATTCAGTATTGTGTGAAGTGGCAGGTTCAACTCTCCTAGTCCACTTTAATGATATATAATGGCATCTTTTTATACTGCTGCATTTTTGCACTACATGTACACTGTACTGACTTTTAGTAAGCACCTGTGGTCCAATAGAATATTGATACATTGATTTTTCATATTGTGCATAAAAGGCAGGTTTGACTCCTGCTAGTGCACATTAGAGTAGCAGGCTACTGACATTTGCTAGCATCATTAATTTGATCCATTCAAAACTCCAGAAATTTCTGCAAAAGGATAGAAAGCATAAATCTGCATATGTGTTCATTTTAATGCATGTGACCAGTTGATGACACACTGTGGCTGAGCTACCTTTGTCCTGGGCTATCTGACAAAGATAGCCAGCTCTGGTGTATTATTGCTTGTCACATGCGCTGCAATAAACACATATGCAAGTTTATCTATTCTATCCTTCTTCAGTAATTTCTAGAGTTTTGAACAGATCAACTTCTTGATGCTAGCATTTTACTAATTGTTATTTACTACACCGTATAATAAACAAAGTAAGATTGTAATTTTATTTACAACATCCTGTGGTCTAGCAGAATATTGTTAGTCTATATTCCTTAACAATTAAATTACTTATCCAATGCATATTCCTCATCTCTATATAATGCGACGATGCCTGGGAAATGATCTGATTAGTCAGTTCTGACTAAGGCTGACAAAGAATTGCCTTTTTTGTTTATTTTTTGGTCTGTTTTTCAGTAGATAAGAAAAAAAAAGTATATATTAAATATAATTTAATAAAAATTCAATGTTTTAATGTATGCTATCTCTCAAACACATGTGGAAGGTGTCCAGAGTCTGTGGATGTGGCCAAGGCCCAAACATGATTTAGTGGACACCAGTTTCCATGCCTTGCATGTTCTTAAACCAAACAGCACCAATTTTTCCACGGTTTCAACATTGTAGTGAGTAAACTACACTACAAAGTAAGTATTGATTGATTGATTGATGTACAAATATTAATAACCATTCTTCTAGCACAACTTCGAAACTCAATTACAAAGTAAGTATTGATTGATTGATTGATTGATAGATATTAATAAATGATTGATCTAGCTACAACTTCAAAATTTGATTACAAAGTAAGGATTGACTGATTGATTGATTGATGACCATTAACAAACATTTTTATAGCGAAATTTTCACACTCAACTACAAAGTAAGTAATGATTGATTGATTGATGATTCTTAACAAACATTCAATAGCTCGACAACATTCAGCTATTGATTGATCATTGTAAGTGATTTTTAATGTATTTGAGCTTAGAAAATGCTTAAAAAATCCGAAAAAATCACAGAAAATTCAGAAAAAATTCAATTCAGCTTATAGTGAAACATTGGGCTATTGTAGTAAGTGATTTTTATTGTTTTTGAGCTTGATAAATGCTTAAAAAATTCAAAAAAATTCAGAAAAATTCTATTCAGCTTACAGTAACACTTTGACAACTTTGGGCTATTGATACACTCATCATGTAAGTGTCTTTCAATGGTTTTAAGCTATGAAAATGCTTAAAAAATTATTCTTTCAGGCAATCTTCAACTACTCATTCTAATAATGGACCCAGTATTCCTGAAGGTCAAAGACAGCAGGCTAGGATTCAAAGCAGGCTACAACAGTTACAAATGACTAATCCTGATAAGCGCTGTGCAAATAAAAGTAGAAGATCTACTTCAGTGGTTATACCACTTCATTATGGAACTGGGGATATGGAAACTGGGGATATGGAAACTGGAGATATAGGAACTGAGAATATGAGAATTGAAAGAAATAACCAGATTGCCTCTAGCTCTTTGAGAAGGCCTATTGGACCAACTGTTGCTGTGGATTTATTTGCATCTGAGGATGTACAACTTGGAACTACAGGATTGGGGGATATGAGAATTGGGGGAAACAATCAGATTGCTTCAAGCTCTGGGGGAAATACTTTTAGCTCTTTGAGGAGGCCTGTTAGACCATTAACTGTTGCTGAGGATCTATTTGCTAGGGCTATTCCTGAAACTTATCTACCGGAAGGATGAAATGCCCCTTTGCAAAATCCAATTCCTAGAATGATACCACCTCTACTTCTTTCTGCATATAGAGCTCCTTATGTGCCTTCAATAGTAGCACCTCTACCAGCTGCTGTGCATGGAAGAGATCATAGAGTGGGATCAGTCAATCAGCCTGTAGTTGGTGGGACTGCTATGAGTATACCTGAAACTCATTTGCCTGAAGGTTGGGATGCTCCTGTATGGAATCCTATACCTAGAATGCCTGCTTTACATGGGCCTGCTTTACCAAACTTCATAATGCCACTACTACTGCCACCTATACTTGAGAATAGAGAAAGACAAAGGAATCAGCAGGTTGCTCCTATACAAGCACAAACATTAGCAGCATTGCAAGACCAACAAAGATTGAGGCATATTGCTGCAGCTGAGGAGCAGGATAGACGACAGCAGACACTAGCAGTATTGCAAGAGCAACAGAGGCAACAACAGCTCAGAGAGCAAGAAAGACAACTATAAATATTACACCAGCCAGAGATGAGACAAAGACAACTTTTAAAGATTGTATTGGCTAAGAAGGATTAACAGGATGTAGATCTCAATCCTGAACATAGGCCTTTGAATGAGGCTAGAGCTCAAAGGATTTTCCAAAGCTGGGAACAGGAACATGCAGCTGATTTGGAGGAGGACTTTAACAATCTAGGTGCTTAAGATCTGGATGATCCTGTTGACAATAAAAGGCAGCAAAATCCAGTAGCAAGGCAACTGGAACCTCTTCTTCATCCTCCCATTCTACAGCAACCTATAAATCAGCCTAGAAATGATCCTGCTGAGGATAGAGAGGAAGACTTAGAGTATGTTGATCCACCTGTGCAAAATCTACCAGCACCTCCCATCCTATAAAGGGTTGATCATATTCAAGGCATAAATGCTCTTCCAAGAAGAAGACAGCCTTATATAGATGAACTTTCAGCATATTATCTTGGTCTTATGGATATCATATGTCTACACTGTCAGGCTCTACACTGGGATGCTGAAAAGCTCACCAGTTCTACTAGACATCATACAAAATTTGGCATGTGCTGTCTACAAGGCCAGATTGATTTGCCCAGACTTGCAGATGCTCCACCAGAACTGCTTGGCTTACTCCAAGGCCATCATGCTCTTTTTGATGCTTTCAAAGCATCTATTTGCCAATACAATGCAGCCTTTGCATTTACATCTTTGGGAGTCAAAATTGACTATGCAATTATGAATGCTCCTGGACCATACAGCTTTAGGATCAATGGAGAGCTCCATCATCTGACAGGTGCTTTGCTTCCAACTGAAGGCAATCATCCTGTGTATGCACAACTCTACTTCTATGATCACAATCGACAATTGGCTTTTCGTCAGGGAAGCAATCCTAGATTTGATTTCAGATAATGGCCTCTTTGCAGGATATGCTTCATAGAGTCAATCCCTTTATTGGATTATACCAGCTTGCAAAGCAGATTATGACAGAAGTTTCTGAAGGCCAACCACAAAGGCTTTCTGTTCAATTTAGGGCTGACTTTGGAGACCATTGACACTATAACAACCCTAATGAACAGGAAGGAGTTGCAGCAATTATACCAGGAAATGGTTCTGAAGAATGATCAGATTACCGTGACATAGTCCTGCATTTGCATGGAGGTCAATTGAAGCAAATTAGCCATTTACACTCTTTTTATACTCCTCTGCACTACAGGATTATATTTCCAACTGAAGAACATGGATTTCATTTAAACATTCCTTTTCAGCTAGGACCATGAGAGCAACACAGAACATAAAATATTACTGAAACTGCTTACTATGCATACCAACTTCAGCAGAGATTTTTAAAAGCTAATGCTGCTTTGCTTTGAAGTGGTCAATTGTTTCAACAATATGTTGTCGATGCATGGGCTTCAATCAAACAAACAAAACTTAATTGGGTTAGATACAATCAAATAAAGATTAGGGCTGAAGTCTATCAAGGAGTGGTTGATGCAGCTACTGGAGATGAAGACTTATGCAGGCAAAGCTGACATGTGGTTCTCCCCTCTTCTCACGTTGGAAGTGAACGACACATGCAGCAACTATTTAAGGATTCTATGGCTATTTGCAGACATTTCTATAAACCAGATCTCTTCATCACTATGACTGCCAATCCAAAGTGGCCAGAAATTGAAGAGGCTCTGTTGAAAGAACCTATGGTTAATGGAAAGAGGCAAACAGCTTCTGACCATCCAGATATTGTTGCCAGAGTATTTGAACTCAAGAAAAATGCTCTTTTGAAGGACATAAAAGATGGTCTGTTTGAAAAATGTGTGGCATCTGTCCATACCATCGAATTTCAAAAGAGAGGACTTTCACATATACATATCTTGATCTTTTTCCATCATCATGACAAGATCAAAGACGCAGCTCATATGGACACTATTGTTTCTGCTCAAATTCCTGATCCAGTGACTCAGCCTCAATTGTATCAGGTATTGGCTTTGCTTGAATTATCAATGCAGTGACTGATCTTTGTTATTAGGTTGTTACTACCAATATGGTTCATGATCCATGTGGAGCAGATTTTCCCAATGCCAAGTGCATGGTAGATGGCAAATGTTCCAAGAGATATCCCAAGGAATTTCAGGAAGCTACACAGTATGGTGATGATGGCTATCCCCAATATGCCAGACCTAACAATGGCTGCTTTTTTGAAAAGCATGGTCGTTGTTATGACAATCGTAATGTTGTCCCATACAATCCATATCTCTTAGCCAAATTCCAATGTCATATCAATGTGGAAGTCTGTGCTTCAGTGGATGCAATCAAATACATTCACAAGTACATCTACAAGGGCCATGATAGGACAACTTTGGAGATTGCTAGGGAGGAGAGAGATGAAATCAAGAAACACTTGAATGCCAAATACATTTCTGCTCCTGAGGCTTGCTGGCACATCTTTGAATTCAACATGCATGCTGAATATCCTTTAGTGTACAGATTGCCTGTGCACTTGGAAAATCAGCATGAAGTTTATTTTCCAGATGATGAACCAATACAGGTGGTAGCTGCTAGACCCAATGCAGACAAAACTGCACTTACAGCTTGGTTTGAAGCCAATATCAGGTTTCCCAATAATAACAATACTTATCAGAACTTTCCAACCAAGTTTGTTTATGAGCCATCTAAACAGAGTTGGAAGGAGAGGCAGAGAGGTACAGCAATTGGGAGGATGTACTTTGCTTCACCAAGACAGAGAGAAAGGTTCTATCTTAGGATGCTCTTGACTGTTGTGACCAATGCAACTTCATGGGCTAATCTCAGGACAGTCAATGGCCATATCTATCCCACTTATCAAGAAGCATGCAAGGCTCTAGGTCTTTTAGAGAATGATGCAGAATGCAGGCAGTGTCTCACTGAAGCTGCTCCAATCCAACTAGGATTAGCTCTCAGACAGCTGTTTTGCACTATTCTATTCCACTGTGCTCCTGCCACTCCTGAGGGTTTATGGGACGAATTCAAGCATTCTATCTATGATAATTTTAGACACAGATTAGAACATACAAGACAGTACAGAGACCGAGTCTTTACCAATGAAGACATTTATGACTATGGCCTTTATCTCATCAATGACACCTTGATGAATTTCGGGAAAACTCTGAAAGACTTTCCCAACATGCTAGAAGTTTAATAAAATTGGAATATAGTTCCAGGTAATTGGCATTTGCATAAAAGATTGACTTGAATACTAATCATTCTTCTAGACAACAGGCTTTTAGAAGATGAAACTAATTATGATGTTGAGGAGCTCAAGCAAAGAGTGGAGGGAAACAAAGCCAAGTTCAATGTAGAACAACTGGAGACTTTTGATGCTGTCATAGATTCTGTGAACAACAATTTGAGCAGGATGCTATTCATTCACAGTGCTAGAGGATGTGGCAAAACCTTTGTCTGCAATACTCTGGCTGCTACAGTTCGTTCTAATAGAGATGTGGCATTATGTGTAGCATCGTCTGGCATTGCTGCCTTATTGTTGGAAGGGGGTAGGACAGCTCATTCAAGATTCAAAATTCCCATTCCTGCTCTTGATACATCCATTGCTAATATCAAGAGAGGAACCCAGTTATCACAGCTCATACTTCATACCAAAGTTGTTATTTGGGATGAAGTTCCAATGCAACACAAAAATGCCATTGACTCTGTAGATCGTGGCTTCAGAGACATCTTTGATAACGACATTTCCTTTGGTGGAGTTACTGTGGTTTTTAGAGGGGACTTTAGACAAACTCTTCCAGTGGTTCTACATGGACTCAGGCAGCAGATGATTGCTGCTTCACTCAAAAGGGGCCAACTTTGGGATCATATCCAAGTCCACTACTTGGTCCAAAATATAAGATTGGATCATTGCACTTTCTCAATGCATATCAGGAGATCGTATCAAGATGATTTTGTTAGAAGAAAATACATCAAAAATGACTGCAAATATTGTATATCAAGAAGTCCTTAATGATTTACAGATGTAAGTGTGATTTTTGATTACCTACTTATTACTAACTTTATATTTTAGCATCTAATTTGATACTGTACATATAACTTGGAATTGTAGCATTATTTCTTGGGTTTACAAATGTGAGTGTGATTGTTAATTACTTACTTATTACTAACTTTTATATTTTAGCATCTAACTTGATATTTGTTGATACTGTACTAATAGAATATATATAACTTGGAATTATAGCATCATTTCTTAATAAATGTGAAACTCTCTATTTGTTAACAACTTATGCTGGAATCAGTAAGACATAATAAAAATAAGATTATGATAGAAGCTGAGTTACTAAGATACATATTTGGAACCCTTAACCAAACGAAGTGAGATTGGAATGGAGACTGAATTACCTATATACATACTTGGAGCTCTAACTGAATGAAGTGAGGTTGGGGTGGAGGCTAAGTGTAAGGGCGACCTCTAGAGGCTGCGGCTCAGTCACACAGCTGGCAGAGGGAGATCCAAAGTGTATTAGAATATATACTGACAATATCAAGGTAGCTACTCACCTGGCAGAGGGAGATCCAAAGAGAACAAGTCTGGGGATTCCCTAACTCGAAAATTGACTAACCAAACAAGTGTGCAAATAAGGGAGGAAAACTCCGGACTTTAGAAGTCAGAAAGGCAAACTCCGGCTTATCTAAGCAGCCTGGAGCGGTGCTGAAGGGCCCACACTTGTCTGAGTGATAGCTAAAGAACCAGAGCACCTCAAAGGTTGAGAATAGTACCAACAGATAGTGTTGAAGAAGTAGTAACAGCAAAATGAGAGAATGGTAGAAGAAATAAGGAAGTGAATGAAAGGAGAGTGAAGAAATAAGGAGTGAAAGAAGAAAGGAATGAGGGGTCCCCTGACACTAAGTTACTTATACATACTTGGAGCCTAACCAAACGAAGCGAGGTTAGGGTGGAGGCTTAGTTGGGGGGGTTTTGGGGGCAAAGCCTCCAACGAACTATGAAATTTGTGCCGAAGACACAAATCGTAGCTCATCTTCATTAGATCCATGTAATGTGTCTGAATAGAAGAAATCTTCATCAAGCAGGTAGTCTGCTGTCAAAAATGCAAAGTCGTCTAGTGTATATGGCCCCTGAAGTCTGGTAAGTATGATGTCTTCATAGTTTGCTATCAGGCATGACGATGAAGATAGTAAGGGTGACTCTGACATATCAACAGACACATCATCAGTACAATCAGCTTGATTAAAAGGGTCAATGAGTCTACATTGACCATGTTTTGCTCCAAAGCAAAATTCTTGTTCTGTTGAAATAAATAAAATATGATTATCAGTGCCAAATTATAACTCCTGTTGTTGATACAATTTGTTAATTCTTCTTTTATCCTCATGTTGAGTTATAGCTGCTGAGGCAGAAAGAAGTTGGGATGCTGATTGAACCACAATGCAAGAGTGTTCCATTGTAAGGCCATACATCAGTCCAGGTTTACTCTGACTGTAGAGATGGTAGAATAGATGTTGTGAGTTCAAGAGTTAGATATGCGTCAAAGATGGCCATTGGGGAGAGTTGACATCGGGGAGAGTGGTAAAATGGGCCATGGAAAAGCAGTTTTGAGGATCAGGCTGCTCACTATCAATAGTGTTGGTATGGGACTCAATGGTTGTCAATTGGCCTATCCAAGCAGGATCCACGGACCTGGCAACAGAACTGATAATGAAAGCAGCAACAGACTTGCTGCCAGCAAACAGACAGATCATATCATTGGCCATTGGGATATGTTTCATCATATCTAGTGACTGCTACTTGTCTAGGGCTAGAAGCATCCGATGGTGGCCTCTGGCAGATCTGCTACCTGCAAACACATGGAGCAAATTATCTGGTGCTGAGATGGGCACCAATCCATCAAATGGCAACGTCATGAGCAGCTAGCGGTTGCATGCCAAGAAGCTTTCAAAAGAGTGGAAGCCTTGCTGATGTATGAGAAGGCAATGCTCCAGTGTTTCATTGCTTAAAACCTGAACATTATTTTAGCTAATGTGGTTTCACCAATCACAGCCATACAGATTCCTAATAAGACCTTGACGGCCATCAACAAACTCCAGAATTTCTGTAGGCAAGGTTTGCTGATTTTGGAGAGGGAAAAATTGGCTCCTGTTTTTGATAATGTCTGGGACATTGCAGACCACATTATTTAGTGAAGCAGCTCCCAGATATGATAATACAAAGTTCTATAGCTCATATTCAAATCATAATATATTTACACATTTTGAAGTTATCTTACCAACTCCTTGTCTAGATGCTGGATAATCTATGCCTCTTCCACTTCTAATATATTTACACATTTTGAAGTTATCTTACCAACTCCTTGTCTAGATGCTGGATAATCTATGCCTCTTCCACTTCAAGACTTAGTGCAAGATTGCCAAATATAGAAAGTGCTACAATGAGGCACGACTCAATATAGTCAGCAATCTCTTGCAAATTTTTTAGTACAGTAGCTTGGGATATGACATTGTGTGGTACAGAGGTAGATGCCATTGCACTGTTGCTTGTAGAAGCAGATACTGCTATGTATCAGATTTTTGTGCCTTGTAAACAAAAGTAATTTTCAACAATTCCATTGCACGTGACTGTCACAAATCTGTTCTGATCATCCACTGATAGCAGTAAGCTGCATCCATCAGTTCAATCCATCTCTGCATCTGTCACATCAATCTGTCTCTGCATCTGTCATATCAATTCATCTCTGCATCTACTATTTTCACAGTGGATTTCTTGCAGTTTGGGAAGAAATAAAATCAGGAAGCACCCACCTAAATTTATTAATTGCTATTAGGGCCAATTCTTGCCACATGGCCATCTTTTTATAGGCATATGACTGGAGACCTCTTTTCTTCACTAACATACCATGCTTCAATCAAATATCTGCCTGGTTGAAGAAACACTGAACTGTCCATTCCATTTCACTCATGACAAGCTGACATTTTTTGTCCATCTGTTACGTTGTGCTCTAGCACATAGATAATGAACACAATTAACTGAAGAGATATGTTCACAAATGGATGTAATAATAATAGAAATGTTAATAAGAGGACTCATATTCAGAAATGGTTGCAGTTTCATTTTCTGTATCAGAATTAGAATGCCATATCCAAAATACCTTAATCCTGAATGAACCAGGAATGTTGAGATCTCGTATAGCTGTGCTTGCATTCAAAACTGCTTTCTGTAGAACTGGATACTTTCTCTGAATACTGGAGTCCAATTCTAGTCACAGCAAAGCACTGTGGCATTGTGCATAGGCACGAGCCTTCATCAGGATTGAGGCTTGGATTTTTTGAAAAGATGCACAAGCTCAAGTTTTCATATTCTTGTTTGGGGCAACCCAGACAATGTGAGAATATAGGAATGATTTCTTTGCAATGAATTTTCAAAGGGCTTGCAGGAGCCTTTCAATTTGAATCAAGCACAGATTGTGCTCTATTATTGTTAATGGTGAGACATTACTCATGATTATAGATAAGAAGGAGATTTCAAAATCTTCTGGAACAACTACATCTGTTGGTCCAAGGTTATCTGCTGGCAGTACCAGTGAATCCACTGATTGTCCATCTTCTACCATTTTATTGTTGTCAAAGGCTTTGGAAACTTCATATGGTTCCAGGGGGGCAGTCTGCCTTCCACTAGCAATAAACCCTCTCCTGTCTTGAGAAGCAGCAAAGACATTGAGTTGAACCCTCAATAGTTCTCTTTCCACTTCAACCTTTTGCCGATCATCATTGTTTGCATGCTGATTCAAACAGCAAACCTGGTCCTGAATTGCAATTCTGAGCTTCCAATTAGTGAGATAGATTGGGCCATCAGCAATACACCTTACTGCTGCTCCTCAATGTCAAGGGCAAGTTGAATCCAGAAGGAATGAATATCCATTGCTGCAACATCCGTTGAGTGGTTTCCACTGTCTGCTGCTATTTGGTCTTCACTTGTATTATTGAAGGTCATTATACAAGCTTTGAGAATATCCATTGCTTTATAGTTTCTCTCTTCTCTGAGCCTTTCTGTCTTAGCTCTTCTGAATTCCCAGCTTGTTAGTAAATCCGTTGATATTCCGACGGATTTTACCATGGGTCAAGTTTGTTACACTATTAAAAGCAAAGCAGCCGTGCCATGTACATGCCATTGCAACAATATCAGTAATGTTGCATGACTTGTTCATTATCTGGGCCTTTTCAATAGCTTTGAATGTGTTTTCACAAGCTGCTCCCTGGACAGACAAAGGTCCAGCAGATAGCTGACAGACCAGATTGAATTGATGAGCAGACAGCAGACAGGTAGAGTTAAAGAATGTCACTCACTGTTGGCTGTTCCTTTGTGCACTTGAAATAGTAGGTGAGCTCATCCCTCCTGGCCATCATATCACCGTCTTCTGAATGCTATACATTATGAGTAGGATTAGAATATTGTAGATGATCCGCCTTGAAGTTGCCATCTATCATTACAGAACAATTGAACTTCTATCAGACAGGATCTTCTTCCCAGTTGGATAGAAGATTGACTCCTGGTTGGGGGCAAATTGGACAGAATATTGCAAGTTCACCATGGTCCAGCACCATGGGGTGCCTTGATTCATCATGTCTGAAGCCTGCCCACTTCAACTTTTTCAGCCACTGCTATGAATGAGGAATTTGTAGTAGCTCGTGGTAAAGGTTATCCACCTCACCAGAAGATGCAATTGGGGAAGTTATTCTAATTTTCTGCCAATACTAGTAGGTGGATGCTTTGCACTCTAGATTTGTCAGACAGAAGTTGTCCAGCACAGCTATTATGAAATATATCTGTGTCTGATCAAATGTACTGGGGACCAGCTGCAAGCAGATAGTATCCTCCACCAAAGACATTTATCCTAGAACACTCACATGAAATGACAGTAATGTAGTGTACTCCAGTTGTGTGAACAATTCATTGTATTGGATTCTCAAAGCAATCATATCTGTCCATATGAAACCTATTCATGGCTGGCTGATCTTCTGGAATATCTTCTATTGGCACATTATTCTTTGGTTCCTGTTGCTCTTCCTCTTCCATGATTTGATCAAGGCTGGCATCCTGAAGTCTGCTCAGGAAATTTAAAGTCATGGATGGATGCGCTGCTGGATGTCCTGGGTTGCTATCCACTAATGAAAGTTCAACATCCAGTTGATATTTGAGTTGTAGAAACTTTTGCTCCTGAATATTCTTTTTCCACTTGTGGTCTTCAAGAGCCCTGACCCTGACCTTCCCTTGATGACAGTTTGCATGCAATGAATTGTGTTAGATATAGAAATACCCTCCAGTATCTAACATATTCATTAGTTGGAAATACCTACTATTCCATACTTCAGGTCAGTGAAATAGGTTGGAGTGGTGCATACAGCAAAAACATCTACAACAGAATATTCTTGACCCAATGCAATCATGGCATCACTATTGTGCCAGGTAATAGTCAGGACAAGCAAAGCAATCAGTAATGTCATCCATTGATTCATGATTAAGCAATTTATTGAGCAACTGTGAAACATGGTTGATGAAGTCGCTAAGATAATCTGCCTGTGTCTATATATGAACTTGAATAATTTGCTCTCAATAATAGCATACATTTAAATCATCTACATCATTTACCATTGAATTATTGTCCAAGTGTGCAAAGTTATCATCATCTGGAAATGCCACAGATGGTGCATCAGTTACAATGGGAATGGGACCTAGTGGTAGCTGTTGTGTTATAAGGACTGGCAACCCTTGTGTGTTCTGAGTGAGTCGTGTCCTTTCCTCAGCAAACAGAATGAGGTCTCTTTGCCTGATAACTGTTGTTTTTGGTCGCTTGTGTTTCTTCAGAGAGTTCAGATTCATGATCAAATATCTATAGCCAGGACCTAGCCATTGTACCAGAGATCTAATGAGACTGCTCATCAATATCAGCAATATGCCCCAATTTGGACAGGCCAGATATCAACAGACAGCAGACCCTATTCATTGATTACAAATAGAATCTGTTTGTCATCAATGGACACTGAACAGAAATGTATATTTTATTATGTGATCCTTTGGTTGAGAACTGTGTGGTTGCAGAAAATTATATTGTCTACAAACATGTCTGCCCTCCTGCAACTATCTGAACCAATAGTTTCACCAAAGAAAAGACGAGTAGAAACAAGGAACTCTACCTACCACTCCTCAACTACTCCTCAAGCTCGGACTGCTATCTTGAAGAATAAAATTTTAACAGATATTTTCAACTACTGAGCCACTAAGGGGACAGAGCCAAAGACAGGAAAAGAGTAGGCAGAGGGAATCAAATTAGATACAGCAACTCATTGCAAAGAACTAGACATCATTTGCTTGAATAAAAGATTGTCCAGTATATCAAGAATTGCTGGTGCCCTTATTACCAGCATAAAAATCCAAAGGTGCTCCTGAAAACTTCACTGCAAGATGTTGTCCAGCAGATAATGGCAAAGAAGATAAACAAGGAGATCCAGAACTTGTTGAGGGGTAAGGATCACAACACCTCAGGATTGGTTGCATTTGCACAATATAATGTGGCTGTCAAAAATGTTATGCATCAATTCATACTGCAGAAGGAAAGTTGTTTATAGAAGATGGCAGCAGAATGGAGCAAAAAAGGAAATCCACCAGAAATTCTGCGCAAGTTGGTACTCCTTCTGTCCTCCATTTGTTCTTTATTCATTGTACATCTGTCCACTTGATTCCACTTTCTAATTGTTGTCTCTCCAGGAAGGCCTGAAAGCATGATTTAAAGCATGTAGACAATGCAGATGTGCTTTGATTTAGAGAGATAGGCATGTTGAGTTGGACTGTTGTTGGTTGGTATGCAGATGAAGGCATAACTATCAGAATGTATGTGGTGTCATCATTCTTTAAACAATTTTGACACCAACTATAGTCATGACAATATATTATATTTAACCCATGCTAACCAACCTACTTTCTAAGACTCTTTTCCTGACCTTGTTAGTGACCTCAATAAGAAGATGATGGATTACATGTCTGCTCTTCTTGGTAGAGACATGCTGTTCAACATGCAATCACCTTATAATTTGACTCCTTCTATTCTTACATGCCATGACCTCATCCTTGATCTAGATAGAGATGAATTTCCAATATTACCAGCAGATCCAGGATCAAATATATTTCAAACTCAGGCAGAATTGAAAATGCTTGTTCAGGACTATCTAAATACTCATTACAGTGAATCCTAGTTTTCTCCATCTTTGCTCATCATCTGATCACTCTGTCAGAAATTGTATCTGGTTACTAGTATGAATCTGCTCCTTACAAGGCAGTGAGGACCAATGATCAGCAATTCATACATTTAAGATATCTTCCAGAGGATCTGATATTCCAAGATTCCCATAATCTTGGTCAGCTTGAGCTATTGTGTCTGCTGACCTTCTGGAGAGACCATCAAGAACAGTATGGATCTAGTGATACCTTCTGCTAGACAGTTTATCTCAACCGACACAAGCAGCCAGTAGCTGCCAAGTACGGCACCCAAGCTGATCATGAAAAAAATGTGGCAGCAGCAGCAGCACATAAGACTATATGCAAAAATGGAGGGAAAAATTAGAAACAAAGGCCAACACTATCAGCGGTAGTCGATGGCAACAGTAGAACTATTGCTAATGATAGAGCTGCTGATGGCAGATCCACTTTAGTCACTGGATCTGCAGCCAACATTACACTTCCCCTATCACCTAACATACTACACACACCACTGCCAGACTTACAGGAGAAACCCCCTGTCTTGTGCTCACTGCATACTCCACAGCCCCAGCACCACAACAGATCCATAGTTCACAATGAATTCCAACCAAATGTATCAGCTTCCACTCATGACGAGTCCACTTACTACAAGTCTGCTCACAATAAGTCTGCTCACAACAAATTCGTTTATGATGAATGTGGTAATGATACAGCAGTGGTAGATGCCACTACCATCCACCTCTTACAACAAAGAGGATGGAGCCATCCAGACCTGAATATCAAGAAGGGTGCTCAATACTCTTCAAGATAAGGACAATAACAAATTTGAAGGTGAGGGAAGGCTGGCATTACAAAACCAAAAGAAGCACAAGGCATTGCCTAATCAATTGTCAATAAATTTCAAGCGACTCTGCAAGTCTCAAGCATAAATGTTACAGGAGGATGCAGCTCAATACATTGATATGTCTACATCAGCAAAAAGGAGTAGCAGCTGCACTAAGATCATTCAATCAGTCCACCATCATTGATGTGGGGAAGGGAGGAAAGTTACATTACATTTTTGTAAACTATAGTATTACAAAAATGTAGCAATGTCTGTTATAGTGAAAAAAAATGTTCTGCAATGCAATAATAAGCTGCCCATCTTAAACCATCCATCTTCACTTGTCTTCTGTTGCCTTCCATCTCTCAGTAAGCTGACTGGATGATCAGATCTATTGCATTGGCAGCTGACTACTTTGGGAGTTGCTGCGAGCCTGTACTCTTGGGCCAGGGAGAGGGTCCTTGGCAAAGACTGGCAGAGATGTTTGTGCAGGAAATATCTCTGAAAATATTTGTTGAAGCAAACAGAGCAACGATGAGAGCAGATGAGTCAGCAGTGAGATGGGATTGGTCAGTAGCAAGAGCAGAGGTGTCACCAGTGGGAACAGATATGTCAGCAGTGGCAGGGGATTGGTCAGCAGTAGGTTCAGGAGTAGTTTCTTCCTCTTCAACAATAGGTCCAAGTCCACTGTGCCCTGTTGGATGCACTGCTATATCATCCTGAGCTGACAGACTAGAGGGACAGGTGCAAAGTGTCAACTATACCCCAAATATTGCAGATCTGCTCTTCCATCTGACAGATCTATCTGTTGTGGTTTGCAAGCATCTCACCCGCAAGAAAAACATTGGTTTGCAGTGTTTCTATGCGGCCACTGAGCATGTCAACTTGAGTCTGGTAGCAATGGAAGAAGTCCTCAATACATGGTAACCAGCTCTCCTCAGTCATGACAAACCCATCTCACACCTGCTCCCCAATATTCTGCAATGCTTCCTGGAACCCATTCTCCATCCTGTCCAAACAGCTCTCCACCTCTGCCATCACACCAGCCACAATGTCCTTACTGTGACTAGACTCCATTGCCTGCTCCTTGCCCTTTCTCTTGATCAGAAAAGGATCTGCTGGGTGGTTGGAGGTTGACGGTTTTTGATGATCCTGTAATTGGACTGGCTGGTTCATCTGCTAACTATTGGTTAGCTATTTGAGCAGGAAAAGAGTTTCATATCATCATTACTCTCAATAATTGTCACTGACTTCTTTCTCAGTGGTTTTTTCCCCTTTCCCTTGTTGCCGGGCTTGATGGTTTTCTTGACAATTGTCAGGCTGCATGTTCATTTGCAAATGAGCTAGCAGGGATTGCATGCAGTGCTGCCCTTTGTCCTGACACACTGTAGCCACTTACTTGTGCAATATTGGCAGGGAGGGTTGATGTGCTGACCCTCATGACAAGGTGCTGTCCTCAGATACCTGCCCAACAGCATCTCTCCAGTAATTTTCCCCTTCGGTATCCTGCTCTCTTGTTCTTCCTCTTCCTCTTCCTCCTTATCCTCGTCCTCATCCTTGTCCTTCTGCTTCTTCTGTTGATGATAGGTACCAGGAGGACATTGACCAATATAGGTCACCCCAGACATCAGCGGCCTGCTGCTATTATAATGTGCACTAACAGAAGTCAAACCCGACTCTTGTGCACAATATGAAATATCAATTTATCAATATTCCATTGTATCACAGGTGCTTACTACAAGTCAGTATGATGTACATGTAGAGCAAAAATGGACCTATATAAAAACACCATTAGATCTTATTAAGGTGGAGTAGGGGGAGTAGAACCTGCTGCTGTACACAATATTGAATATCAAGACACAAATATTCCACTGAACCACTGAGACTGGTTGCACCACTGATATCAGCTGGCTCACATGCCAACATCAGCTATTGTCTGCTGGCATGCCAGCAAATAGCGGACACTCATGCATCCTCTTCCACCCTTCTGCCTTTTTCTCCCCAGTGCCATTCTTCCCACTCCCCACACTACCTCACATGCCACCCCCATCCACCACATGTACCCTGCTTTCCTCCTCCCCTCTGACCTGATGTCCAATGTCTGCTATGTCTGCTAGCATATCAGCAGACATCCATGCTCCTCCTCTTTCCCCTTTCCTCTCTTTCTCTCCACCCCCATCCCTCTTCTGCCACCCTCCATGCTCTTTGAGACACCACCCCATGCAGTGGATGCCCAGGCACCTCCTTTCTTTTTTTCCTGCTCTGATGCCAGGTGATGCCAGATGATGCCAGATGATGCTGAGGATTGCCAACGGATTCCCATGGATGCCGACAGATGCTAGTGGGTCTTAACGGCTGCTGACAAACTTCAACAGATGCCAGCTAATAGCCAGCTGATTGCAGATGATGCAAACACCCCTTTCAAGCCACAAAAACTCTTTTGGGAGGTATATCACCCCCTTCTACCTCAAAATATCTATATAGAGACCTGCAGAAACATAGGTGGGTGGCCATTTATTGTGTTATCCAACCTTTGATTCTATTCATTAGTAATGGACCTGTAGTGCAATGGTTAAATCATCAGTATGTTCTATTGCTGGAGGCTTCCCCAAGGCTGGGGATTTGATTCCCTCCTACATGCATATGGGCAGGATGATGAGTTACCATTTCTTTTGGTCAAACCAGCCCCCATGGGCCTGTGTAGGCCTCTGCGGATGTCTGCTGGTGCTCTGCACAGGCCTGCATAGGTTTGAGTCTGTCAATGTATGTCTGTGTAAATGTTTGCTGGTGGCTTGTGTAGGCCTGCATAGGTCTGCAGGGCCCTTTCATAAATATACACTGGCATCAGGGGTGGGAAAAGAAGGGAAGGGGAGGTGCGCAGCCTCAAGTTATTGCAGGGAGGAAGAGAGAGAGGAGGGAAGTGGAGAACCTTAAGGAGGGTTTATTCATGCCATGATGTCTGCTAATGGAGGAGGTTTTTACTCATGGGCTAATGCCTGCTGGCAGCTGCTGATGCACATTGACGTTTGCTAGTGTCTACTGGCATCCGCCAGGCCTGCATGCACATGTATGTGTCCACTTTTTATCAATCCACTGAACCATATCATATAGCATATTGTAACATGTCTGCAGCTCTGTATTCTATGGCACTGTGGGCACTGCTCTACTCCAGTGTAGCAGACTCCACTGAACACATGTGGTATGGCACAAAGCAAGCTCCCATACAACATATGACATGTACTGTTGTGATGTCTCTATGTACATGAGTAGTTATTATGATATTGTTAATACATACTCTAATACACTTTGGATCTTCCTTTGCCAGCTGTGTGACTGAGCCACAGCCTCTAGAGATTGCCCTTATATAAACAGATCAAATAACAGATCAAATAAATGATGCTAGCAGACATTAGCAGACATTAGTAAATATTGGTAGATAGTAGCAGACATCAGTGCATAAGCCAGCTGACATTCAAAGAAATTCAAATCTTGTAGCAAACCACCTTGTAGTAAGCCTCTATAGTCCAGTAGAATATTTATAAATTGATATTTTGACTTTCCCCAGTGCAATAGCAGTCGAAACCTTTTCTGCTGTTTCTGCTGTTCTTTTGACCTAATAACATATAATGGTGTCTTTTGATCTGCTGAACTAATTTATATTTAATCATATACATTGATAGTAATATTCTATAGTCTAGCAGAATATTCTAAATTGATATTCAATCTAGTACACCTATAAGAGAGTTTGACTTTCTCTTTAATGTATTTGTCAACTAGTGTGTGGTTTTTTGACCACCTTGGCTAATATGCCCCATCTATGAGCTTCTGTCCCATTGATGATACTATATATATTAAGCCTTTGTAGTTTAGTAGTATAATTTTTACTTGAAATTCTATCATGTGCTCAAGAGGTGGGTTCAACTTCCTCTTAGTGCATTTATTGTAAATAGCATTTGGTTTTTTGACCTGCTTAACTAACTGTTATTTAATAATACATGGTAATCAATCAAAATTCAAAATTTATTTTTAAGCAGGGTCACATGATATCTATTCTTGGAACTAGTTTTGCAGACCTGTGTCCCATCCATGAGTAGATAAATAGATTAAATAAATTTACAATAAATTTATCATTAGCAAACCTAGATGATCAATCTCAATAAAAAAAATTAATAAATTGTTGTGATTATTGATTAAATTAATCTTCTGATTTGTATTCCTCCTCTGCATTAGATTTATATAAGCCATCCAAATAGAAGACATCCTCATCAAGTAGGTAGTTTTCTGTTAAGAATGCAAAGTTGTTCAGTATATATAGCCTCTGAGGTCTGGTAAGCATAATAATGAAGATAGTGATAGTGACTCTGACCTATCAGCAGACACATCATCAGTATAATCAGCTGGATTGTAAGGGCCAATGAGCTTACATCCACCATGTCATGCTCTAGAGCAAAATTCTTGTGCTGTTGACATAAATGAACTCTGGTTTACCGTTACTAAATTATAACTTATGTTGTTGATACAATTCATTGATTCTTCTTTTATCCTCACATTGAGATATATGTGTGTCATATTCCTTCTACTCTTGAACATTGCTACCAGTAGATAGACTTGAAGAATGAGATTGTTGTGAGGGAGAAGACTGAGATAGAAGGAAAAGCAATGGAATATCATCATCTTCTATTGCCAGTTCCTTTGCTTGAAAGAGTGGCAGAATGCTTCTGCTGTCCATGCTTACTGCAGTTTTGAATTCCATCTGTTTAGCTGTTACAACAAATAGCAGTGGAACAGTTTTTTTGTTCAAAGCCTCCATGTCTTCATTCATCTTTTCTGCTATCAAAGCAAATAGCAATAGAAGGCATTCTTTGTTACTGGCCACAATATATCTACTGTAACTGATGAACATACATCTGCTGCTATTGACTGCCATTTATCTGCCATCACTGGCTTCCATGGCCTTAATTGCTGTTAGTCTTTCCATTATATCTCCTTTACCAATAGTGAATAGAGGTGACAAAGTTTCATCTTCCATCTTCTCTTCTGCAGCAATAAACAAAGGAGAAATGATGTCTTCACTTCTACTAGTGACATTACTTGCATCTCTCATATAGACTGGTCCAGATTCCATGACATCTAAGTCTGGATCATAAATAGACAAGTTAAAAATATTCATTTGGTCATTGTCAGATGCCCCCAGCTCTATGAAGGTCTGGCAGGTATGAGATGCTGGGATAGAAGGAAGTTCCAAGATTTAGAATAGATCAAGGTTTTTCTGTGCAGCAAACTATGTGTAGAAAAAATCTTTTCAATTTTTGCCATCATGTAATTTTGATTCTTCTTGTTGATGTTTGTCCTGAGACTGAGGTAGGTGTGTGGGAAAAATGTCTTTGATTTTTGCTGTCATGTGATTTATTAGACTGCCAGATGCTTGAATAAGCAACAATATGTCTGGATGCTTGGTAAGCAATAGCCTGTATTAATATGAGAAAAATGTCTTTGATTTTTGCCATCATGTGATTTATTAGACTGCCAGATGCTTGTGTAAGCAATAGTATGTCTGAACACTTAGTAAGCAATAGCCTACGTCAATGTGGGATGGATGTCTTCAATTTTTGCCATCATGTGATTCATTAGACTGTTTGTCTATTCAGATGCTTGTGTAAGCAGCAGCCTGTGTGCAGATGCTTATATAAGCAGTAGACTATATCAGTATAGGACAATGTCAACAAATAAATCTCAGATATGCTGTACAAGCAACGGCTCATACAAGCAAGTTAAGATGCTGCTTAAACTGCAACATAAGAGTGTTTCATTGTGAGGCTATACACCAGGGATTTTCTATGCCAGGTTTGATACTTCTGGGGCCTCTGAAGCATGGAAAACAACTGTACAATACAAAAAAAACCTTAAAAACTTGAGAATTGCCTAAAAACAGGGCAGGAAAACTCCAGACTTTAGAAGTCAAAAAAGCAAACTCCAGCTTATGTAAGTGGTCTGGAAGTGGTACTAAAGAGCCTATACTTGTCTGAATGATAGCTAAAGAACCAGAGCACTTCAAAGGCTGAGAATAGTACTAACAGATAGTGTTGAAAGAATAGAAACAGTAAAATGAGAGAATAACAGAAGAAACAAAAAAATGAATGAAAGAAGAGTAAAGGAAGAAAGACATAAAAAGTCCTCTGACAGCTCCACAGAAGCCACCAGGGTTAGTCTCTTGAGCCTAGTTTGAGTATTTGCTAATCAAATAGTAGAGAGGCTTAATTTATTTTTCAATGGAAGATTGAACTGTCATTTTTATTATTCATCTACAAATAATACAGTGTATGTGGAAACTGAGGCCCACAAGATGTATGCATATGAGTCTATCCACATGAGTAGGTATGATAATATAAAGGAACTCTTTGGTAAGATCATACTGTAGAGGTTTTCTATGAATCCCCTATAGTTGTGCAAATTAGTGGAATTGATTCACAACCATTTTGCATAGGCCAATGACAGGATCACTGGTTACTACTTATACAGAAAGTTCAGGCATATGAGTGCTAGAGACAAGACCATGAAAATGGTCTTGACACACACTGAGTATAAGGAGATGGACCTTCTTTTTGACACTTGCTTAGCCATGATGAGAAAGTTGCCCCTACCAGTGCTCAAGGCTATTGTGCATACAAAGGAGTGGGGGGCCACTGCACTATGACACTAGTAGGAGTCAGCTTTGAATAAATTGAGAAAACACTGGACCTGGAAAAATAGGCCCAGAGTGCATTGTATTTCAGGTGTCCTAGGATGCCTAATACTATACTTGGTATAGCATTTGATATGGCATACCAAATACATTGGAAAACATAATCCCATTTATAGATCCTTCTTTTCCCTTTTAGCACTTCCCTGCATTCCATGCTTCTTTTGACATCCCTCCATGCTTCTTTTCCTTTCCCCTTTCAGTCATGTCAAATCGGGCATTGTCAGATCTGATCTTGATCTAGATCATCACAAATTGATCCCATTTCGTCACTTCTGCCAGCTCCCATGCTTCCTCTCCCCATTACAGTGGTTGGACTATTGTTGAGTGGATAGCTTGAGCTGGTCCCTGCCCTTTGTTCTGTACTGTCTGTGTATTTATTGGGGTGTTTTTGGAGATATAATTTGTTGAGACTGCTACCAGGAGGCTTACAGTTTTCAGCCTTATGATTAAATGTTTATTTTGACTTCTAGTGCATGTTGTGTCCCTGACTGCTGGTACAGCGTCGTATCACCACTTTACATGCATTATGTGCTTTTTGCTAGCTGTTGAGGGTGTTTCATGCCCTGCAGCTCTAGGTATCTGTCCATTGCTGCAAGATCTTTGCAGTTCACTAGTGGTTCCCAGGTAGTATCACCTAAGCTCCATCTTACCTCAAATTCGAGGTTTCCCCCTATCTACCTATGACCTATGAGGTCATCTACGAACCATTCCTGGTCATCACCAGGTCCAAAGTCATATGGTTCTGGGGTTGCACAATTAGGAAAGAGCATGTCACTATTGGCTAAGTACAGTTATAACAATGACACATGAAACTTAGGCACTATTCTGTGTGCCTGCAGTGCATGGGGTAGTTCCAGCACATAGTTAGACGTGCTTGGCTCAGCCTCGAGGACCCTATATGGTTCAATCCACTTTGGACATAGCTTATTTGCTCTGCCTTTTGGCAAGTTCAAGTTCTTTGTTAAAAGGTACACTAGGTTCCCTTTCTCAATGTCTGGATCATCACGTCTGTCATTATTTGCATGTTTTGTCTGCTATATGCACAACTCTATAATTGCATCATGGGTATCTGCTAAGTTTCTTAGCACATTGCGTGCAAACTGCTTAACTCCAACATAAATAGCTTCATTGGTGCAAAGTTCCCAAATCATAGATGGCATATAGCCATTATTAAGTTCAAAAGATGAATACCCTGTGGTTTCAGATATGCTCACATTTATTGTACATTCAACAAGTGGACATCTATCCACCCAGTCCTTCTGATTAGTATCTACAAATGCTTGCAGAATCTGCATGATATGTCTATTTGCCCATTCTGTCTGGCCATCTATTTGCAGATGGAACAATGTAGGCATGAGCAGCTTGTGCAGCTCCTTCTACCATTTGGAAGTAAACTTAGCATCTTGATTGCTTATAATCAAGTCCAGTAGTCTATGAAGATATATTATCTCCTTGAAATAGATCTAAGACAAGTCTAAGGCTATTATTTGTCCTCAACGGAATGAGATGGACCATACTGGTCATTCTGCAGATTACTACTCACAGGTAATTAAAACCCTTTGACTCTGGGAAGGGACTCATAAAGTCCATCCTGATTGAGTCCCAGGGTTTGACTAGGATCAGAAGCAAATGAAGCTTTCCCAGCAGCTTCAATGTTGATACTTTTGACTGTTAACATAGCTCACATGTTAAGCAGAACTAACTCGTTTTCTTGGCCATTTGTGGCCACCAGTACCAGCGTCGCACATAGTCCAATGTTTTCTGAGTTCCAAAGTGGCTCACTACTCTGTGGGCCTGGTCCAGGATAGTAATGATCAACGACCTCTCCTGGAGAATGCAGATGACTTTGGACTCAGTGGGTCTGGTAAGATAGACAAGTTGCTGCTCCACATTGAAGTGTGGATGTGCTTGGATATTGTTTATAACCTCTAGGAAGAGATTGTCATCCTTGTATCCTTGCTGGATATGTGTGTAAAATTGTGCATTGCCTAGGTCAATTGGTGTGGGATGATGGTCATGCAAATCCAGTGCCTGTTGGAGAGTCATCTCTGCACCGCTAGGACGCACCTCTTGCCTTGTTTCTTTGCCTGACTGGGGGACCTTATGATCCACCAGCACCTGAGCCTTGATATCGCGAGCTTCTTGCTGTTTTTTCAGTTGCTTGCTGCAATGTAATTCCTGCACTTGCATAGCACATAGCTTGACTATATGTTCTTTGATTTTATAGAACCTATGCAGGGGCAAGTCTTTGCCCTCTAGGTCGATGCGTTTGTCTGCCTGGATATAGTCATGCACATCATGAACATCATCTCGAATATCACTCTTGAAATATCAAGACAGGCAGTCCACCACCTTGTTCAATTTATCTTTTACATAGGTGATGTCAAACTGATATTGCAACATGTAGTTGATCCAGCAACGTTGTCGTGGTGATAAGTGCACTTGGGTCTTGAAAAACTCAAGTGCTTTGTGATCCGTGATGATATGGATTTTATATCCCATTAGCTTATCCTCCCACTTTAGGAGGACTTCCAGGATAGTGAGTGTTTCTAACTCATGTACAGCATAGTTCTGCTGTGCAGCAGTGAACTTATGGGACATAAATCCTGCTGGTTGGCAAGTTTGCCATGTTTTACCTTGGCCAAACATGGCCCTCACCCCAGTCTTTGATGCATCACATATGAGCCAAATGGGCTTGTCAATGCATGGATCAATTGGCCGGATCACTGGCATCTTCATGCAAATGCACTTAATTATCTTGAAGCACTGCTGATGCAGCAGTCTCCAGTGAAAAGGGGACCCATTCTGGGTCATAGCCATCAGTGGCCCAGTGTATGCCATGATATCTGTCAAAAAGTTGCCAATATAGTTTACTAATCCAACAAATTGCTGGATATATGTGCGTGGAGTACACCACTTTAAAATTTGATCAAGTTTGTTTGTGTCTGGATGAATACCCTTCTCATCAATGACATTACCAAGACAGTCTATACTAGGTGCGTACAACTCGCACTTCTTCCATTTGAGATAGAGGCTGGCCTTATGTAGTCATTCAAACATGACTTGTAGGTGCTGCTCATGCTCTTTGATGAAATCAGAAAAGATGAAAATATCATCTAGATAGATGTGCATAAACTTCCCAATTATGTCTTGGAAGATTGAGGTCGTTAACCTCTGGAATGTTGCTAGTGCATTACAATCATCAATTTGCATGACATTGCTCATAAATGTCCCCATCAGAGACAAAAACAGCGTCTTTTGTATATCTTCTTTGCATATACAAACCTGTTCATACATGTTTGTTAGGTCAATTTTTGACCTATATTTTGCTGTGGCAACATCTTCATGTATGACTTTCTGATCTGGAAGGGGCATTATGTTCTTGACTGTATTATCATTATGCTGTCATGCATTCAATGCAGTTCGTAATGTCCCATCTTTCTTGGAAATACAAAGTAAAAGTGCAGCTTGCACCACTGATTGTGGTTCTCACCACTTTGCATATATGTATCTGTTTGTTTTTTCACAAAGCTGATTCTGTAGTGCTCGCAGGCAGCAAGGCAAATGATACTTGTACTGCTTATTATTGTCAATAAGGTTAATCTCATTGAGGTAGACACTGGCCTTACATAGTCATTCAAATACAACTCATAGGTGCTGCTTATGCTCCTTGATGGAGTCAGAAAAGATGAATATATCGTCTAGATAGACGTGCATAAACTTCCCAATTACATCTTAGAAGATTGAGGTCATTAACTTCTCAAATGTTGCTGGTGCATTACAGTCACCAATCTGCATGATATTGCTCACAAATATCCCCATCAAGGATGAGAACAGTGTCTTAGGTATATTCTCTTTGTGTATGCAAACTTGTTCATATGCATCCATTAGGTTGATTTTTGACCTATATTTTGCTATGGCAATATCTTCGCATATGACTTCCTGATCTGAAAGAGGTATTACATCCTTGACTGTATTATCATTGTGCTGTTGTGTGTCCAATGCAGTTCTTAATGTCCCATCCTTCTTGGGAATACAAAGTAAAGGTGCAGCTTGCATCACTGGTCATGGTTCCCACCACTTTGTGTTTATATATCTGTTTGTCTTTTTGCAAAGCTGATTCTGTAGTGCTCGCAGACAGCAAGGCAAATGGTACTTGTACTGCTTATTATTGTCAATGAGGTTAATCTCATGATTAACCTCCCACTACAGAGGAAGTTCTTCCTTTATCCTGTTGACGATATCAGCAAACTCATATTGCCATTGCTGGCATAATTGAGGAATATCTTTCTCTGTAAGGCTCACAGCCTTACCTTTTCTCTTTCAATATGCATGCTATACATGGCTGAACCTTTGGTTCAAATTGCTCTTATAAGGCATGTACGTGCTCTTCTGTGAGATCCTCCAGATTCAACCTTACAACTGGTTGCCTCCTTGCCACTCTTGTCATATTTGATAACAATTGCACACTTCTCATCTTCAGCAATACCTCATCAAATATGATATCCAATGCTTTAGAAATCTCGTCCTCCCATACATGACAGTATACTTCTCCCATCTGAGTCGACTGCACCCTTTCCATAGTATGTGTCACCATTGATGCTACTAATTTGTTCCACTCTCATGGCATTTGTGGGTCATACACCCATTGCACTTGTGGCTGAGGCACTGGTCAATCCATTAGCGACCTTGTGCTTTCCACAGTTCCCATCATACTATATACCTTGTCCTTGACAAGATCCTCCACCCTCACTTGAGAGCTAGTCAGCTGACATTTCAGCAACTTCACCATGCGTTTACTATGCTTATTTTTATGCTGTGTAGCCTGATTAGGCTTTCTGTTTGTATGCCCGATCACATCTGGGTGCCTCCTCATCTTCAGAGTTCCTTGAAACTCTTCCTTAGTCATCAGAATAGCCGGCAAATCTGCCAGCAGGCTTTTCAGTGGGATGTGCTCATCTTTCACCTCCTGTACAGTCACTTTCTTGCAACTATCTAGTCAGTTGCGTTCATCACGCTGCTTTTCAGTTGTGTGATAGTGTCTCAGGTGACCATCTGTGTTGTTCAACATGACTTTCTCTGCCTTCAAAGGCACACCATTCACAACAACCATGTTGTTCACAAAGTCCAAAGACACCTTGTTCTTATGCATAAATAGTGTACCAATGATCATATCATAGCGATCAAAATTTGCTATGTCCACATACTCCTTGGTTGATGTCTCTGACATCCTTATCCTCACTTCAGCACCAAACTGCATCATGGCACAACTTCCTATGGTCCCCAGCTGGAGCATCAATGGCTCCTTCAACTTGTGAATGCAAATTGTGTTAATGTGAGCAAACTGGGGTGTAATGCCCATAGTGGTACTTTCTGAGTCCCACAAGGTCCAGGCAGGATGTCCATTGATATCCATGTAGGTGACCAAGCACTTCTTCTCTTCGGGAGTATATTGTGGCTGCTGCAACTTATTAGTTGCCTTCTGCAGTGTGACATGTCTCATTCAGACGCATTGATCTCTATGGCTCTCAGTCAGTGCAAACAAGTGTTTGTCCTCATCATCACAAGTGTAGTAGTTGCTGTTGTACACGTCTACTGTGACGTATTTGTCGCCATCTATCTGGATGCGTTCAGCATCATCTACTTCTGAGCCATCAGCCTCCACTTGCGACTCTTCCTCAGCCTCCTTGGCAACCTCCTCTTCCTCATTGTCACTGACAATGTCACTGGGGGCTGCAGCTGTATGGGCTGCTCAGATGTGTGCCTTGGGCAGAGCAGGACATTCCTTTGTGAAATGTCCAGCCCTTCCACAATTGTAGCATGCTGAGGGGTCTCCTGCAGGCCTTTTCTGAGCCATTCCAGGACTCACATTGGGTTTGCTAGCCATACATGCTGCAGGCACTGTCCCACCTCTCATTGCTACCTGGTTTTGACCTGAAGAGAGTTGACTATCTCTCACTGGCAGATATCCAGCCAGTTTTGGTTGAGGCCATTGGCCTCCAGAGATTGTCTTGCAGACTATAAATCACAGATTGTGATTGTTCTCCATCTTTGACCATTTGGCCAAGAAAGTTCCCACTTTTACTGCCTGATGGTTCACAGGCCCTCGGCATGAGCTATGCTGCTCATAATAATTTGCAGTCTGTATAGACTGCTCATAACAAATGGCATACATTAGGAACTCAGTTACAGTATTGATCTCCAGAGACAAATTGTCATCATGTATCAATGCTCTCCTCATATCTGCAGGTATTCCATCTAGGAATGTCTTGCAAATGATATATTCATCTGGGTAGATGGCCATATTCTGTGTGTGACCCACCAGGTCATCATAGAATGTCTGGATGCCAGTTTTGGCATCATACACTGCCTTTCTGAAGGCATTCCAAGCTTCCTGCATTGTCACCACGTTGACGAAGCAATTATACAGTCCTATCAGGACCTCTTTAAACGTCCAATGTGATTTATTGTGGTTGATATGAAGGACATGGTGGTGGAACCAATTCTGAGCCTCTCCTTCCATGAATTTGTGCAATACAAATATTCTCTCTTAGTTTATATCATCTCCACCATAGCAGCATGCTGCCAAATGGTAACAGACATCCATGGCCCAATCCTCCAGCTGGGAGAACCTATGCTCTCCAGCATATGCATGTATGTGCTTACCGTCAGATTTGTGGGGACTTATCTCAGCAGAAAATTTAAATCTGACTCCCAGGAAGTCATCTACCAACTGAGTGAGGTGGTCATGCATATGATCCATATGGATCCTGACTGCCTCATTCATTCCTAGCATAGTTTCATGCAAATCATGAGGTGCGGCCATCAAAAATGCTCAGAGACTGTAAAACAGGTATTTGTTGGCCGTTCTGTCTGGCCGTGGAGTAGGCTGTTGCCTCCTCTCTTGCTCTGCTAGTGATTCACTAGCATGCCTGCCACCATTACAATAATTATTATCATCTCGATTGTTCTGTCTATGATCACAATCCCCACCATCATTATTGCAATGATTCGGCTCCCTCCTGTTGTAGTGATCACCCCTATCATCACTACCTTCCAGGTCTCTGTCCAGTTCAGTAGTTCATCATTGACAGGCATTACACCTTCATGCCCTTCAAAGGCTATCCCCTGGTCATCAATTAACGACTCACCATGATCACACAAGTTTTGGTTGTGCATTCTTTAATAATTGACGCATTTATTCCAGTTGTCTACCAGATGGACACGTTGTCCTACATGTCATGGTCACGTTTGTTCCTTAAGAATGTGGACTTTGTCCACCTCTTCTTTGATGGTGACTTGCTTTTGAAGTGTCTTGACCTTTTGCACAGCAAGTATTTCCTCTGGCTCTGCTGGAGTCATTGTCACTGTCTCAACTTCAGATAAAGCCTGCTGAGGCACACCACTAATGTTACGTTGGTGATTTGCAGCATTCTGACGCCTGGCATAGTTTTGCTGGAACTCATTAGCCTGGTGAGGTGCATTCATCAATTCCATTGTGTCTGCAATTAATGGTGCTCATTGATGCACACTTATTTTGCACTCCACTGAATTGGCCAGAGTGGCCGTTGAGATAGCTAACCCTTGCACCGCTTTGCACTTGAGATATTCCACCACTTTAAGTTTGAAGATGTGCACAAATAATTTGATATATTCAGTCGAATCTGCACAAGGTACATTGTGGCTCTTAGCAGCCATTAACTGCAGATGCTTTTGCATCGATTCCTTTGCAACCAATGGATATCGGTCCAATACTAGCTGTAACTGGATAAACAGAGTCGAATGCAACCTCTTACTTTCCTCGTCATCTGAAGACTCCAGTTCAGACTCTAAGTCCAGAACTCTTCTGAGGCCTTTATGCCTCACCTGTGGCTGTTTGCTGACTACTCCCTGCCACTCCTGAGGTCTAGACGCCAATGGCACCTTTCCTGTTCTTATGACATTGTTGTCCTCCTTACTGACCAGTATTGTTGGTCCTTGCTTCTGTCCTTGTGTCATTGACAATGATGGTCCTGGTTTACTGGTAGCGTCCACCACATACTCCAAATGCTGGTCAGTTGGCACAGTCCAGAATAGGGTGCTATGCACAAAGGCGCTGCCTTGCACCATCTCTGAGTACTGGATGAGGTCTGGTTTGCCTTTGGACTGAGCTGGTAAGCTCTTGGGCAATACCGGGTACATCAGTAAGAGCATTTGGCTCACTGGTAGCAACACTTCTGAGACCAAGGATCTCTCCCCTGGTTTACCACCAGGCCATACAATGGACATCATCTGTGACACAGCTAGCCCACCTAGCATTCCAAAGCTCACACTAATATTGTGAGGTAGCTTTTCATCCTGCTTTGGTGGGGGCTGATAAGTAGATGCAGGTTGGATCTGAGCAGCTTGAGACACAGGTGGATCACCTGTATCTGATGCTGGGAATGGGGGGTCTGGATCAAGAGAGTCAGTCATGGAAGCACATTTTTGACATGATGCCAACAGAAATCGAGAGGTTTTATGATGAGCTAAGCTATGCATTATACAGTAATGGAGATTTAGAAACTAATTCAGGATACCTTTGCAACTGGAATCTATACTTTGGGCATACTATCAACTTATTATTATGACTTCTAGCAAATTGTAAGATGGCTGGTATATAATGGGAAACTATATAGGAACAAAGAGCAACAACTGTTTCAACAAGGCATCATGACATTACTATGAACTAGAATAGCATGTTGCTTAAAGATCTTAATGCCCAATCACCATTCAAAGGAGCTACATGATATAGATCAGATTTTCAAAACAAGCAAGTAGATGCTAAAGGGTACAGATACTGGCATACTATTGCAGCAACCCATGGGAGCAGACAATGGAGGGATGGCATCTACAGCAGGGTCATCAGCTCCTAGTGCCACCAACAATTGGGCAAGCTTTGTCAAAAAAGAGGATTTAGAGAACACAGTTAACACTGCTGTTGCTAATATTATGAATAAATTGAAAACTTTGATCTTGACTAGCTTTATGGCATCTAGAAACAATATGCAGACAGGACTTTGCCATTTCTGTGGGAAGGCTGGACATACAATGACTAGAGACTGCTGCACTATACTTGAGCAATACCTATCTCAAGAGAGGGCACACCAGGGCACAGATGGTAAAATAGTCCTACTTTCAGGTGCTAACATCTCTATTTATCTAGAACACAAGACTTTCTAAGGCCATATTGACAAATAGTACTGTCACAATCCAGGGAATCTGGCATCAGATAATTTAAATGGCATGACCTCAACTGAAGCAGAATTGACTCCTCAATGAGCATTAATTTATGAGATACTTCAGCTTAATGCTGTTAATGAGCAACCAATTTTGTCTCAAGGAGAGAGAATCAAAACACTAGAAAAAGAACTAAAGTTGCTAAAGAATCAAGTTTTGGATGGAGTAGAGATTAAAAAGGGCAAGCAGCTGTGAAAAGAGTATAGGCCCACAGACGTCCTTCAACTTCTAGCACTAAAAACTATACATCCAATACAACTAAGACATCTGCAGCAACCAAACTCCCACTACACTCTTATTTAGGCCTTGCTGGTAACTACATCCTGCTAGTCAATCAAAACTTTGGAGCACCAGACAAATTTATAGGGGGCTACCAACCAACAGCACCTATTTAGAATTTAGAAAAATCTAAGGAAGTCTTCAATTGCATTATAAAAAGCCAAGTCACATTATTGGTTGGAGAGCTATGCAGTGTGGCACTCAACATCAGGAATAAGATGTGCACAGCAGTTACTCATACAAATGTAGCTAAAAATGTAATGGCCATAAACAAATGCAACAATATGCTACTAGGTTCTGCATATATCACAGAAGCAGTAGCAACAGAGATAGTGGAAGTAACTAAACCACTTAAAAAAGCTATGTTGGTTGATCTAGTTGAAACCTATTTCAAATTGCTAAAATCTGACAATGATCCTGCTATTCTAATAGTAGCCCAAGACTCTTATGCCATTTAATTGATCATGTTAACTGTGGATAGAAAAAGCAAAATAGAATCTATTATAGATAGCAGCTCACAGATCATTTTAATGGCTGCTAATATCACGACTCCACAATTATCCTTAATATGCAAAGCACTAATGCCACCATTGATTGATCTTTAGAAATGGCTTGAAATATTCTCTGCACCACCTTTGGCAACCTTATATTCTATCTCCAAATTCATATTCTCCAATCACCCACATATAATTTACTTTTAAAAAAGCTGTAGACAATTGTAAGTACAAGTATATAAGAAAAGTAAGTACATAGTAATTGGTAAATAGCATAGTAGATAAATCATAACAAAGTACATGAAAACAACTAAGGGGCACAATTGCATATGTAATGTTTTATAGGAAGAAAATAAAGTTTCAATAAAGAATAGTAAATAAAAGTGTTGCACTATAGTAGTGCAATATAATGAATAAAATGTAAGTAAAAGTCAAACAAAATAAAATAAATAATATAATATAGTGCTGACCAAAAAATCACACTTCAATTAAGGCCATTTGAGATATTAGTAAGATCAGTAGTCAAAACAACCTTCAAGGACAAAACAACCCTAATAATTAGCAATATTAATTCAGGTGCAAGAAGAACAGTACTAACATTTCTCTGACGAAAATTCTAAAAGCCTAGATCAGAGCAATGACCATCTGTTACCAACAACTCTTGCAAGTGTTTTCTGGTGCCATTGAAGAGATGAGTAATGAGGATCATAAAGATGAAGTGCTTATTTGAGACTATAATCATTGGACTAGACAAATAATCCTTATATCACATATCTTTTTAGCTCATGAAATATTGAATTTTTCTTTGTCACTTACTAGCAAGACTTTATCATATCTATATCTCACAGCATCTGATATTATTAAAAACCTTTCAACAGATATATAAAAGCAACTTCTGGAGGCTATGGCTCAGTCACACAGCTAGCAGAGGGAGATCCAAAGAGAACAAGTCTAGAGATTATTTATGCCAGGTTGGACTGTAGTACTTGGTTGCAAGTAGTACTGATAGTTCTGGGGCTTTCTTGAAGTCTTAGAAAGTTTCCTCTAATCCACACTGGTGCTTGATAATAAAAACTTGATGTATTGTGTGCTTCACAGAATATCAAATATCCTGATGGGCAGAAAAAGGTTCTCAATAAACTCCAGCCTAAGTAGTTCACTCCCTGAGAACCACCAAGCCTTTGCCTATCAATTGCCTTCCAATAAGAGGTGTCCAATAAACTCTAGCCTAGATGATTCACTCTTTGGAAACCACTAAGCCTTTGCCTATCCAATGCCTGGTTATTCTCTACTCTACTTGGACTATTTATACTACTTTTTCAGTGCACAGACCACCAGATCACATGACTTTTTGCTCTTGACCTCCCAGCATTCCTGATCTAATTTGTTGTTCCATTTTCCATTTTGGTGATGCATGTTTTAGTACCACCATTCTATTCATCTCTTTCTTCCTCTATTTAATGCATATACCACCATTCTATTCATTTCTTTTGACATCCCTCCATGCTTCTTTCCCTTTCTCCTTTCAGTCATGTCAAATTGGGCATTGTCAGATCAGATCTTGATCTAGATTATCAATTTGATCCTATTTTGTCATCTCTGCCAGCTTCTATGCTTCCTGTCTCTATTACAGTAGTTGGACTATTGTTGAGCTGATAGTTTGAATTGGTCCTTGCCCTTTGTTCTGTACTTTCTGTATATTTATTGAGGTGTTTTTGGAGATATAATTTGTTGAAATTGCTACCAGGAGGCTTACAGTTTTCAGCCTTATAATTAAATGTTTATTTTGACTTCTGGTGCATGTTGTGTCCTTGACTGCTGGTACAGCATTGTATCAGGACACTTCTGGGGCCTCTGAAGCATGAAAAACAACTGTACAGTACAACAAAACCTTAAAAACCTCAAACATTGCCTAAATAAACAACTATATAAACAAAGCAGGAAAACTTCAGACTTTGAAAGTCAGAAAGGCAAGCTCCAGCTTATATAAGCAGTCTGGAAGCAGTGCTAAAGGGCCTACACTTGTCTGAATAATAGCTAAAGAACTAGAGCACCTCAAGGGCTGAAAATAATACTAATGGATAGTGTTAAGAGAATAGAAACAGCAAAATGAGAGAATGGTAGAAGAAATAAGAAAATGAATAAAAAAAGAGTAAAGGAATAGGAAGTGAAAGAAGGAAGAAATGAGGAGTTTCCTGACAAAAGATCTATTTTATTTCTACTCCTGATTCTAAACAGCCTTTGATATCTGTTTTTGCTAGAACTTAGAATTTATTTGCTAACAATAGTACCCCTAAACACAAATAGGTTCAGGTCAAAAAAAAAGTACAAGCCAGTAGCGCTTAAAACAAAATCAGTAACAAGCACCCTACTCAAAGAATTTTACATCAAAAGAAAAATAATTGGCGACCTGTTAGTGACTCTTCCTAAACTCAATCTGAATCTACCACTTTTCAAACCAACAGGACAATTTACAGCAGAACACAAGGCACTATTCCTTAGCATCCACAATACAGAATTTTTATCAATAGGAGAACTAGATGTATTGGTTGACATTATGCAGAAACAAACAAGATGTTTGCTTAGAAAAATTTCAAGCATGATAAATTAAGAATTGATTTCTCTCTTTTAGTTGTTATATTGACTATACCACATATACCATAAACCAAATACAATTGACCTATACTACTAGAAGTAGAAGTAGAAGTGTGTCAGATTATTTGCTTCAAGATAGCAGCTGGCATATATGAGCCTTCCAATTCAGCCTACCAATCTAGATGGTTTTGCATGTTAAAGAAAAATGGAAAGCTATGTATAGTCCACAGTCTAGAACTACTAAACAAAGTCATGATTTGTCATTCAGGAGTACCACTCTTATCCAATTACATGACCCAGTCTTTCACAGAACACATATGTGACACTATCTTAAATCTCTATGTATGGTGCTAGGTGCTTAGTCAGCACTACTTTTGTACAGCGGCCAAATTGGGGTTTCAAAAAAATTTTCTTGGCAAGGTCGGGCTACATAGCAATATACAATTTGTCAGTAGATGTCAGGTTCCGCTGAATCGGGGGCTTTCCGGGAAAGCGATGCCCTTACGATGCGGACTTGATCTACGGATACTCGGGTGTCTGGAGCTCCAGGGCTAGGACTCCGGGGTTCAAGGCGAGGACAGGGGTAATCCCAAGAGAGGGGACTAGAGTCCGGGAGTTTTGGATGAGAGTGGCTGGGAGTTAGAGGAGGTCGAGTCGTGAACCGGAGGTTCTAAGACGAGACCAAGTTAGTAACTTAAGAGTCGCGAAGTGCGTACCAAACTTATAGCACGCGAATACTAAGGCGTGCCAGTCGAAGCGTACCAAACGAGGCGTACCAGTCAAACAAGAGGGCACGCAATAACCAATGTAACAGTGTATGCAATATCAAGACTGGCGAATACAGTGGGGAGCTATGCTATAAGTACTACGGGAACGTGTCTCGGGGTTCCGGGGTGTCTAGGATGAGTTCCGGGGGCCATTGAGTAGCGGGCAGGGACTGTATACTGGGATCACGCGTGTGGGGACGCGCGATCAATTGGCGTGGAGGGAGTTGTGATGCGTGGTGCGTGATGCGTGATGGCCGCGCCGCGAGATCCGATCGTTGATGGCGGTTGGTCCCGGGGTCCATGATGCAAGGGTCCCGGGGGGCTGGCTGATGGTGATCGTTGACGGATGATGGCGGCCGTTGATGCGTGTGATGGCGGTGCCGGTAGTAGTGATGGCGGGGCGCGTTCTGCGGGGTCGGGGGGAGGGTTAGCGGGTGGGGTTCCGGGGGTGTCTCGGGGTGGATCCGGAGGGGGTCGTGACATCACCCCCCCCTTAGCGCCGAGACCCTCCGAGGCGCGCGTAGACGGTGGCACGGGCCGGGGTCCGGGCGTGGGATCCGTCACATGTCCTGACACGTATCGAAAAAAATTTTCCCATCAAACTCAACCATGTCGCGCACCCCGACGCATTCCCCGACGCCCCCGCCCACCAACGAAGTCGCGCCTTTGGTCGTATGGGAGGCCCGGGACGCCCGGTATCGGCGCCACCTGGATCAGGAGCGTGTCGCGGCGCTGTTTCAGCAACGTAGGTGCATTCGCGTGTTTTTTGCTTGGCCCGATCAACCTCCCTTTTTTAGAACAACAAAACGCACCTGCCCCGGAGGCGGGACCCAGTCGCCTGCCGGAGGCTGCCCCGGAGGCACCGGTCAGTCCCCCGCCGTCGGTTCCCGCGGTAGCCCCTCAGGCGGGTCCCAGTCGCCCCGCGCCCACTGTCGCGCGGATGACCGTCCGACCTCCCCGTCCTCGGCCCCCTCCTCGCCCGAGATTGCCTGCCCCTCGTTTCTGCCGCTCCTGGATGGCGATAGGGACCGTGGCAGAGGTCCCGGAGGGACAACGTGTCGCGTGGGCGGATGCCACGCAGGAGCTGTTCGAGGAGGCCCTGGAGAGGCCCCGGGGACTGCCCACTCACGCTTGGTGCGTGAATAACGGTCCGGTGAGTTGCGCCCTTACCTAGGTTCCCCATTGCTGATTTCGGTGCAGTGCCTGCACTGCGCCCGCCGGAGGGTGCTCTGCACCTTCGAAGTCCCGAGCCCCTCGTCCCGCCGGGACACGGCCGTGTGCGAGGCTTGCCGCCTCAATCACGAGCGCTGTTCCGTGTCGGCACTGTGGAGGGCGCGGGCCGGGACACGGCCGTGTGCGAGGCTTGCCGCCTCAATCACGAGCGCTGTTCCGTGTCGGCACTGTGGAGGGCGCGGTCTGTCGCCCGGGAGCAGGGATGGCCGCTAGGGGGAGTCACCCGGAGGATGGGGGTTGAGGAGCGCGATTGGGTGGCGGGGGAGGCGGTGGAGCCGGTGGGGGAGGGGCCAGCAGCGCCCGCGGAGGTGTCCAGTGGGGGGTCGGGGAGTCGGGGGGTTACCCAGGTGGGGGGCCGGGGCTGGCCCGTGGTGTTGATCACGCGCCGGGCCCCTCGGTCCGTCGCCTGGGGGCAGGGGGGGTACCTGGACAAGGGGAAGCGGCGGGCGTTGCCCAGTCCCTCCCCGGGACCTCCCAAGAGGACGCGATTGTTCCTGGGGACCCCCTCCCCGATCCGGTCGTCCAGTCCCTCCCCGGGACCTTCTTCTAGGGGGAGACGCCTATTCATGGGGACCCCTTCCCCGGTATCTCCCCCGCGCTTATCCCCGGCGGTGTTTTCCCCCTTGTCTGGGGGCCTACTAGCGGGCGAAGTCGGGACCCTGCAGGGACAGGTCGGGCGGGAGGAGGAGGGCCTCGAGGAGGGGGTGGGGGAGGAGGCAGCGGTCGGGAGGAGTCCGGAGGAGGATCGGGAGGCCAGAGTTGCCCAGGGAGAAGTGGAGGCCGGGCTGGGGGCGTCGCAGGCGAGGCTGGAGCAGGGAGTGGGGATCCCGGAGAGGATCCCCTCGGGGCAGGAGTTGGTGGAGGGGCTGCGCCGCGATGTGGTGATCGCGCGCATGGCCTCATTGAGTGAGTCTCCCGTCGCCTACCTGCTATTTCCGCTAACGTCTCCAGGCTGGGCCCGGGAGCACCGCTCGCTCCTGGACGGGGTCGCCGCGGCACTTGCCGCGTTGCAGGGGGGGGAACGCCCGGGGGTGGAGCGCGGGCTCGACCTCCTGGGGCGGTTGGTGAGTGCCCACCGGCGAAGGAACGTGCCTGCCCCGGGATCTTGGTTCGAGCGTGTACTGGACGAGGGCGAGCCCCTCCCGTCCTGGGATGCGCTGGCCGAGGAAGTGCGGCGGGAGGAGGGTCCAGGGGGAATGGGGGAAGACTTCCGGGGTTGGCCGAGGGGGGGAGGGGACGATTCGGGGCCTCAGCTCTAGGGGCCCCCCGTTTTTCTTGTCGTTTGCTCGTTCTCGTGACCCGTAGCTGTAACAATATGTAGTTCTAGAAAAATGTACATATTCGACCGTCGTATTTCTAATGATGTAAGTAAAGTAGCGGAAAAACAACAATATGTAGTTCTAGAAAAATGTACATATTCGACCGTCGTATTTCTAATGATGTAAGTAAAGTAGCGGAAAAACAAAAAAGAGTACCTGGCCCAGAATCCAGGGGGGGGGGGGGCTACTGTGGAAAGGTACTAAAGGAGAGTAAAATCGAGAAAGGAAAAACAGAAAGTATACGCGGGAGTTGAATCCCTGCTGAGTCCAGAGGCGGGGGTTACACCCTTTACTGCCGTCTGTGAGTCCTGCGCCCGGGGGGGTCGTCTCCCGGGTGCCGTTGCTGGAAGTCCTGGAGTTTGTCGAGGGCGCCTTCGAGGTTTCGGCGCGGTTCCCAAGTGTCGTCTTCCGGGCCGTATCCCTTCCATCGTACGAGGAAGTGGGGTTGTCCACGAATGTTCCGGGAGTCGAGGATGTCTTCGACCTCGTAGTGGTACTCGTCCTCGACCTCGACCGGGGGAGGGGGTTCCGAATGTTCCGGGAGTCGAGGATGTCTTCGACCTCGTAGTGGTACTCGTCCTCGACCTCGACCGGGGGAGGGGGTTCAGGTCGTTGTTTGGGGAAGGGATCCGGGGGGTCGTTCCAGGAGGCGGACGTGGAATACTGGTGCAGCCCCTTAAGTCCCGGGGGGAGCTCGATCTTGTAGGCGTGGGATGAGACCTTCTTCAGAATCTTGAACGGGCCGAGGCGCTTGTGATCGAGTTTTGGGGAGGGCCGGCGGGTGCGGAGGTGGCGTCGATCTAACCATACCTTTGTCCCGGGGGTCCAGTCGGGGGTGTCCTCCCGCTTCCGGTCGGCGTGTTTCGCACAGGCCTGGTTCGTGGTATCGATCTCTTCCCGGAGAAACTTGTGAAGGGACTGGAGATCCCGGGCCACCTCGTGGGCGGCGTGCGACGGGATGTCCCGGAGCGAGAGCGTCAGTCGAGGGTGGTATCCCTTGTTGGCGAAGAAGGGCGATACCCCGGTGGCAGAGTGCGGCGTGTTGTTGTAGGTGAACTCGGCCAGGGGGAGCTCGGCGCGCCAGTCGTCCTGCAAGTAGTTGACGTATAACCGGAGGTACTGCTCGAGGGACTGGTTGACCCTTTCGGTTTGTCCGTCGGTTTCGGGGTGGTAGGCGGTAGAGAGGTTAGTCTTTACTTCAAGTGCCTTACACAGGGAAGTCCAAAACTTGGAGACGAAGAGTGGGCCACGGTCGGAGACGATGTCGTCCGGGAGGCCGTGTTTGGCGAAGACGTGCTCGAGGAACAGCCGGGCGAAGTCCGGGGCGGTATCCGTGGTGTGGCAGGGTAGGAAGATGCCCTGTTTGGTTAGCCTGCACACAACGACGAGAATGGCATCAAACCCTTCAGATTCGTGTGGCAGGGTAGGAAGATGCCCTGTTTGGTTAGCCTGCACACAACGACGAGAATGGCATCAAACCCTTCAGATTCTGGGAGCTCGACGATGTGGTCCAGAGATATTGAGGACCAGGGGCGTCATCCGACCGGCAGGGGTTTCAGGAGTCCGTACGGTTGGTGTCGGGGGACCTTGGCCCGGAGGCAGGGCTCGCATGATCGAATGTAACGGGTCACGTCCTTCTTCAACCCTGGCCAAAAGTAAGGACCTTGGCCCGGAGGCAGGGCTCGCATGATCGAATGTAACGGGTCACGTCCTTCTTCAACCCTGGCCAAAAGTAAGCCCGGGAGATGAGCTGGAGGGTCTTACGTATTCCAGGATGTCCCCGGAGCTTGTGGTCGTGGTGTTGACAGAGGACGTCGTAGCAAAGTCGGGCGTGATCTGGGACGTAGATGCGGCCGTCCCGGAGGAGGAGTTTTTCATCGGGGGACAGGAAGAAGGCGGGGTCCCGGTCGGTTCCATCAGGGGGGTTGCGGGGGTCGTGATCGGTGAAGTACTTGTCTCAGGGGGCGCGGCGAATCTGACTCAGGGTTCCTTCGTCGTTTAAGATCAGTACGGCATTCAGATGTTCGGGAGGGATTACCACGCGATGATTGAATGCATTGCGTTCCGCCTCGAATGACTTCTTGGGGTAGACGTCCGGTCGACGGGTGAGGGCATCAGGCTTGGCGCCAAGTCGTCCCGGGCGGTACTGGATCGTGAAGTTGTATTCCGAGAGGATCTCAGACCATCGGGCCTGCCGTCGACTGAGTTGCTTGGTCGTGGTGAAATACTGCAGGTTATTATGATCCGAATAGACCTGGATCCGGTGCCGGGCTCCCTCGAGGTAGGCCCGCCATTGCTTGAAGGCTTCGACGATGGCGAGAAGCTCCTTGTCGTAGATGTCGTAGTTGAGCTCGGCGTCGATCATGGACCGGGTGTAGAAAGCGACTGGCCGGGGCTCCCCACCGTCAGACTCCATCTGCGAGAGGATCCCGGCGATGGCGTAGTCGGACGCGTCACATTCCAGGATGATCGGGAGGGCCGGGTCGTAGTGCCAGAGTACGGGGGCGGTCGTGAAAGCCTCCTTGAGCAGGTTAAAGACACTCTGGCACTTACTGTCCCAGTTCCAGGCGACGTCCTTGCGCGTGAGCCGGTTGAGGGGTTTCGTGATACCGGAGTAGTTATCTATGAACCTCCGGTAGAAGTTAGCGAAGCCCAGGAAGGACTGTACTTCCTTGACGTTCCGGGGTTGCGGCCAGTTGACGATGGCCTCGACCTTGTGGGGGTCCATCCCAGGAAGGACTGTACTTCCTTGACGTTCCGGGGTTGCGGCCAGTTGACGATGGCCTCGACCTTGTGGGGGTCCATGCGAACGCCGTTCGGGGATACTATGACGCCAAGATACTCAACCTCTTCCGTGTGGAATGAACACTTCTCAGGCTTGGCGTGGAGGTTGTGCTCCCAGAGGCGTTCGAGGACTTGCCAACCTCTTCCGTGTGGAATGAACACTTCTCAGGCTTGGCGTGGAGGTTGTGCTCCCAGAGGCGTTCGAGGACTTGCCGGACGTGCTTCTGGTGATCCTCCGGCGAGTCGGAGTAGATGAGTATGTCGTCCAGGTAGACTATCACGAAGACGTCGCTCATGTCGTGGAAGATGTCGTTCATGAAGTATTGGAACGTGGCGGGGGAGTTAGTCATTCCAAAAGGCATTACAAGGTACTCAAACAGACCATACCGCGTGCGGAACGCTGGAACGTGGCGGGGGAGTTAGTCATTCCAAAAGGCATTACAAGGTACTCAAACAGACCATACCGCGTGCGGAACGCGGTCTTCCACTCATGTCCCGGGGCGATGCGGACGTTGTTGTAACCGGAGCGGAGGTCGATCTTTGTATAAACCTTGGCACTGCGGAGTTGATCGACCAGATCGCCAATGAGCGGGAGCGGGTAGCGGTTCTTCTTGGTGATCTTATTGAGTCCCCGGTAGTCGACACAGAGTCGGAGTGAGCCGTCCTTCTTCTTGGCGAATAGAACCGGGGCTCCGGCGGTGGAGGCGGAGGGTCGAATGAATCCCTTACCGAGCATTTCGTCGAGGTAGTCCTTGAGAGCCCGGAGTTCAACCTCCGACATGTTGTAGACCTTGCCGAAAGGGGGGGTGGCTCCTTCCTCGAGGTCGATGGTGTGATCATAGGGGCGGTGAGGGGGAATCTCCTTGGCGTCTCCTTCGGAGAATACATCAGCGAACTCGTGATACTCCGGGGGAACTACTTCTTGGAGTATTTGCTCCTCGGTTTTCCGTTCCGGGGGAATAGCGTCCCCTTGTAGGTGTTCTTCCGGGAGAGAAGGCGAGGTGTGCAGCTGAAACGTGGGAGTTCCATTCCTCATGAGGCGGGCGAAGGGGGCGGCCCCAATGATCCTGATGTCGAGTGCGCTCGGGTCGATCGGAGTTGCGGAAGCCTCATGAGGCGGGCGAAGGGGGCGGCCCCAATGATCCTGATGTCGAGTGCGCTCGGGTCGATCGGAGTTGCGGAAGCACGGCCGGAGCGGGTGCGACGCGTGTCTGAGACCGGCAGGGGTAGTTCAGCCCTTTGTACTTGTTCCGAGGAATGTTTGGGGGTCGATCGGGGGCCTTGCGGTCTCGGACGGGCGTGGGAGGTGCATGCGTCGGGGGCGCGTCGATCGTCCCGGGGGTGTCGGGCGTCGGGTCGTTCCCTAGGGCCCGGAGGTGCACGGCGGTTGAGGGGTGGTCTTTGGGTCCCGGGAAGGTCATGGTGAGTGTCCTCCAATCGATATCGGGGTTCGTGTCGCGCAGCCAGGGCAGTCCCAGCACCATCAGGGTCGATTCGTGAAGTCGCGTGACCAGGAAGTCGGAAGTGAACTCGTAGTTGTTGTCCAGGGTCACGCGTCCCGAGTGAGACCTTTGGATGGGGCCGGAGGAGGAGGGGGTGCCGTCGAGGCGTTGCAGGCGGAGGGGCTGGTCGAGGGAGTCGTGGGGGAGGTCGAGAGCGTCGCTGATGAATACTCCGGTGGCTCCGCTGTCGATGAGGGCCGAGACTGGTCCTGGGGCGCCGTCCAGCCTGGCATTGATGACGAAGGATCGGGACGAGCGGGACTGGAGTCCGGGGGGTGGTGGGGGCTCGTCCGGGGGGTCCTTCGGGGTTGGTTTTGAGGAGTGGGGGATGTCGAAGGGGAGTTGCTGGTCGTCGGGGGTCGGGTCCCGGGTCAGGCAAAGGGTGAGGTGTCGCCAATCGGGGGACGTCGAAGGGGAGTTGCTGGTCATCGGGGGTCGGGTCCCGGGTCAGGCAAAGGGTGAGGTGTCGCCAATCAATGCGGGGGTTAGTGTCTCGGAGCCACGGGAGCCCTAGGACCAGGGGTGCGGAAGGGTGGAGTTTGGTTATCAACATCCGGAGGGTGTGAGTCTGTCCGTTGGCGAAGGTAACGGGCATACGCACAAAATGAGTGATGTCCCCCGCCGTAGAGGCGTCGCCGTCAAAGAGGCAGAGTCGTACCGGGACCGGGAGTCGCTGGGCGGGTTCCGGGGCGAGGGTAGACCATGCTTCGTCGATGAAGTTGTCGGTGGCGCCGCTGTCGACGAGGGTGTTGAGGGGAGTTCCGGAGGGGGTGAGGCGGGTTTTGAGGAGGAGGGAGTGCGAAGAGTGGGAGGGTAGGTAAGCCGTGAGGGTGTCCTGTATGAGTGTCGTAGAGCGAAGATGTGAGACCGGGGCGGAGAAGACGTCGGGGTCGATTCCGCGATTTAGGGCGTCTTCCGGGTCTAAATCGCCGGGTCGTTTTCCGAATACTCGTAGGTAGCGTCCTCCCCTTCGAAGGTCCAGGTGGCACGTCCCAGGACCTGTCGTTTGGGGCACTCGGAGATGAAATGATCTTTCTCACCACAGAGTATGCAGACACCCTCCCTTCTCCGTCGCTCCTGCACATCCGTCGGGACCTCGATCCAGGGTCGTCCCTTCTTTTGAAGCTGGTTGGCTCGGAGGGCCTCCTCGTCCCGTTCGTCGTCGAAGTCGAAGTCTTCGGGGTCTCCCAGGAGTTCCTCGGGGCTTGGCGCGTCGCCCGGGTCTTGGGCGGCCACGGCGGCGTTGAGCTGGGCCTGGGGGCGGGTGCCGCTGCCGGGGTTAGCATTGGGCGGGCCGCGACTCACCGGGGGTCAGCCGCCAGGGAACGCGGGGGGACCGGGGTTTCGACCTTGGGGGTTGAGGGCTTCGCCGGAGGGCCAAGGGGGTCCTCCTCTAGGGTTCCAGGGGGGTCGGGAATTCGAATACTCGCTGTGGTCTTCCCAGTAGCGTTGGTCGATCTGCATGACGAGGGCCTTGTATCCGTCGTAGGAGGGTTGTTTCGGGGCGAGTCGGAGGACGTCCTTGATGCATTGTGGTAGGGCGCGGCGGAGGGCGTACCGGAGGGCGCTGTAGTTCCAACCTGTTTCGTAAGCTTCCTTCTCAAAACGTACAATAAAGGTGGTGAAACGTTCTTCTGAGCGCATCCGGAGATTGAAGAGGTTGTCCTCGGCCTCGGCCACGGTGTCGTAGATTCCGAACTTCCCGGAGAACTCGTCGACGAAGGCCTGCCAGCGAGCGAGTGCCGGATTGTTGGGGTCGAACTGGATGAGGGCCGTGTAGTGATCGAAGGCAATCCCCTGGAGGTATGATGCGGCAAAGGCCACCCGGGAGCTGTCAACCTGAAACGTGAGCGGCTTTGCCTGGAACGTATTGAGACACTGAGTGAGGAAGGTACGCCATTTTTGGGGGTCCCGGCCCGTGAAAGCGTCGGGCTTTTGGATGTCCAGTCGTCCTTCGCGAGCAAGGGCGTCGCGAGCGTCGTCCGGTCCGGCAGCGTTGCGGGGAGGGGAGCCAGCATTGTAATAGTAGTAATAGTGATTACCCCCCCCTCCTTGAGGAGGAAAAGCACCAAGGGCGGGGCTCCACCCGCTGGGAGGTCCTCCTCCGGGTGGCTCACCTGGGGGTCCACGCCCGGGAGGTCCGTTGTCCCAAGGGGGTTCGTTCCTGCCAGGAGGGGGCCCGGGTCTCCACGCAGGGAGTGGCGGGGGTGGAGGGCCTGGGGGTCGTCCTCGAGGTTCAGCTGGGGGTGGCGGAGGCCGGGTCTCCACGCAGGGAGTGGCGGGGGTGGAGGGCCTGGGGGTCGTCCTCGAGGTTCAGCTGGGGGTGGCAGAGGCGGTCGGGGAGGGTTCGGCGGTGTCGGGTTGGGCGGAGGGGGGTTAGGTGCTGGGTCGGGTGCCGGGTTGCGCGGGGGACGTTCAATCCGGGAGAGTCGGGCTTGCATCGGGGGTCGCGGGGGGTTCCGTAGGTCGAAGTGGGGTGGCGGATCGCGGCGGAAGTTGCGTTCCGGGAGGGCCGGGGCGGACGTGGGGGGTGGTGCTGGTGCCGGGGCGGGCGCGGGCACGGGACGTTGTTCGTTGTTGTCGCGCGTGAGCTCGTCAATGTAGCATAGCGTGTCGTCCGTACTAGGGGTGTCCACCCGGGCTCTACCGGGGTTCGTCGGGGGCGGGGGTCGGGCGTTGTCCATTCGCGGGAGGGGTTCCAGGGGTCTCTGGGGCTGCCGGGCTCTACCGGGGTTCGTCGGGGGTCGGGCGTTGTCCATTCGCGGGAGGGGTTCCAGGGGTCTCTGGGGCTGCCCCAGGTCTCGAAGGTACTAGGAACGGAATTAGCCCTGCGACGAGTTGACAAGCCTACCGTGCAGGCAGCGGGTTGGTCGAAAAGGCCTCCAGTCGGGTTGAGGGACCGTAATATGGCTGAGGCGTTCTGCCGTTCTTCCCGTTGTCGTTGCTCCGGAGTGGGGGCCGTGGGGGCTGCCGGGACTGCTGGGGCCGGTTCCGGGGGTTCCCGTCGAATGTGAATCGAGCGACCTGGGTCCGCGGGGTCGTTGAGGGGCCGAGGGGAGGGGGACGCGTGGACTTCGTCGAGCAGCTGCTGTAATTCTTCCCGGAGGATCGTATTGTGCCTATACTTTACCATGGTTTGCTCCGGGAGTTCTCCCCGCGTGAGGCGATCCCCGAATTTGACCAGGCAGTGAGCCCATTCCTCCGGAGTGCCTTCGAAGTTGTCGTGTCCGAATTCGTGAGGCGATCCCCGAATTTGACCAGGCAGTGAGCCCATTCCTCCGGAGTGCCTTCGAAGTTGTCGTGTCCGAATTCCACAAGCAGCGTCCTTGTCCGTTGCGCGAAGTTCTCTGGCGAGATCCTGAGGGAGCGGAGTACCTCGTCCCGTTGCCATTCATACTCCTCGAGGCGTTGTCGTCCCATTGGCGAGGTAGGGGTTCGAGCGGGTGGGGCGGCGGCCGGGTAATGACGAAGGGGGTAGTCGGGGTAGGGGGGTCCTCGGGGTTCTCGGGGTTGGGGGACAGGGCGCTGGCGGCCGGGTAATGACGAAGGGGGTAGTCGGGGTAGGGGGGTCCTCGGGGTTCTTGGGGTTGGGGGACAGGGCGCTGATAACCGTAGTAGGGGGTGGGTGCAAAGGGGCCCTCGCTGGGGGAATCGGGCGAGGTCCACTGGGTACAGGTGGGGTCTCCGGCAGGCCCCCGGGGATGCTCCGGTACGAGGGGACCTCCACGGGTCGCGCCATGGCTAAATTGGGCGGAGGGGCCCAGCTGGCTGAGGGCCCCAGGTCGTAGAGGGACGGGTCAGGGGCCCAGTGGCGGTGGAGATATGGAGGTTCGTACGGGAGAGGTGGGTAGACGGGGCGGGGGGTCTGCACGGAGTAGTGGTCGGGTACCAGGCGTCCGTAAGGGTCGGTCTGGTACCTGGTGGGGTAGTAAGTGTGAGTATACGTAGCCATCAAGAACGGTGTAAGGAGAGAGTCTTGATATTATGTCAGGTTCCGCTGAATCGGGGGCTTTCCGGGAAAGCGATGCCCTTACGATGCGGACTTGATCTACGGATACTCGGGTGTCTGGAGCTCCGGGGCTAGGACTCCGGGGTTCAAGGCGAGGACAGGGGTAATCCCGGGAGAGGGGACTAGAGTCCGGGAGTTTTGGATGAGAGTGGCTGGGAGTTAGAGGAGGTCGAGTCGTGAACCGGAGGTTCTAAGACGAGACCAAGTTAGTAACTTAAGAGTCGCGAAGTGCGTACCAAACTTATAGCACGCGAATACTAAGGCGTGCCAGTCGAAGCGTACCAAACGAGGCGTACCAGTCAAACAAGAGGGCACGCAATAACCAATGTAACAGTGTATGCAATATCAAGACTGGCGAATACAGTGGGGAGCTATGCTATAAGTACTACGGGAACGTGTCTCGGGGTTCCGGGGTGTCTAGGATGAGTTCCGGGGGCCATTGAGTAGCGGGCAGGGACTGTATACCGGGATCGCGCGTGTGGGGACGCGCGATCAATTGGCGTGGAGGGAGTTGTGATGCGTGGTGCGTGATGCGTGATGGCCGCGCCGCGAGATCCGATCGTTGATGGCGGTTGGTCCCGGGGTCCATGATGCAAGGGTCCTGGGGGGCTGGCTGATGGTGATCGTTGACGGATGATGGCGGCCGTTGATGCATGTGATGGCGGTGCCGGTAGTAGTGAGGGGGGCTGGCTGATGGTGATCGTTGACGGATGATGGCGGCCGTTGATGCATGTGATGGCGGTGCCGGTAGTAGTGATAGCGGGGCGCGTTCTGCGGGGTCGGGGGGAGGGTTAGCGGGTGGGGTTCCGGGGGTGTCTCGGGGTGGATCCGGAGGGGGTCGTGATAGTAGACATTGGAAATCGAACTTGACACATTTTTCCACCTACATGATATGTCGGAAGGCTCTCAAGACTGCAGCAGCTCGTGCTCGTGAAGGATGAGCCAAAGAAAGAAAAACAAAAAAGAATATGTTGGATATGAGTTCTGCTCAAGAGATTGTTGGCTCGGTTAATGAAGAATGTATGGCCTGAATTGGAGGAGTGAATCATGAGCAATCAGAGGAGGAATCTGAGGATGAAAACTGGAATAACACTGACAATGAGATGGAATCGGAGGATGAAGAACTCAAGCAACTAGAGGGAGAAGAACTAGTCAAAGGACTCAAAAAGAAGTGGAAATGCTTATAAAAGGAGACGGAAAGCTTTGAAAAAGGCTTGCTGTATTTTCAGATGTTGCAACCAAAGACATGAAAAGATTGGAACAAGGCCGAGGCCAACCAGAAACTTAGTTACAATGAGTTGTCAAAGCACTTGCAATGCAGGACTGCACAGCAACTGCATGAAAAAGAAGTAAAAGATAAAGTCACACGTGAAAGGTCAGTAATACTGCTTTGACACGGAAAAATAAAATCTGAAGGTACCTTTTGACAGTGAGCAGGCAAACAAATTTCGAAGTTTCTTTAATATCAAGACTTTGGATACAGTTATTGCTGAAAAAGAGTTCTCACTGCAAGAAGGAGCTGCACCAGAAAATCAAAAACAAAGTTTTGATGAGGAAGATGGAATTTGTCAAGGATATCTATCAGATCTTCCAATGGATCCAGAGTACGAATCTGACAATGAAGAAGACAACTCACCTGGAGAATTTACAAGTATCCTAGCTCTCAACCACTCTTCAAGCAGCACAAATATCATTCTACCTCCAAAACTCAAACGACGCAAGTTGGATGTCCCAGCTTTTGAAGCACGTCAAATTGCCAAAGAGAATCGTTTCAAGATGTTAACAGCTGCTTTGCATGACATCGAAAAGCTTATTACATCGAAGAAAACTCAGTTTGCTGCAGGATCAAATGAATTACAGGCTTCAAAGTTATCTTCATATGGTTGTCAATAATAAGCACCACTTGATGGAAGCATCTGAAAGAGCTGCTGAGAGTCAAGGATTTTCTGTGAAATGGGGAAGAAGGATGGTTCGTCAATAGGTTGCAAGCTGGGTCAAAACTCGTGAGCTTTCAAAGTCAGATCGTGGCTGCCATACAAAGGTCTATTCCTTACTCAATGATCCTGATGTGGAGAATGAATTACGATCTTACTTGTGAAGCAACAAATGGTCAACAAATCTTGAAAAACTTGTAGACTTTACGAAAAACAAGCTTCTTCCAGATGATACAAAGAAATATCTTCACTATATCATTGAAGAAGAAATGCCCACTGGTTTACGCAAATATCTTGAAGTTGAATTGTTTCCACAGATTCAAATGAAAGTGTCAAGAGGCATTTCTCTCCGAACAGCACGTCGATGGCTTCATAAGGAAGGATTTCGATATACTGCACACAAGAAAGCCTTATATTATGATGGACATGAACGAGAAGATGTTGTGGAGTACTGACAAAAAGTGTTTCTTCCTAAAATGGCAGAATATGAATGGCAGCTTGTTAAATTTGTTGTGGGAGATGTTGATAAAGAGGTTGAGCTTAATCTTGCTCCAGAAGAGAGTCCAATTGTTCTTGTTGCCTATGATGAGATGACGGCACAGGCAAATGATGATCAAAAGATGTCATGGGTATGGAAAAGTGAATAGCCATTGAAAAAAAAAGGAGTTGGGAATGGGTTGCATTAGTCAGATGTTATCTGTTCAACAAAAGGATGGTTGAAAGACGCAAGTGTCACACTGGAATATAGAAAGAATTATGATGGATATTGGAATGGAGAACTCTTTGTGAAACAGGTATGTATTGACAACTTTAATATTAACTGGCATTCTAAATTTCTATTCAGTGAAAGGAAAAAATTATTCCAGCTTTTGAATGTGCACATCCACCTGGTTACAAGGCACTATTTCTTATCGACAACTCTCAGGGTCATTCTGCATATTCTGAAGATGCTCTTCTTGTGTCTTGGATGAACATGCAACCAGGTGGACGGCAGGCAAAAATGTGTGATGGCTGATTCATCAAAAATGGTGAAAAAATCATGCAAAAAATGTGCTTTCCATCAGACCATGCAGAGCATCCAGGTGAGCCCAAAGGCATGCAACAAGTTCTGAAGGTTATCTATGGAAAGTTGTGACAGTGATTGCATTTTGATGGTTGTCCATTTTGAACATCTAAATGAAACTATAAATATAGCATTGGCAATATTAGCATTTGATTCTAACAAGTAATGGTACAAGAAACAATAAATAAGATCTGAATCAAACACCGAAACTACCATGTTAGAGCAGACAACAAAGAAGAAGTACAAACAAATGACTTCCAATGAAGCTAACATGCAAGAAGATATTAATAAGTTGGACTCAAGATTTGTTTTCAATTGTACCCCTTTTTTTGATATAATAAGGCTTATTGACATTGTAGGGAAAAAATAGATGAAAGCAGCTTGAGTTATATCCTTGATAAAGGCAAAAATATTTCCAGTTCTAGCAATCAGTACATGTTGAATATTTAAATGTCAATATTCTGCAACCACCGCAATTAATTGAATTATAATCTATAGAATGCTACATGCTAAAGATGTTGTATTGCAACTATCTTATGCTGAATTTATGAACGATTTGACTCTACAAAACATGTAAGTCAAAATATTTGAATTACTTTATCAACTGACTTTTTTTATATATTACTCTAGATAAGACATTAAGTCTGATAATACACAACCTATCATTCTAGAAACTATCAATTATACATGCTATGATACCAAAACTTCCCAAGTATCCAAAGAGGCTATTGTCAATCTCAAATATTCCTTTCCTGGTATAGCAAGTTGTCTTATGAAATTGGACGTCCATGTACCTAAATCAAGGAATATTCAAGTAGTCAATCTCGCTGCTGCTAACTCTCAAGATTTCCAATAAGGATTTGTCTTTTAACAAAAAAAATCTTTTATGGCCAAGCAAAACTTTTCCATCTTTTATCTTGTTGGAATGGTCATATTTAGCCATCTGCTTGACGAAAGAGACTCACATTATATATCAGTTGCTTTTTCAGATCACACATTTCCTTATGCAATGGCCTTTATTGGAGTAGTTTCCAACAAGAGGAATTTATTGGTAATCACGCAACAGAATAACATATTCCTTACAACAATGCTCACGAAAAAGAATATAAATTGTTCAGATTCAGATATACAGTATAATTAATGATTATTACTTAATATAGAAAGCTAACGACTCTTCAAAAAAACTACAAGACTAGCTCCTGCTTCTTCAACAAAGAAGGGTGATTGCAGCCACACCAAGTTATCTTGGTCTGATGCAGTAAGACTATACGGAGATTCAAGTAAGCCATAAAATTTACCCACTTTTTTCTATGATTGCTTATTATAGTTAAATAACAATTCTAGTACCAGTTTATGATGGTCGACACTAAAAATTCAACCTTGAAAAATATCAGTCATTGTCTCATGCATACGTTGAGGTGGCAAACTAGTTAGCTGTTATTGTCACATTCACAGTCAGCGTCTACAAGGGCCGCTTTGAAGACACAACTTCATTCAACATCCAAGACGTTATTTTGCTTGCTGACCCTGAAGAAGCCAATTGTTGTGCTGCTACAGTACATTCACTGCTGATGTAGGTTAAAGACAAGGTTGATCTGCCAATAGATGATAAATATGTTAAAATTGAAAAAGTAGAAGATGAAGAAGACTTGGTATAATTGTCATTTGTCAAAGTACTATTCCACCCTTTAGCTGTCAGTGGACTCCTCATTTCTTCCTTTTCTCACTTCTTATCTCTTCACTCTCCTTCCATTCATTCTCTTATTTCTTCTGACATTATTTCATTTTACTGTTTCTATTCTTTCAACACTATCTGTTAGTACTACTCTCAGCTCTTGAGATGCTCTGGTTTTTTAGCCACCATTCAGACAAGTGTGGGCCCACTCAGCACTGCTTCCAGACCACTTATATAAGCCAGAGTTTGCCAGAGTTTGCCTCTTATTTGTTCAAGTATTTGTGTAGGCAATTTTCAAGTTTTTAAGGTTTTGTTGTACTGTACAGTTGTTTCCCATGCTTCAGAGGCCCCAGAAGCGTCCAACCTGGCATAGGGAATCCCCAGACTTGTTCTCTTTGGATCTCCCTCTGCCAGATGAGTAGCTACCTTGATATTGTCAGTATATATTCTAATACACTTTGGATCTCCCTCTGCCAGCTGTGTGACTGAGCCACAGCCTCTAGAGGCCGTCCTTACATTAGCATAGAGTCTTTTTTTGCCCAACCAATACAATTTTTTTTACTGCAACTAGCTATTCTAATACTTCAAACAAGACATAGAACGGATATAACATAACATACCTAATGTGTTTTTGATTTAGTCCAGGGTTGAGACAAAGTCTCATTGCTGAGTCTCTTAGTGGCAAAAGGTCAAGCCAGTTGTCATGCCTGCTAATTAATTCAAAGTAGAGTCTCTTGTGTCTCAGTCTCATTGACTAGTTCTTTACAGAATAGCAGAGTGTAAATTCATTTTCTTAAGTGTGAACTTAGTGACATCCGACTTAGAGGGGACTTCTCCTACAGTGGCTCAAAAAACTGTCCCAATGTTTCATACTTTTTGAAAGATGACATTGGCATGAAGGATGGGAAGTACCCTACAGTGGCTCAAAAAACTGTCCCAATGTTTCATACTTTTTGAAAGATGACATTGGCATGAAGGATGGGAAGTACTTAAAATCCTGATTAAATCACGTAAAATACTATGGCATTGTAGCTACAAAATGAATGTAAGTTTATGTAATCAAGATCAAAACTGATGGAGCAATAGCCATTTTAAAATATTCACTCATTGGGACAGTTTTTTGAGCATCTCTAATTTTAATATCTAGTACTTTGTATGTCCTCCATTTGCCTTGATAACTGCTTGAATCCTTCTAGGCATGCTTTCTATTAGTCTTTGGCATACCTCTGGTGGTATTTCATCCCACTCCTTTGCAACCCTCTCCCATAATTCATGCACACCATAAGGAGGTGTTTCATACTGCCTAAGTTGCTCTTTGAGGTACTTCCAGAGATGTTCAATAGGGTTGAGATCAGGGGATTGGGCTAGCCACCAAAGGACATTAAAGTTGTTGTCCTCAAACCCCAGAGATGTTCAATAGGGTTGAGATCAGGGGATTGGGCTAGCCACCAAAGGACATTAAAGTTGTTGTCCTCAAACCACTTGTCAGCCCTCTTGGAGTCGTGTTTGGAGTTATTGTCCTGTTGAAAGTAGTAGGCACCCTCCTTCATCTCCAACTTCTCAAAGTTTTCCTTTGCTCCATCATCTAAAATTTCACAGTACTGCTCTGCATTCATGATCCCCACCACCTCTACAAGCTTTTCTACTCCTTTGCTCCATCATCTAAAATTTCACAGTACTGCTCTGCATTCATGATCCCCACCACCTCTACAAGCTTTTCTACCTCATTCCAACTCATACAGCCCCATACCATGAGATTATTCCCTCCTTCATGCTTCATAGTAGGTGTAGTTGTTCAGTCTTGAAATGTCTTCTTCTTGTAGCTTCCACACATACTGCTTCCCATCTGACCCAATCCTATTAATCTTTGTCTCATCTGTCCACAACACCCTTTTCCAGTCCTCTATAGTCCAGTTCTGATGCTTCTGAGCCCATTTAAGCTGTAGTTGTCAATGTTTAGCTTTGAGCATAGGAACTTTTCTTTTGGTAGCAGACCAATACCCCTCCTCCTTCAACACATTCCAGACAGTCTTGAAAGAGACAGGGTTGGAAATGATGTTGTTGATAAAATTAGTGGCCTGGACAGCTGTATCAAGTCTCCTAGTTGAGATTTGTCAAACAATAGCCTGTTTATCACATGGAGTAAGCTTAGCAGGATGGCCTCCAGGATGGTTTTTCTTGTCCATCTCCAACTCTCTACCAATCCTCCCAGTAGTGGACTTCCCTAGACCAGTTTGAGCTCCAATCTGACCAGAGAATACCCTTGAGCAAGAAGAGAAGCAACAGTAGAGTGTTGTGCAGAAGGAATAGGTTTCATGATAGTGGTTGAAGGTCAAGATGTGGTTCAACCAGCTTGAACTACTCCCAAATATATCTAAACATGGTCACATGACTTTGGTTATATTCCCACATGCAACTTACTCTTTATTTCTGAGTAAAATAAGGATAAACCTGAAAAATTAGAGATGCTCAAAAAACTGTCCCAATGAGTGAATATTTTAAAATGGCTATTGCTCCATCAGTTTTGATCTTGATTACATAAACCTAGATTCATTCTGTAGCTACGATGCCATAGTATTTTACATGATTTAATCAGGATTTTACATACTTCCCATCCTTCATGCCAATGTCATCTTTCAAAAAGTATAAAACATTGGGACAGTTTTTTGAGCCACTGTAGCTAAAGGGGTGGAATAGTATATTACAATTAGTATTTGCATATAAAATAATATAAGTGTGGAGTCATCAAAGAATCAGAAATCAGAATAATTTGTTAATATATAATATATACAAACTATAATATAAGTAAAATAGGGTAAGGTTCTTATCTGAAGTCAAGAAATCGAGAATAGTTTGACTCCAGGTAGCTAGCAATGTTTTTAACTAATTGTACTAATGAAACAATTGAAGCTCAATGAAGAGCTTTTGATTTGAACGAGAGAATTGCAATATATGTATGTCATACAGGCAACCAGGTTGAGTAGTTGTTGCAAGAGGGACAGAGTGGACAAATGAATGGATTAGAATAAACTATACAATTGATGAGAGACATAGTAGAATTAGATCTGGAGATCAGAAATATCTCAGTCATCTCAGTCATCTATATATTGATTAAGTTTGACAAAATGACAACTGATTATATAATCCTTCATCCAGACAAATGCTCATATAATTCTTTATACAGACAAACACTCATATAATCCTTCGTCCAGACAAATGCTTATATAATCATATGTGGAGTTTAATTTAATTTCTATTTCTATTTCAAAAATAAGGTGTGAGTTTTTTTTTGGAGTAGCATTTCAAGTGGCTCAATGGCCTATGTCCTTGGCAAGGCCCTCTTGCCTGCTGTGCTGCTCATCTAGAGTTCAAATTAGGTTCTTCTACTAGAGAGGCAGCTAATTTTGGTCTCTACAAGGAAATGCCTTTATATATGTATGTGGAGCTAACAGCTCAGGGCCCATTTCATCCCAACCCGTCTCTCTGATATGGCCTACTAGCTATTAAAATTTTGCCTAGCTGTTTTCTAGCTCTTCCAAACTCTTCAGGTCTATTATTCTTGTGCCATTTCAGGTCTCCACTATTACACGTTAAAGGATGGTTTTCTTTCCTCTCCTTCTGTCTGTCAGCTTGACATCCAGCTCAGCTTTATTTTATTCCATTTGTTAATTATTTCTAGTGTGAATGTGGACTATTTTCTTTTCTTGTTACATTGTAAGTGTCTATATAAAATAAGCCGCTTTTAGGTTCAGTATTTTGTGCACTTAGGTCAGATCTAGGGAGAGTCTTCTTTCAGTGTCCGTAATCTTTATTGAAGGGCTGTCTAGTATGGTGGATAAATTTCGCTCTGGCCATATTTTCCTCATTTTTCTTCTCCATATATTTTCCGCTTCTTCTCATACAATCTTCTGATTAACATGGGAGCATTTAGTGATAATGTGATCCAGAAAGTCTATTTTACTTTATCATTATGGCTGTATATCCTCTGGCTCTTCAAGTCAGGCTTCAGTGTCTGTTTGTCTTAGTATGATCCCATCTTGTACGCATCATGTTAGACCAGAAGATTTGCTTCTTATTTGGGGTTTTCTTATTTACTATCATCACTGCCTCCTTTATTCCTTTAATCTTCTTTATTCCTTTAATTGCTTTTATCATTCTAGGCCTTGGTAGAGTCTCACATTAAAAACTACTTTCTGGCATTTGCTTTCGTCGGAACTATAACGTGAGTATGAATATGTCTTTTGCTTAGTTAACATATGAGGTTGCAGGCACCTGACTGAGTTTTCTAACTTCATGCAGTCACTACACTCACAGTTGGAATCTAGATAAGTATATCGCATTTTATCTTTCCCTCTAATATCCAATATTTCTGTATTCCCAATTTGTGTTTGCTTTTGAGACACTCCACTGTCTTTTCATGGTTCATTTTTCTGATGCTCAGGTCATCAGCAGCTACATGATACCATATCAGCATTTTCCTCAGAATTTCCCTGTTGAAGGCAAGTCATCAAGCCTTATATTAAACTCTGCTGTTACTTTAAATAAACAAGCTATATTTGGGCTCATGTTTACTCATGCAAACAATCATCTTCATCTTTCACGATTGCAGGAATGGTGATACCTTGACTCGCTTGTCCACCATCTCTTCTGACTTTGGGGTGTTGTCAGCTATGACTGCATCAGCCACCAAGGCTCATAGTGGTCTGTCTGCTCTGAATTTCAAATAAGATTTTAGCTACATAATATTTATTGCTTTATTTCTTGTTCTGATGTCGACTATCAAAGGATTTGTACATTGTTTTCTTGTTAACTAGAGAGCTTTTCCTAGCTCACATAAACTTTACTACTCTTTTTGCTAGTAGCTTTTCAGTTTGGCAAGACATGCTCTAGACCTATGCTAGGTATTGTAATATACCTACAATCATTATATGTGCAATGTGCTATCTGCCCTTGATAGTGGAGCAGCCCAGCACTTATCAATCTTTTCTAGTAAATTGGCCCACTGAGCATTCAAATCTGCTGCATTTCCATACCATGCACCCAGAATTGTATTAATGTGCCTTTCTCTTCTTTGCTATCCAGATACTAGTTGGTATTATTATGGGGCCCTCTGGCCTTGTTTTTCTCACTCGTTTTCTGTACTCCAGTAAACCAATCGGAATTGTTTCTGTTTTCTGCATATTAAAGTTTGCTTCTAATGTTGTGCACCAGTCTTCAAGGATTGGATTTAAAACATCTGTGTTGTCTTTTATTAATAGAAACATAGTCACATTATTAGCAAAAAAGTTCGCAATTGGCTTTTTGGCATGGCCTGGAATATCATAACCTTTTAGGTGGGATTCCTTGAGGAAGGCTGCTAATAGTTCAATTCTTAGGTTCTGTGTTAAGTCATTTATAAACTTGTTATTGAAGGACTTCTAGGATTGGTATGGAATCTCATCTGGTCCTGATGCTGAGCTATTATTTGAGAGCTTTAGTGCCGTCAGCAGTTCCTTTGTTTCAATTGTACTGCTCAGGTCTTTTTTTTGTTGTTCTGATGTGCAAGCCTTGATTGTGCCCAGAACTTTTAGGGTCTTCTTCTCATGTTCTTGGTCTGTGATGTCTTTGCGCTTACTTTGGAGTTTGTTATGGTAATTTCTGGCCATATTGGCCATATTAACTGAGTTGCTCTTATATGTCAATGAAGACATGTTGGGGCTTTTTTTCTTGAATGATAAAGGCATATATTATGTTTCTGGATTGTCCACTTGTTTGTTGGATATTGTGCATGCAATACTTGCACATTGTTTTCCTTTCTAACCTATTCTTAATTGCAATTTTCTTTCTTTTAGCCATGTGATATTTCCTCTTAAGAGATTTCAGTTTCTTTGTTATTTTCTTAACCATCTCTGTTTTCTCTACATCATCAATGTCTGGGTCATCTAGCTTCTGGTTTCTTACAACTTGATTTCCTTTTTCTCTATAATATACTTTGGCACTAGGATCTTATCCCTTTCTTTTGTATAGATTAACAGGTTTCTTTTTCATTTCATATATACAGTCTGGAGATTTGCTTCTGACAATCTGTTGTTGTCTAGAGTTTTAATTTTATCTAGTGCTATTACATCAGACTCTACTACATATTTTCTGAATTTTTCATCATGTATTATGTGATTTTTCATTACCCATCTCTCTTTTCTCACAATTGAGGCCTCTGCATGTGCTACCATGACTTGGTTGGAAAAGCATCTCTCCATGCATTTCTCAAGCATAGGATTTGCTTTAAGTGGTCTAGAGCTTCAGTTGCCTCTCTTGTAGAAGATCTATCCTGAGCATTTTCTACTATGTTGAGGTTTTCGGCCATGACATCTACCTTAACTCTCAGGTTATCTGTAAAGAAGCTATTCAGTGTAAGCCAGAAGTTTTCATTATCTTGGCCATCACTTTCAGTGATGTTTGGTGCGTATACTGCAACAAAATTGATTCCTTTGTCTTGGGACAATCATCTTCAATTTCGCACCTTAGACTTTCAATAGATTTTTTTTCAACACTACTACTACTCCTTCTTTTCCAGATGGGTTCTCTGGGTTAGGGGAGTAGAAAATTTAGCTGCTTCACCTCTTTCTTCTGTTCATCTGACAGGTGGGTCTCCTTGACTGATAGAATTCCATTTTTTTTGTTTCTCAGTACTTGATTTACATAGTTCTATTTATTTTCAGATCTAGGTGCTCCGGTTGTTTCAAGGCTACTTTGGTATGCTTGTAAGATGGCAATCTTGTGGTATGGATATTTGTTGACTTCTATGAAACTTGGCTGAAGCAGATAACTAGTTGTTCTATTTGACCTTCTAGTTTAGAGGCTGCTATCAATTGTGAGGAGCTCTCTTAGTTATCATCCTCTACTGATGATTTCTTACCTAAAATAGTTCTGCAGAGGACAGGTTGTGATGATATTTACTTCATTTCTGATTGACCCTTGTATTATGTGTTGCTAAGCATTATTATCTCCTGCGCTACTACTGATGCTATTAGTTACACAAATGGTGAATAGTCCTCTGAACTCCAGATCTTGGGAGTGTTTGAGTCTTTGTATGGAAGGTAAGAAGACGAGGATGTGTGCGGGACGTTGTGTTGTTCATTGGATTCAGTTGGAGATCCACCTCCATATTTCTCATTTCTGGTGACTAGGGCTGAAGTGGTGGCAAACTCTTTTAGCCCTTCGGAAAGCAGGTGTGAGCCATTGCAGACAATTTTAAATCTTGTTGTGTATAGATTATTGTTGGTATAGTTGATAAGATTTATAAAGTAATCAATTGTGCTATCTCGAAGTGAAAGCATTTTCCAAACCTTCAGGAGGAACTTTGCATTGAGGTTATAGCAGTCTTACAGGATTAGCTGCTTACTCTTTGCTCAAGCAGGACTGCTGCACAGCATCTTTCTCTATTTTTTTTGTAGACTGCCATTTTTGTCTTATGACTTGGTTCTATGACTGCATATATCATGTAGGGCTAATATATTTCAGTCATTTCCTTGTTCTTTGTGACATATACTGCCAGAAAAACCCACTTGCTGTGCATGGTAGTACTCTATGGATTCCTCATTATGAATAATGTTAACTTCCAACTAGTTCTGTTATCTTCAGGATGTGATTTTCAAATAGAGTTTTGTAAGAAGATTCCAGACACAAAGCCATTGATCTTTTACACAATATATCAAGGTCTATACTACTGTAATATAGTCCAATAGTTCACAAAAGGAAAGAAGAAATTTAGTTGAACTTTGCATGTGATGTTGCCAACAATACCAGGAAAATGAAAAAAGCAGATTCAATCAAATTGTTCTAGATTTAGTTATTACTAAAGATACTAACTAAACTTTCTGAGAGTCATGCTAGAAAGCAGATTCAATCAAATTGTTCTAGATTTAGTTATTACTAAAGATACTAACTAAACTTTCTGAGAGTCATGCTAGTATAAGTATAAGAGATAGTATATCCAGAATTTTAGAGCATTTTGAGGTGTGAGATATGAAATACAAGGGTTAGTATGTCTAAGCATGATGATTAATGATTTGCCATCAGATTTCACAGTCCAAAATTGAATGTAATGTAATGTGTTTGTTATGTTAAAATGTTTAATCTCTTTCAGCATGCTAGAGTGGAGATTGAACTGATAGCTTGAGTCAGTGTTATAATATGTGATAGAATTTTTAAAACTTACAACTTTTGAGACATGCTCAACATAACAACACATCCACCACTCTCTAACTCAGTGCAGGTGTGTCAAAACCATAGAGAACATATTGTAATTGAACTTACTCAGCTGACAGCAAAAACTCAATCAGTAAGAAAAATACAGTTTAACATTGATAAGAATAAATACTGAGTGCAGAGAACAATATTCTTTGGCAAAACAATGTTAAAAAAAAATAGCAAAAATAATCCAACTGATTTCAAATTTTTAATTAAATATTTCTAAGAAAAAATATTGTAACTAAATTTTTAATAGTACTTAATCTGATGCTATTGAATGCATTGCAGAAGAGGGCTGTATTAGTTATTCTTGAGTCTAAGAACCAGAGTAAGCCTCTTGTGGCAATTTATTCAATTATTCTTTCAAGTTCAGTTAAAATATTTTTTCTAAAATTTTAACAAACAAAATTCTGAAATTAATTGGATTATGTTTACTGTGTTTTTACAAATTTTCTATTATTTTGACAAAAACATATAAATAAAATTTTGAAATCAATTGGATTACAGTGCAGTAACCTTTCTTAAGACATCGACATATAATAAGTGAATTAAGAACTAAATTTTCAAAAATATAAATAAACTTTGAATTATGCAGACATATAGGTAGGTTAATTAAAAAGATATCTATGCATTTATATCAATATCTGAAGGATGTCAAGTAGTTATAAAAAGATGAATATGGTGGGGATCTGAAATGAATGTTATAAATAATATTAAGTTGCATCAATAATATGTCACATTTAAAAAGTACTCATACTGCCATCATTATAGAGGTTCAAATCTTGCTCTGATTGTCTATATATAGACATCAACTGTACATATAGGCATACACCTTCAAGGCTGTATGACAGAATTAAAATAATTAGATTGAAAAAACGTACAAGGCTGAAAAAATAAAGTTGATTTGATATCAAATTTAGTGAAATCAGTACATCTTTATCTATATTCATTGCAATACTCATCCAATGCTCCTCAAACTTTGATATCACTTAAATAGTGTGTATTTGCAGTTTTGTGCTTATAATATTTAGATAATCTGTGAAAAACTCCAGTTGCTAGATGAATTGTCTCAAGAAAGATTACTATGCTATATTTTTAGATTGTTTCAATTTGATGATGCTTGATTATCCATGATTGTATTTAGTGGTATTATATATCATGCATCTCTCTTTCTTTGACTCTCAACATTGACATACTATACTATCAATATTCGAAGCATCTCTACCACAATATTTGCTCAGTCATCTTTCATTATCAATTAACACTTATCAGTTTTTCTATATTTGCAGTATTTTGAGCCTCTATGCCTGCATCTCAACGTCATCTACGCATACTTAATAAAATATTTTCATCCTACTCGTGGTTTACTAATACACTACTTGTAACAGAAGATCTTCCTTCATGCTATGGAGAAGATATGTTGGTACATGTATGTTGTACTAACAGTTTTCATGTTGTCAGTGATCTGATTTCTTGCTTTATATTTGTTTTTAGAAACTTGTTAAATATATATCCAATGAGGAGTGTAAGCCTGCAGAAGTGCACAAAGACAACTAGTTTTTGCTTTTTCAAGCCTTTATGACCAATCAAAAAGTTACATTAGTTTCTGGAAAAACATTGCTAGATGCCCGGTTCAAAGTGCCTATAGCATATCATATACTCGATATATATAAGTTGATGCTCAGCAGTCCTTTTAGACCTCCTACGACATCTGGATCTATAGTAGACAATCAGAAAGCGGTGTGTCACCTAATAAAAATTATGTTGCTTTATACTTATTTTGCACTATTTGTTGTATTTATACTTCTTATGTTTTATAGCCTATGAGTTTATTGAATAATATATATTTACTGTTGGACAAGTCTCATAAAGTATTTAAAAAACATATACAGGCACTTTATGCTAAGGCCTGTAGAGAAAAAACATTTGTCAATGCTGTGGCTCCGCCTATTTCTAGTGGACTATTGGTGCATCTTTATTCCAGTTTAGCAAAGCATGTTGGGAAAAAAAATATCATGACAACTTTGATCAATTTAACCTCTGCTACTTTATATCTGGAATGTCTTCTCAAGGCATTTATTCTGGTATTATTATGAAGTTTTTTTTCCATTCTAACACAGCATATATAGAGGAATCTGTCACTTCCGACTGATATAAAGACTCTGGAAAATATGATTGCTTCGGAGTAAATGTATTTTATTGCCTTTGTTCACAAATTTTAATATTTGTTATTTTAGCTTGGAAAGTGACTAGACTGAGGTCAAGTACATTTGTGAATCTTATATTTTGGGAGTCTGGGGCCATATTAGGTTACTTCATAATTGTTTATATATAGCTTTATTTGTATTGCCGCTGATGCTTCTCCACCCTCAAAAATACAATGAAGTTGGTGCAAAGGAAATAGTATTCAATGTGAGTTATTCTTTTAGCTCATGTATATACAGCTTATTTACTACTTATAAATTTTAAATAGTTGTGGAAACATATTGGTGGTTTGAAATGTCCATCTGCTATTATAAGAGCAGATAGGGTATTGTAGAAGGTCCTGTTTTCTGTCACATTGGGAGGTGACCTCATCTACAAACTTGCCATAGCATTTCAGAATTTGGAAGGAGTTGTATTCAAAGCAGCTCTTGATTGGCTTTCTCTAGTTGAAGGAACTCCTAGTCTTTCCTGTCTATTGACAGCTCCTCATGAGTCAGAGGTTGAACAAATATCTGAAATTTCTTACAGCGATTTATCCTTTTCCATTTGTCATCTGCATCTACATCATCCGATACATACTTTGAACAGCAGCATGACATTACTGGTTGTTGATGATATCCGTGCCTCAAACACTATGTCTATGTTGTCTCAATCATCTCCGTCTCATAAATTGATCAACATCATGTCATTACCAGTTGTTGATGATATTCATATTTTAAATGTTGTGTTCACACTGTCTCAATCATCTCTGTCTCGTAGGCTGATCAACACTACATCGTTATCAGTTGTTGAGAATACTCATGCTTTAAACGTTGTCTCTATGCTGTCTCAATCATTTCTGTCTTGTAGGTTAATCAATACCATACTGTTTCTGATTGACAAAGAAGTTTTACTTCCAATTGTTGGTTCTTCTCAATTACTACCAACTTCTTTCATTGGAAATATAGGGATTGTGGATAACAACATGTCTCCATTGGTTCAAAATAATCCTTTAATCGCTGCACCTATTCCTTCACAACCAACTTTATTTATTAATAGTATAACAGTTTCAGATATCATGTCTGTTACAAACAACAATTCTCCTTCTATGATATCTGATCTTGTAGATACAATCGACAATACTACCTCTTCTTAGTCTGTGGACAATCCTTCAGATCCTATGGTTACTCACAGTCTATACAGTGAATTATTCTAATTATATTTACTCATTTTATGCATTCTTATGCTCATTATTGTTGATAGATTCACCTAATTCCCCCTCATCATCCAATCAGTCTTTCTCAGACGAGTCCAACATCATTGTATGTTTGATCCAGGAAGTTTTTGTTAGTACTACAAATAAATGTATCAAACCAATATATTGTACTCCGCATATCAAATGAAGAAATACATGCTGTAAAGGTTGTGCTAATGCTACTGCACCCTAGCATTCTTCAAGTATATCAAGTACTACATATTGGAAATATAGTAAGTTTAATATTGTAGTCAAATATTCTGGAAATTTACCTTCCTCATATAAAGGTGCTGCTAAGCCAACTACCCTCATCAATTTGACATTTGAAGACACTGTAATTTTCTGTTCATGCTGCTTAGTTATCAATGGCCTGATTATTTTCTTTTTTTTTTTTTTTAAAAAAAAAAGTCTAAATTTTGAAGATGACAATATTAACCTGTCTGGCATCATCATCTTCTTCATTGGAGATCGTCCCATTGAGTATCCTATTTATGGTACAAATTGCACTTATAAACTTCACAGTTTCATATATGTCATGATAATTAGTCTGTTTGTGCTTAACTTACACTTGACTAGCTCAAAAAGGATCTTACATGGTTCTATTCACTTGACAAATCTATAATTCAAGATTTATCTCAACTATTTTTGATTAAAGTCATGGCGCTCGCTGATTTTTATAATTCAACCAATTGTACCATTGCTAAGCAACTGAAAACGCATTCTGCTGTTGTAATGAAGGCATGCAATGTTTCTGACAAGAGATTTAATGAATCCATCTTGTCATCTGTATGCAATATCTATAGTATCACTACTATCCACGGTATGTTATCATATTTGTGATGTGTACTTTTACTGAAATTTTACAGTCAGATTTCACTTTATTGGATACTAACTATACATGCAAAGGATCGCCTCGTGATCTTTTTGTTGCTGCTTCTTCTACACCTTCATGTGCAATCAGCACACTCTACATGCCCACTAATCGTGATCTATTCCTCTTACTACCTATATCTGGTGAATGGTATGCGTAGTCAGAAGCCAATGGTCAGTCTTCTTATTGCAGATTTATCGACCAATATCTGCTTTCCAACATGCATTGAGCAATTGTGTCCACTGGTTCAGCTCATTATTATTGGCACATAGACTCCAACAGATTTGGCACATTTATAAAAGTGGAGACAGGCATAAAATTGTAGGATATCGCAAGACCAAAGTCTGGATCATTCCAGGACTTTGCCACTATTGATATATTTACCGACAAATATATATTGCATCAATCCAACGAGAATTTATGGAATATAGAAGTTGTGGTGTTAGATCCTGGCAATATCTTGTAAGTTTGTTCACACATTGATATTCTTATCTTGTGCTATTATTTTGCTTCAACTCTGATGGATTCTATTATTGGAATATATCACCATTTTGTAGACAGCAACGTTCTTACCAACACCGACCACGGAATAGCCTTGCATATACTATTAGTTCATATGCTAGCATATTATTACTGGTACTTTAAGCATTTATACATCAGTGTCATTGGTGTGTTTATTTTATTCTCTTATTTATTTTTACACTGCTATATTAACTGTTTAGATTGCAAATATCCTCATATACTGGATATAAGTACTTGGAACAGTTCTTTAGCATTGTTTTCTCTTTGCAACTATTTTAAGCTTTATAGTGCACTTATCAACTAGAATTACATGGATTATCAAAAGGATAGTCAGGCCTTTGAAGCCTCTATCAAGAATCAGTCAAGGACACATAAAATAGTTTATTGGTATTTCTATACACATAGCCTTCACAGTACTGGTTGTTCCATAACTGGGTATGAGAAGATGTCTATGTAGTGTTTCTGGCGCATTAGGCACATGTCCTTATATTGTTGAAGAAGGCAGCTTATGCTTCAGGTTTTTAAGACGATACTATAAAATTGTTAGATCTGACAACCATATGTTTATCCATGTGTAAATGTATGAAGGGTGATACTGGATGAGATGTATTCAAACATATGACAATACCTTCATCTGAACATTTGTTCTATTGGCCTGGCATGACTTAAGACGTTGTTGTTTCTTCATACCAATTTTACAGTTTGTACTCACTTCTTTGTTATTCAAAGTTATATAATAATAATCTTCAGATAATATCCTGCTTGATGGCTTGGTTTATGGAGACAAGCAAATATCATCTGAGCTGAGATTTTCTCTTGCTCATACCTCAACTCAACTTGACTCTATCGAGCATGATAATAACGTATATTTGTATAATAGGCTTATTCACTTTATTAGTTGTGAATTAAATGGTAGCAATCATAATGAGTCAAGCAACCAGGATGTAGACAATGCAGATGTACATTAGTCTTCAGATTCCACTTTTTTTGATTTCAATAATCAAGTTTCAAATTCATCACACTTTACTTCTAAAGTAAATGTATCCTGTTCTACAACATCAACAGCTCTCTCCCATAGTAAATGTTACCGCTTGTCATCTGATACATTAAACACTATTTTCTGTTCAGGTAAGTCTTTATTTCCATTGTATTATTAGTTGTCAATTGCTTATTAGTGTTTATTCATTGAACATACAGTTTGTTTGTGATTGCTGTTGCCTTCTAAGATCAGTCAAAGCTCTCATACCCCATAATTTGCAATAATATTTTCAACCCCACAAAGTATGTTTTTTGCATAAAAATAGCAATATTTGAATCTGGAGCTTTATCATAATATTAATATAATAATTTTTTTTAATGCAAATACTAGCGTGATGTTGTAAGAATAAAATTTCTTAAGTCCTGAAAATAAGTTATTGAACATTAGAAAAACCCACTTCTGAGAAAAGAGCCAAGAGATTCAAGCTAACTACAAGAGACTGAGTAAGTAAGATTAGTAGAATGTAGTATGAAACTTGTATAATAGGGACATTAGAAGAGAAATTTGAATGTAATACATAGTGTAGTGAGAACTAAATTATCAGCACTGTGAGCATAGTGTGAGATGACAAGTCACTATGACTGATGATAGTCATGCAACTCATTAACTATTTCTACAAGCCTTCTTGAAACACATAAATCTAATTTTAATTATCTTGAAAATCAAATAAAGCTCATCTTATTTATCAAATCATGAAAGTTGGCACTCTATAAAATCAGAAGCAAAAGATCATTCAGTTGAAAGATGCACTAAGGATCTCTGTAAATTCTGCCCACAGTACAAAGCACGGAAACTTCACTCTTCATGACTAATGATCATAGTCTTTGTCTTTATGGATCAACAACCTAACATCTTTCCAGAGATAGATTTGTAAATACTTTTAGTTCAAGATGAATGGTGCCTTGAGCTTTTCACAGTCTTCTATTTTATCATAAAAAGTCAGAGATGTCTCATATGCAAAGATCACTATACTTTATAATAAATTCCAGAGACTATGTGTTAAATTCAGAGATTCCTGAAACTTCTGATGCAATTACAAAAATTCAGGGCACAGATGTGTAGTTGTTTATAGAGAAGCTACCTTATGGACAAATAAACAATTATATAACAATTATATAAATGCTCATCCAGACAAATGATAATGTAATGATTTTATTATTTTCACACAGTAGATAGACGACTAAAGTGCGTATTACTAGCCTTACTAGCCTTTCATAGACTATGTGGCAACTGCTTAATCTAGATATTCATGGCACTCATACTACTAAATTTTTGCATATATTACAATATGTTGCTGTCTACCATTAAAAATCTCCAAATTAATGCAGTTGTTTTCCTTAATAATACTACTATTATAAGCAGCTCCATCATAGCTCCAGACAGTGTTATTATTAAAAAGGCAAGCTATAAAATAATTATAACCTTGGTAGATAATAGCTCGCACACTATATTGCTATAAACCTGTCTGAGTTAGCAAGTATATAATAGAAATTATTTTAGTAGTAAATCCATCTATATAATCTAAATCAAGTCAAATTATTAAAGAAGCTGAGGCATAAAGTATTTTTTCACTTGGAATAGCAGAATATACATGTAAATAATTAGCTAGTCCATTTTTTATAATTGTTGCAGCTTCTATGGAAGTGTGCCTTTTACCTGCTGTAATAAAGACATTTAACTATTGCTAAGTCGTTGCCTCAGTGCCTCCTTGAATTCCATAATTAGACCATATAGTAGAACTTATACAGTGACCTATATAATGAAAGTCAATAGCTGCTTCTAAAAGAAATTGGCAAGAAGGGCATGATATATGATAAATTATTTTTTGAGCTATATTAGGAGCAAAAAAAATCAAGTCAACAATATCTGTAGTGCTTATTAAAGCAGGTCCAATTAATGGAAACTTTATTGGATTTTTATAATAAAGATATTTGCAAAATTCATTGTGGATATCATCAATATTATAGCTTAAACTAATATGTTTTGCAAATAAATTACTTAGAATGTTGCAAGTTTCATTAGAGTAGCTCCAAATATTTTGATCTTTATTATTCATTTGAAGATAAGTGCAATAAAAAGACATGAGTGTAGAATTATAGATACATGACCAATTTATACTATCTCATGAGCATCCTTTCAAAATAACATGCCATATAGAATTAATATTTTCATCAGAATCTAACTTTAATTTTTTATGCAAGGTAAAATCACAGCATGAATTACATGATGCAGATCTTTTTTTGCTTTTATTATTATTGTCTGCATCTACTTTTCTTTTGCATTGATTTTGAGTATTTTGAATATCGTTCAGAATATTGTTGAGAATAAATAGATAATTCAATATTAATATTTGAATATTTGCTTAAATATTTATTCTCACCTTCAAGATCAGATACAACTCTAATAAAACCCTTCTTAAATCCATGTCTAATAAGTGTATTGTGCTCCATAATTTCATGTCTTTGTGTTTTAATAATTAAGTCAGATGGCAACTTTCGATTGAGATCTTTTAAAGTAACTTTTTAAACTATAGCTAGACCTTTGCGAATAGTAGCTCTAGATGCTATTACATAGGCAGCAAAATCTCCAAGATGTAACCAACCTAAAATATGTAGAAGACTTGTTCCTTGTGTAGCATATCCTATAATAGTAAAAGCAGATTGAAAAAGCAATTGATAGTGCATGATTGATATTTTTTATTTTTTATTATTTTTATTTAATTGTACTAAATGTTGAAATTTTCAGGATAGAAGTTCAATTGGAAAATACTGATTAGGTAGATTTGAAAGAAATACTTTGCTTCTTAGAAATTCAATAATCGCATCAGTGCAATAAATATAACTAAATGAACAAGTTTCAATATCATATTTCTTCAATATTTTATGAGCACCATTAGTAATACTTAATTCAGTAGATAGATTTTAATTGCGCAAAATAACAAGCATTCCTATATATAAAAGAAGAAAGCCAGATAAAGTGCCTTCACTAGCAAACTTAGAAACATTGAGTTTTAAAAGTTCAGATCTAGCAGATTTTGATATTGTTTTTTTTAACTGTGTCATTCGCAGTACAAATATCAATGTTATCTTGAGCAATAGATTTTGCTTTTTGAAAATTTATAGCCTGACAAAGATTGTTAGTTTGTACTATTGCAGTTGAATATTGTCTATTATTACAACTTATATTTAATCTATCTGGATTTTCAGAAGATTTAATTACTCAACAGTTGAATAACTCAACATCTTTCTTTGTGCATTTTCTCTTTCACAACTATAAAATAGCTGCAGCATATTCAGGATCTTTTTTCATATGCTGTTGCTCTTCTAAGTTTATTACTTTAGTGACTGATTTTCATATTAACCAACTAAGATGAGTCAATAATTGCTGAGAAGACATATTAGTAGAATTTGTTACAGGTTTATATAAAGGAGTTCCTCCAACAGATGGATATTGATAAAAATCACTTAAAAAAATGATCAAAATTTCATCAAATGGTTCATTATTATCTTTTACTATTTGTAAAGAGCAATCTACATTTGATAATAAATGACAGCTAAGCAGAGATACTTCATTAATAAGAAGAATTATAACATTTTTAAATTCTTCAAAAAGATTACTTTTTTCAGCAATAGTCATTATAACAGAATAATCTTCTTTAGAATCACTAAATATTCGATTATCTTTTTTTTTAATTTTTTTCTGAACTTTGATAGATAGACCTTTATAGATAGTTAATTCATCAATAAGTGCAGCTGCAGTACCGCTTAGTGCTAAAAAGTGCAATCTTTATTTGCATTGATAAACTTTTATAACTCTTTGTACAGCTTTAACAACATGAGTTTTTCCAGTACTACCAGATCCTAAAAGATAAAGATACAAATAAAGTTGATAATTTGATGATAAAATATTATTGATGCTGGCTGCTTCATTATCAATATATTTGAAAAAGGCTTTACAAATAATTTTAAATGCAATTAATTGTTTTTCATTTAAAGTTTTTTCTGAAATGATGTGCTTGATCAGATTGCTACAGCTTTCAAAGTGTAAATTATTAATATTATTTAAACTTTTTGTTTAAGGTGCAGATGCATTTGATGATATATTAGCAGAAGATAAATATTTTATATTAGGTAAAGTGAAAACTAATTCGGTTTCAGATGCATTATTGATAATTGCTGTCTGATTTAAAGGATCTAGAATGTTCCTTCATTGAGATAAACTAATTCGGTTTCAGATGCATTATTGATAATTGCTGTCTGATTTAAAGGATCTAGAATGTTCCTTCATTGAGATTTTAAAAATTCTTCTTGTAGTTTGACTTTTTTTTTTCAAATCTTCAATTTACTAATATTTACTACAGGTAATAATATAGAAGTATCTATCTTTTTATCAGCTTCTGCATTGACTAAGAACTATTCACTTGCTTAAAGTCTGAAAAGTTCTTGATTTAATTGAAAATCTTTTTGAACTACTTGACCTGAGTTTTCTGAAATAAATAAAATATCATTTGAAGAAGCTGCTAGTTCAGTAAATACTTTTGATTCTTTTAAAGCTTGTTTTTTTTTTGAAGTCTTTTAGCATCTCTTTTATCCTCACATTCATAAATAGCATCTCAATTTTTCATAACATTTCTAGATATTTCAGTAAAATTATATATACTGAATACATCATCAGGATTTTCATGTGAAAGAAGTAAAGGTTTAACATCACTAAAAAGTTTGAAATAAGCAAACATAAAAATACTATAATCAGAATGAGTAGATCGAGGAATACTTGTTCCAATTAAATAAGGTATAAGTAGCTTAGAACAATCTCCATGCTCAAAATTAATATGCTCTACTAAATAATGAGTATCATATAAAGGATGTAAACTTTTCAGTCTCCAGCATTTATATGCACCTAATTGTATAATATTAGTATCTTTATATTTTGAAATACTTATAAGCTTTCTTCAAAAACACTGAACAAAACTATAAAAGCAGATATTAGACAAGTCTGGATCACAATAAATTTTAATGATATAAGTTCAATATTGTTTTCTTCATCACTACAATCTTCATTTTTTTCATTTGTATTTTTTATAGCATTGATAGAAGTTTTAATGTAATAAAGTAAAAGATTTGAGAACATTGGTGTTGTTTTATAAGAAGAAAAGCTATCATCTCGACTTCAAATATACCAAGCTGCTTGTTAAGTATATATTTGTTGTTGCTTAGTTAATTAAGATAAACATTTATGAAGAAGCAATTTGGATTTAGCTTTAGAACTTGAAAAATCTATAGTATCTTTCATGTTAAGAACTGTTCGAGATAGAAGAGACAACATTTGATAAGTTTTTAGATCTAACTTTAATCTATAGTATCTTTCATGTTAAGAACTGCTCAAGATAGAAAAGATAACATTTGATAAGTTTTTAAATCTAACTTTGTAATATAGTCTGTAATATAAAATATCGCTGCTTTATCTGCTTTTTCAGATAATATATATTTTAAATTATGATTATAGTGACAATATACAAGAATAATTGAATTAAAATAATTTACAGTAGGATCTTAACAAAGTAAATAAATAAAATTTGTATTTGGATCAAATTTAGATTCAGAAACAAAATCATGTGGAAATTGAAAGCAACACTTATTATCATTTCCAAATTTGTAGCAAACAGCTTTACAATTATGATGTTGAAGAGTTTCTTCACATTTTTTAATTTCTATATCAAGCAAATCTTTTCAATCTTGAATATTTTTATCAGACTTTAAAAATGGTACATAAAGAGGTCTTTCAATTTGTAGTTTATATTTTGGATTGATTTCTATTTCAATATTAGGAAGATGATGATGAATAATATTTTCAAAAAATTGAAATAGCTTTTGAGCATAACCAGCTTTGATTTTAAATTTTATATAAATATCAGAAGGATTAGATGCACCAATAAGCCATATAAGAAAGTGTGCATGCCATTGTCCTCTTTTAGTCAATTCATTAGATCTGTAAAATGTAGCAAGATATCCTAAAATGCCACTCTCTGAAAAACTTTTGCCTTTTTTAAAATTCCATCTGAAAAGATATTAAAATATACATTGAATAGAAAAATAAAAAAAAGTCAGCTATAGCAACAGGATCTTTTGCTAATCTTAAAGCTCTTATAGTACTATCAACAATAAGTAGAAGCTGGTCATCAAGATTAATAGTAGTATCACTATACATAGGTTGAAAAATAGAGCTATGTATTGCACTTGAATTTGCAGTAAAATAAAGTATAAATATTCTAAAATATCCTGAGTAATTTTGAATTTCATTCTGACATCTTATTTTTGATGCTTGGAAATGACACATGAGAAGCAATAGTATTAACTTCATTAAGAAAAGTAAATACTTGTTTTTTGTCATTTAAAAGTGATTGATAATTATAATTTTTTTTTAATTGATTTGCTACAGAAAGAAGAATATTAGAAGAGATTGATATCAATTTTTCTGCAATAGCTTTAAACTGTAAGCTTTTTACATATAAATTTGTATAAAAATAAGCAATTCTGTGCTGCATTATATTTAAAGCTATAAATATAAAATAATAATAATAAAAAGCATGATCTGCTAAATCTATAAGATAATTTACATAAAGTTGCATACTAAGTGGTGTTAGTCGACTAGGATCATTAAAACCACCACATCCATAAGGAAATAAGGTTGGAAACATATCAGAAAATAAAACCAGGTTATTATATTTATTAATTTTATTATTTCCTTTATATATTATAAGATCAGGTTGTTCATTATTAAATTTATTATTATTTGATGCAAGAGTTCGCAAAGCTAATGCAGTCAAAGAAGAACCTTGAATTTTCACATTTTCAGGATTTAAAACTTCTACATGTTCTAAAAGTACAGTAGCTTCATCATCTGTGTTAGATTGGCATATTTCTAATACAGAATGATCTGATAAACCAGCTGTCTCTTCTTCAAAAGTCTTTTCAACAGAAAGTTCTGTATCATGTAGAAGTCTATTCTCCAATCCTGGAAGAATAGCATCTTTTGGATATAAATCTACAATTCTTTTATCTAATTCAATGTTCTGATATAAGAGATTTTTAGCAACATTCTTTAACTAAATAAAGAAGTCTCAAATTTTTTATTTGCGAACTTAAAATATATTTCTCATTGCTTTATCTATGTTAAATCTGCCAATTCTTATGGTAAATTTTCACGATATAACTTGTTTGCTAAAGAAAATTTTGGAATCTGCTTCTTTTGCAATTCAGAGTAATAGTCATTGCAAATTTGAATTAAATTTAGATTTGATTTAATATCATAAACATCTAACATCAACCTAGCATAATTTTAAGGCAAATGTATAAAATCATTATTAAAACAAGTATTGGAAAATTTTAGAACAGATAAATTAAGATTATAAAGATCATTACTAGAATCAATTGATATAGAATGAATGATTGACTTATCTTGTTGACGAGCATATACAGCACAAATAAGAGAAATAATCCAATTTGTTGCTTCACAATATTTATGTGCACAATTCATAATAAGATTATCAGAAGAAACAGTTGGCTATGAAGAAACAATTTCACTTTGATGTTTTGCCTTTATATTGATTGTAACTTGTTTTTGAAGATTTTGCTCATATTTTTTTTTTATTTTGCCTTCAAACTTTTATGCTGGTTGTCAAATATACAAATAGATTAGTACTATATTCAATTTCTAATAACAAACACACTGACTTAAAAAAATCAGAAGGAAATATAGTATAGGTTGATAATAAGCAAGTAATATATTGATGAATATCTGATATGTTGCAAGACATCAATTGTACCAAGAGCAAAAGCTTTCAATAATAGCTTTTACCATTTCACTATGTAATTTTTCAAAAGAAGAACAGCGAGAAGGATAAATACATTTTAAAATAGAATGCAATGATTTTTTTTAAAATGTTTGTGAAGGTAACAAGCTCATATTATTATTGTTTTATGCAATACAGGCTTATATTTGACAATTTTGATAATATAACAAAGAATTTTCAGGGATTAGTAAAGCGTGCAAAACTTTCTAATTAAATAACTAGAGAGCAATATTATAAAAAAGTTTAAACAGCATTTTAGAAGAAGAATCTGGAAAAAAAAAATAACTGCTCATTTATTTGATTTGATATAAAAGTAAGACATTTCTGCCTATATTCCAAGAAATGAGACAAAATAGTGCTAGCAAGAGCTTCCTTATTCTGACATTCAGGCATAATTAATTCTGAATTAAATGCATATTTTAAATCTTTACAGGAAAGTTCATTCAAAGATGCAAGATAATAATCTTGAGTATAATACAACCATGTAGGGTGGTTTTTATAGTGCAGATAGGTGCAAAATGAAGAAAAATATTTGCAAGGATAAAAAAAAAAAGAACAAATATTGTAGCAATTGAAAGTAATAAATATTCTCTCTTCAAGATTGCATACAGTAAATATTCCTGTTGTGTAAGTGACAATGTAGGAAGATGTGAAATTTTCATCTTTAAAACCATTAGTCAATCATTCAATCACAAAATTTGAAGAATAAAAACTAGAAGAATTTGGAAAGTATAAAGTATTATAATATTTTGGATATTCCTCAGATAAAAACTCAACATACATAGGAGGGCAATCTTTTTCATCAAGTACTTTAGGTGCATGACATGGCAATTTTATCAAGGGAAACATGCTGTAATGATATGAGAGTACTAATTTTAATAGTAATATACAAAATCCAGTAGTAGTACACAAAATTCAATAGTAGTGCACAAAATTCAGTGGTAATATACAAAATTCGGTGGAAGTTCACATTTATTTCAGTGGGATTTTACAAGTACCTAATATAGATGACTAAATAAAAAAAAATACTACAACACCTACTAAAAAATAGCATCGATAAAAGAAAGCAAAATTAAAGAAAAAAAAAAGTAGACAAAACACACATAGCTAAAACTTGAAAAGCAATACTGTATAAAATATAAATGATACAAAAAATAACAATAGACAAACAGCACAGACAAGTGAAATCACAACAGACAAATAGAACAGGAAAGTACCAAACACATGACATTGTTGGAACAGAAATGAGCAAATGACGTGCACTAGTGGCAGACAAGCAATTACAAAATAACAACAAACAGGTATCACAAAATGACAACAGACAAACAGCAACACTGCAATGCAAGAAACACAGCATGAAATCGTAGTCAAACAAGCAGCAAGCAAGAAATAGCAGTAAACAGGCAGCACAAAATCCAACAGAAAACAAGCACTATAGCAAATAGAGATTACAATAGGCAGATGTGAAATAAATAAAGACAACACTTATAACAGGCTTGCAGACAGCGCTGTGGCAGGAAATGATTACATTATGAAGAATTAAAGTACTAGTAGTAAGAAAAACATACCAATATGACAAAATAGTTTCTAAATAGCAGTAGCAGATAATGGTAACAAAGACAAGTTTAAAGTTGTGAATATTACTAATGATTGAAAAAAGTAAATGAAATAATACAAGCACTAATAAGAAACTTTATAGAAACTTTTAAAACATTACATGATCTGAGGTAAATTTAGAGGAACTCAAAACGTTTGACCTTGTAAAAGATTATTAATTGTTATTAATTTTATCTATTTATATATTTTTTTATTTTTTTAATTCTCTTATTCTCTTATTCTTTCATTCTTATATATAATGGTTAGATCACGCATATGAAGTTGAAAGTTCAAAATTCAATATTTCAACCTAATGACATGTGATGTTGTCTTTTGACCAATCTCTTTGTATACCATATCCTTATAGTAAGCCCTTGCTGTAGTTCAGTAGAATATTTATAAATTGATATTCTATATTGTGCACAAGCGGTGGATTCGACTCCTCTGCAGTACATTATAATATATGATTGTCCTTTTGACTGTTTTTGTTTTCAAACTATTATATAAGTGTTTGCCCCTACAAATGATTACATAAGTGTTCATCCATATAAATGATTATATAATAATCTTATTATTATTATTATTGTATATAGTGATCATCATTATTTGTAATATATATGTCTCTTTCTTTCCTCCCTGTTTTTTTTAAAAATTTTCGATTTCAAACTATCTTACTGCTAGCTTGCTCATAGGACATGTTGCTGCACAACTCTGAAAATGTTATATCCTCATTGCTTTTTCTGCTATAACAAACTGGTACCATCAGTCTATGTTGTCATGTACTCATTCAATGAACACCTACTAGAGGCAAATACTGTCATTGTGGTTCAACTTGGTACTTATTACTACTCGTTATAAGCTAGAATACTTCAATAAGTAAAATTCTGGCAATTAGTACAATGTAAGTATGACTTCAACCTGTTCAATCTATCTATGAAATCTATGTGGCTTGAAACAAAAATTTTCTGTGAGTGTGATCATGGGAAAAATGTTGTATTACTTGAACAACTATGCAATGAAGCCTTATATACCAACCTGCTAAAACAACCAAGATGTTCAGTTGACATTGTGAAGTATGACTTTAGTGAACACTTACTCACTTATACAAATAACTAACATGGTCGTTATTTCCTCTTAACATCACTTTATATATGGTTACTTTTTTTTGGTATATAAATATTGAACAATGTCTTCACACAACATCCATGTCTGAACTTCCACACATTGATGATATACAGTGTTGGTGCCTGTGCACGTCTACCTACTCCTTCTGCAGAAGACAAATGAGGGAAATTGCAGACATTGGTTTAACTATTGTCACTAGATGGTACCTCAATGTTTTAACTTATTATAACATCAAAAATCTAGTATTTTGATGAGTTTTTCTGCACATTTTACTTTATATTAGCACTTTTTTTTTTACATATTGGTCTTTCTAATGTCAGCTTTTATATCCATCATGACCTGCATGTGCAACACCTCACCCTCAAAGAATTCAATCCGAACCAACAATTAGTGGCCACCTTTTATGTACATCGTAGTGACAACAATTGATATCTTGATGAAGCATTCACTTATGCATATTTGGATGATTCATACAGCTGGACGGCAGAAAATATCATTGTCAAGCACGTTGTTCTCAGCCACATAACTCAACACCATATTTTCAATACAACTTTAAAAAGCATCGTAAGTCTTTATTTACTCTTCAAGCTTACTTCGAACTCATTTTATTACAAGTGTGCATATGTTACAACACAAAATAATAACAATACATCAATAAATAGTATTACTTTCTTTTTGTAGGTAAGTTAACTTTCATGTTTTTTATGATTACAATCTGCTATATGTTTTTTCAAACAGATTTTATTTTATTTTATTTATTTATTTATATCTTTATTTTATTATTTATTTTACTATATAATAATATAATATATTATGTATATTGTATCGTACCATTCAATGTATGTATCATATCATATCATTTATTATGATTATATCTATACATAAATTACTGTAATAACTATATATATATATAACAATAATAAAGCAATAAAGAAAATAAAGAACAAAGAAAAGAGTATATACATACAAGTAATAAAAGAAAAAGGAACATGTAAGAGTTGGGGACCGGCACACATGTGCACCACTACAATAATAATAGTTTAAGTCAAAACTCCGAACTTTGGAAGTCAGAAAAGCAAACTCTGGCTTATATAAGGAGTCTGGAAGCGGTGCAGAAAGGCCCACACTTGTTTGAATGGTAGCTAAAGAACCAGAGCACCTCAAGGGCTGAGAGTAGTACTAACAAATAGTGTTAAAAGAATAGAAACAGTAAAATGAAATAATGTCAGAAGAAATAAGAGAATGAATGAGTAGTACTAACAAATAGTGTTAAAAGAATAGAAACAGTAAAATGAAATAATGTCAGAAGAAATAAGAGAATGAATGAAGAGAGAGTGAAGAGATAAGGAGTGAGAAAAGGAAGAAATGAGGAGTCTCCTGACATCACCCCCCCTCTAGAGCGCAGCATCTTGACCTGCTAGATGGAAGTAGTTCTGGATGGCCTGGTCTACCTTGGAAAAAGAATAGAGGCCTCTGATTGCCTGGGGAGCGTTGGAATGCTGTTGATAGAATTCCTGGACCAAGGCAGGGACATGGGCATTCTCTTGTGGCTCTCAGAAGATGTCTTCAATTCCATAGCCCTTCTACTTGACTTTGAACTGAAGCTTGTTTCTAAAAAGTCAGCTGTCTAGGATTTGTTCCACTTCATACTCTTCTTGGTTGTCTACCAAAACTGGAGGTGGAAGTGGCTGTGGACGTCGACCTGGGATTGGATCCTCTGGAGCTGGAAAGAGCTTCACCACATTGAAGAACAGTAGCTGTGTGAGCATTGTATGTTTGTGACTAAGCCTGCATCATGATCTAGGTTGATCCGCTGATATAAGGTGGCCTTTATCCTGGGACCTATAAGTTATAAAATATCAGATGCATGATCTGTGATCAGGATAAGGTACAAGGAGGGCACACTTGGGATCCTAAGACTTGCCGGAACAAGTCTAGAGGGGAGAGTGTAAGGGTGTGTCAATACACCTTAGTCAAAGCCCGGGGTTATGTCTAAGCCCCTATTGACTGGAGCTAGAATGGTACTAGTTGACAAGAAAAGGCAAGGAGTGTAACACAAGACTATGGTGTAATGGTAACATGTGATGCAGATTCAAGTCCTGCTAGTTCCAGTTTTTCTGAGGTTGTTGGTTCAATTATCTGGAAGTGTTATATACCTATACACATGAATGAAGGGAAGACACATACAATGAGAAATTCCTAAGCTTGGATAAGGAAATTTTAGACTTAGCTATAACACTTTTTTGCATTGGATCAGAGAGTCTATATTATAAAAAAAGGCACCTTTCATCACAATCAGTCTATATTATAGGCATATTAGACCTTGTAGTTTAGTATGTTTTTTGCTCTATTTACACATGGGTGTGGGTGAAATTTCATTTGGTATTTTACATATAGTATATAAGCCAAACTATATATTATATTACTAGATAACTGTATATATGCATAGGAGAAGAAGAAAGAGAAGACTTATATAGAAAATGAACTTGATACTTCCTATATGTCTGTTGGTATAGTATTATTATTATTTATGAACAAATAGCTGCTGAATATTAGCAGTAAGACAAATGGTAACAAAACAGACAAGTTTAAAGTCTTGTTGATAAAGTCGTTAATAAGTGTGAGTGAATAATGATTTGAAAAAAGTAAGCGAGATAAAAATACTAATAAAGAACTTAATAGAAACTTCTAGAGCATTCTAGAACATCACATAATCTGCAACAAACTTGTGAGGAACTGAAGACACTTGAGCTTGTAAGAACTCTTTCTCTTACTTATGTAAGAGAGTCGGGGACTTCTGATCTTGTTATACTTGCAGTCGACACATCATACATCACAGTCAGCTTTTTTTTATATCAGTGTGACAGTGCAAATTGCAAAATTGAGCACTACAATTGCTTTGTGAATCAATTACCCTTAACAACAGAGAATCACACTACAGTTAGCCTAAACTAGAGTTATATGGCTTGTTCTGTTTGCTTCAGATACTACAAATATATCTTATAGGGGTTTGAAATCTGATTGTCAAAGTCAATACATGATACATCAAAAAATGCTACAGAATCTAGACATTCAACTCTTGGCCAGTATGAATTACTGGGTTGTAGCAATACTAATGTTTTACTTCAAGTTGGTTCACATAAAAAGTGCATTTTATGAGCCAGATAGATTATCATGACAATCTCAACAGCCAGAGGATAAAGTGTCAGACAATAGCAATAACAAAATATTTGATGACTAGATCAACCAACTGCATGGATTTATTCATATTATTCAGCTGCTCATTTTCTTATTGCATGAAAATCAACTAGTCTCAACTTGGCTATACCCTATTGTTCCATATCAGCCTCACCTATATCAAGCATCATCAACATTTTACACTGCCAGTATCTATAACATTGCTAAGCCATCTGATGAGCTAAAGATAGTCAAGGAACTCAGACTCTTGCAATAAAATAGCCAAAACTTACTATATACAGCAGTGCTACAAAGTGCCAAAGCTAAAGCAAGATCACCAAGTTGACCAAGTTAGAAAGTAGCTACATGACTTGCCGCAAGTACCAGACCTTACTGATATAGAATACACCACATTTATTTGATACAGTTTTGGAATACAACAAATGCATCAATGGCATAGTAGAATGACCATACACTGGCTCAAAAAACTGCCCCAATGTTTGGCCTTTTTGGAAAGATTCACATGATGTGCAGCAATTACCTAAGCAAAGAATCATGAAAATTCACATGACATACAACTGCATCCTGGCTTTATAATGACATAAAAATGATGTGATTTGGACAAGAACTCACTGATTGATAAATTAAACAAAATATTCAATCATTGGGTAGTTTTTTTGACTCACTTCAATATTCATATTTTCTCAATACTTTTCAGCAGTAGAAGATAGAAACACCTTGTGAGAAGTATAAACAATGTCATGTGACCTTGTTTGTACTAATTTGACATGTTCAACTTCAATCAATCACCTTCTTGACACTCTACCACTATCATGCAACCTGTTTCTGCTGCCAATTGCTCTTCTGTTGCTTCTCTCCTCAATGAGGGGTATTCTCAGCATCAAATCCAATGGCCTGGGAAAGGGCACTATGGGGAGGATCAGCAAAGAGCTGGAGAGCAACAAAGAGAATCATCCTGGAGGTCGTCCTTCCAAGCTTACAGCACATGACAAACAGTCTATTATTTGTCAAATTACTACTGGGAAGCTGGATGATGCTATTCAAGCTACACAGTTCATCAATTCTGTCATCTCTAGTCCTGTCAATCCTCAGACAGTCAGAAATGCATTGAAGGAGGCAGGCTTTTGCTCAGCAACAAAGAAGAAAGTTCCAGTCCTGTCAATCCTCAGACAGTCAGAAATGCATTGAAGGAGGCAGGCTTTTGCTCAGCAACAAAGAAGAAAGTTCCCATGCTCAAGGCTGCTCATCATGCAAACCAGCTCAAGATTGCTCAGTATCATGAAAACTGGACAGTAGAGGGTTGAAAAAGGGTTTTGTGGAGTGATGAGACAAAGATTAATTGGATTGGATCAGATGGGAAGATATATGTGTAGAAAATTCTAGGAGAACCACTATCTGATTGCACCACTACACCAAATGTCAAGCATGGAGGAGGAAATAATTTAATGGTATGGGACTGCATGAGTTGGAATGGAGTAGGGAAGCTCATAGAAGTTCAGAGGAAGATGGATGCTGCACAGTATTGTGAGATTTTGGATGAGAGAGTGGTGGAAAGCTTTGAGAAGTTGGAAATGGAGGAGGAAGGACAATATTTTCAGCAGGACAACAACTCAAAACACACCTCCAAACAGGCAACAACCTGGTTTTCTGATAATAACATCATTGTGATATTCTGGCCTGCCCAATTCCCTGACCTCAATCCCATTGAATATCTCTGGGTTTACATCAAGCACAAACTTTTGGAGTATGAGGTATCCCCCAAAGGAGTGCATGAGTTGTGGGAGAGAGTGGTCAAGAAGTGGAATGAAGTATGCCAAAGCCTCATAGAGAGCATGCTTGAAAGGATCAAGGCAGTTATAAAGGCAAATAGAGGCCATATCAAGTACTAAATATAAAAATTAGAGTAAATTAGAGTGGGTCAATAAACTGCCCCAATGATTGAATATTTTGTTCAATTTATTAATGGGCAGTTTTTTGAGCCAGAGTATTTTGATATGCAACAGGAACTATCCAAAGTGGAAGATAGTGACAAGAGTTGCTGGAGTGAAGTGACCTACTTAGTATTCTGATCTGAATGCATTACTGTACACAAGAAGATGGATTGCTCTCCTTACTATGCCATGACAGGCACCAACCTCCTACTTCCAGCTGACATTGTTGAAGTGACTTACTTATAACCTCTGCCAAACTCAGTTCTTTCCTCTACCAATATAATAGCAAGACATGCACTCTGACAATGAACAGTAGCCAGGACCTATATATATAGTCAGCAACTCTGTGCAGGGTTGCAGAGGCCTAGGAATTTGAGCATACCTGAAACAATCACAAGGACACAACAACAATGATGTATTTCATAAACTACAACATGAGAATCAAAAACTAGGAATCTGTCAGTTCAGTGGCACTACAAAGTGGCTGCCTCTTTTTGCTTTCCTCTCTTCCTTCCTCTAGTGCTCTTATTGTCATTTTTGGGCCACCAGAGGTGGTCTCATGGTGCAGAGTTGAGGATGGGAGAGTGCAAAGTGTTTTTTGGAATGGAGTAAGATGTGATGTCAGCTTTGATAGGGTTGGTTCTCAGAGTTTATGCCAAGATTGCATCTCTGCTGAGCACTGCCACCTGTTGGCTGTTGCCATCCCATCAACGTTTGATCATTGTTTCTTCACTATATGTTTACTGCTGGTTTGCTGGGGATTTGTCTTTTACTCAGTTTGAGGTTGGTGCACTTGGTATGCCATTCCAAGTGTACAGTTTTTGACTCTTACACTTACAGGTTTCAGTGGTTTTTAAGGTATATTTGGAGCTTTATAACTTTATTGTCTGTCTTGAGAGAGGCAGACATATCAACACATGCCAGGCACTGGAGATGGCATTGCACTGCATATTGTCCAGTGCACCCAACCACAGTTGGCATCATCACCACTGTACCAATTTGCTTGATTCCAGCACCATTGTACACACATTTGCTGGTGCTTTCCAATGATATATGGGTTTGCACTAATTCAAACAACATATGCCTTTCAACATCGCCATCATCATTGTCATCAGTGTTCTCAACATGGATTGGCAATATCTCATGAACTGTGGTGCTGTTTGCCTTAATTTCAGCACTACTGGATTTACCTCAATCAGTGCTTTCTAACAATACCTAGTTTTGCACCATTTTGTTCTATGGATCTTGCTCAATGTCACCCTCATCATCATCATCATTGACCCCAACCATGAATCAGCAATGTCTTGTGAACCATGGTACTGTTTGCCTCAATCCTAGCACCATTGGAACCACCTTAATCAGTGCTTTCTAATGATATATGTATGGGTTTGTACTATTTTGCTCCATGGTTCTTGCTTGGCAATGCCATCATTCATGACCACTTCTATGACCAACCTTCTAGCCTCCATTCACCCTGTTCATCTGCTCTGTCTGGCCCAGCATATGGAGATCTCTGTTGTGGTGCCTCTGGCTGGCACCTCCTTATATGCACCTGCATGGTGCACATGAACATTCTGCATACATTATCTCTGGTGGATCCAACTCTCATTCACTGTCACTATATTATCCTTGCCACTAATCTGAGCACCTACTTTGTTTCATATGTGCCTCACACTCACCTTCTGCAGTGTTTATCTGGTTTGACCATGAGGTCCTCAGTCTGAGGAGGCCTTTGGTGTAATTCAAAGGGGTCAGGACTTCTATCCATGGTCTTATTTTGTTCTATACATGCCTCACACTTGTGTTCTGCAGGCAGTGTTTATCTGAGGAGGCCTTTGGTGTAATCTGAGGAGATCTGGACTCTAATTTGTTGCACACACACCTCACACCTGCCTTTTGTGGTGAACCTCAGCCATGATGCTAATGGTTGAGTGTGGATGCCCTCTGTCTATTCAATTAAGTTTATGTAATTACTAGCCATCAGGGCCAATCTTGCCCCACCCCATCCATATCTCACCATTATCTCTCATCTCTTGTGCTTGCCCCACTAGCTCAAGCTCAGTCATGGGTGACCTATTAGAGCATCTTGGACTGAAGCTGATGACTGTATGGCTGTCTTTCTATTGGTATATGAGGATCTGGACTTCTATTTCCTCCTATTCACTCTGCACTTTCCATTTGCAGAACCCGTGGGACCTGATCACACTGGTGTGATTCCACCAGGTTGGTGGCTTCCATCATTGACTCTGTCAACATTGAGAGTGGATCTCAAAGATTGATGAAGTCATGTCGGTCAGTGAGCAGTAGTTTTGTTCCTCCTTCAACTTGAGTCCTGACTGCTTTGTTGTATGCAATGACTTTGGCATGGGTGCTCTCATGCTTGGCAGCAAAACAGTTGAGTATCTGACTGACACATGTCTGGAACTCATAGTCTGTTAGAATCCTATATCTTAAGTACTTGATAGACCTGATACAAGTGTAAGTTTAGTCTATGGTAGTTATGTTAGTATGTTTCTATTGGCATGCACAAGTCTACTCACTCTCAGTTCGATTGTCAATTGACTGAGGGTATGTTGGTCTATGTATCATATTTATATCTACATGTAACAATGGATGGACTTTAAGTCAGGGGCATATGTGGTGAATAAAGGATCAGTGAAATGGACAATGGAGAGCTTTGACAATGCAGGTGACGGTGTCAGTTGAGGTTGACGGTGTATTGGTGGCCAGCTTGTGGCCATGTCTGCACTGAATGCCAACATAGTCTTGATTGGGAAAGGCAAATCATAATGCTTTAGCATATGGGTTTCCTGTGACAAGCCATTGTCCACTTGTCTGGACTTTCTGAACCAGACTGCTGACTCCAAACATGATTTCATACTGCCCAAAATGCCCTCTATTCTCCCAAGGAGCTCCTAGATGTCTGACTGAACTGTATATTGCATCAAAACAGGCTGCTTCTCCTCTGAGAAGTTTGTCCCATTCAGTGGCGGGGAAGTCTGAGGGGGTTGTCTAACTGGTGAGAATGCTTTGTTTGATTTTGCTGAGGTTGGACAGGTATTGCTGGAGTAACTCTCTGTTTCTCCGGCACTATGGGTCTCCGTGGTCCCTTGCCCATTTTTCTTGTTCATATCAGGGCAACTTTGTATCGTCCAATCTTCTGCGCTTATGGTGGGGCTCATGAGCCTCGTTAGAAGAGTTGGAACCGGAGTCGTCTTCCTCACTACTGACATACTCCTCTCTCACACATCCCTTGTCGGTTTGATGCTCATCAGGCTTTGTGTTGATACGTCTGTCTCAAATCAGAGACAGAGACTGAGGAAAAGGGACGACAAATATATAAAATGTTTGTTAAAAATGTCCTGAGTCTACACAAAAATAGCTGAAAACTGTAAGCTTTTGTGAAACGGTCAAAAACTGTAGACCGGGATGCACCTCAGGATACCAACCACCACCAGACCACCCATCCAGCACCCACAACGACGAAGCCTATGATAAAACGGCAACTGCCAAGGCAGCGGCAGGGTTTGATGGCAATGTGATCTGGGCCGAATCCCGAGATTGATCCCATCTTATGATCATGAACCGATCATGATCGAAACTTGACACGCGCGTTGTCGTTCTCCCTGCCTTACACACATCCCTGCTACTCTGAACCCACCCACCATCTGTCCGTCTACCCACAAAACAAAACAACGACGAGAGCCCCAAGGGAAGGAACAGAGAAGTGAGGAAGGGAGCTGGAACGGGGTTTAGCCGATGGAGTCAATGGAGAAACGTTTAGCCTCACCAAGTGACGGCAAAGCGCATCTACTGGCGCCCAGACCCGGCAACCAGCTACGCCAACCAACCGAACACGAGAATAGCACGAGGGAACCGTCTATCACATAAAAACATGATGGTACGTGCGTAAGAGGAGGACGTATAAAAGAAGTGGAATTTCGGGGAGGCCGGGCAAGCAATCGACTTGCCATGGCTCGGAGTCCCCAGGGAGTGGACATCTTAGGCCAAAGTGATTAGATTGACTTCGGGATACAGTATTAATACTATTTGCTCCCAATTTCGAGTGTGACTTTAAGTTTCATTCAAATTAAATCAATAAAAATTATAACACTTCTTTTACAAAGTGCGCGCTAGTGTAACTACTGCCCCACGTACTCTGTGAAATTGGGAAATTGAAATATCACAAAGTTTAGTCTGAATTACATTTCGGACTACTTTACATAGAGTAAATACACCCATTTCGCATCAGTGTATCCATAGGTTGCTCTTCCAGCGGGTGGCAGAGACAAGAACTTGGATCTGGAGTGGATGAGCCGAGTATCCTGGTTTCCCGTGCGCTCTGGACAGGTCTCTTTGCCTTTGATCGATTTCTCCAGACAGGCAAGGGTTTGGAGTCCTCCCTCCTTGAAGGGTCTCACCCATCCCTCAGTAAACGATGTATCAGGATTACTGTCGATAATGTACTAGCTCCGCCTATGACAATGGCTTATGACAATGGCGATATATATAAAACAAATAAAACCACATGCGGTGAAGTCAAAGAGCAGACACATGTGTGCTGTACTGTGTAAAAGTCTATACTTGGTTATCGGCTGTTCGGGAATATAATCTCCGATTCCAGCTTCTCAAAGATTGTGCATCTTCCATTTTCGTGTTGATGCCACGTCTCAAGGGGACACAACCCCATCTAATGAAGTACCAGATCCCGATCTAGGCGACTTTTGGTTGTTTCAAGGATGACCCATACCGATGTATCATTTTGATTGCATATCCGATGGATTAGAAATAGACCTCACGTTTTCATCCATGGCCTTCACAAGCTCCCCACAATATGGCGTCTACACCATCCCTCGGGCAAGAGTTCATCCTTTTGTAAGTTTCACAAGGTCGTTGAGTACATAATTCTACTTACTGACTGCAATTTGAGTACCGGGCCTCTGGTATGTACAGCGAACGTTGGATTGTCAATCTGCTGTGAATGACCGAGATACTAGTTCATCGGTATTATACTTAATTGGGCGCTGTTTGGGGCTGTTGCCCTTCAAACCTGTAATTGCTTCCTTTTGTCGCTATCACCACATTTCTGACTCCCTCGCAGTCCTCTATTTCTCCTACGATTTCAAGGACTCCAGATGGCTCCAGGGTTTGGGTACGAAATTGACTACGAACGACAGACCAAGCCTGATTTGACATCTAGTCATCGTGACAATTGGTCTGGATACGTTGCAAAGTGTTTTCACGACGCATACGGTCTGGAACATGCTGATCGCAAACTGGGGTGATCCAGGGAACTTATTATTGCCTCCATGGTCGGGATTCACATTGCCAATCTTCGGTGGAATTGGTGCGCTTCGTGTTTCACTAAACATACATTGATTTTCATCGACCCTACCTTTAGTTGCTCTACTCGTGCAGATATTTTGTGCATGGTGCGCGGACAGATTGTCTGAAAGAGTGTTCTATCTGATGCACACTCAGGCGTATTTTCATGTTTGCCAGGTCTTGGCTGGCGTGTTGCATCTCTGCCATTATTGTTCTTGTGAGTGGAAAGACCTGATGGATTTTTGGACCTTGTTCATGTCCTATTTCAGATTGGATTGATGCAGTGCAGCAGTGCAATTGGTAGCGGAATTCAGGTGCGTCAAGCAAGTCGACCACCACAATCTTATATTGAGTGTGAGTGTAGTGGGCTACTCTCGGTGTGGTCCGGGCTGCCCAAATGAAAGCAGCGAGCATTGTGAGAAATAGAGTTTCCCCCCTTCCTTACTTACAAAGTCTGATTACACCATCAGGTATGGCTTGTCGGATCTTCCACATGTGATGTGCTTATTGCCATTTCCTTGTCGTATATTGTGAGTATTCTTATCCCTCCTTGAATCCATTCTTACCCGATACATGATCTCCATAGCTGTATTCCGCGAAAAAGTCCCGGGTCACATTCTCTAAGACCAATGCAATGATAGACAAACTCATTGCTCAAGTTATTCAAAGTGGTGCTATCACGGCGGTTTTTGCTATCACTCAGATGATTCTCTTTATTTTGCAACCTGAGAAGTATCTGCACATCTGTGTGTGAGTAAAGTCCAGCGGTGCTCACCTCTCAAGGACTGATTGAAATAATGGAATGCTAGATCGCTCTTTCTCGGCAAATTGTTTGTTTTCCAAAATCAAATACCAGATCGTGTCACTGACAAATAGGTTAGATATTCTAACGTTCTCTTGGCTAACCTGAACAGTAGGCGAAGGAACAACACGACAATCTTCGACGGTGCCACTGACTATAATACTTCTGGTCGTTCTTTGAGTAATGTGGTATGACTGAATTCGTTTGATTTTTCAAATCCCCTGTAACACATCTTTCAGCACATCAGTACTCTTCGTCAAACGCAATCGGACATACAGTTGAAGCCTGCTGCAAATCCCAAACTGGAGACAGGCCATGAAGTTTGATCGTTCTTCGTGGCTTGATTTAGTACCGTGAATGCCCATTTCTGAACGGAACGACTGATTCGGCCTACGAAAGTTTGTTTATGTAATTTTTGTGAATCGAGCCTTCTCAATGATGAATTGGAGGTCGCATAACAATGATCATGGACATTCTGTGGACTGCACATCCATGAAAGTTCTACGTTTGCATAATGCGATACTTTTTATAGTTGCCAACCTGAATCATTATAAGGAGCATTTCAAGATAAAAATCTCTTCAAAAGCTCCAAAGCCATCATCCATGTATGATTTGCGCATGACCCTGTTCCTAATGCCAAATTCAACCATCGATATGTCATAGGATATTTTCTCTTGAAATATACGCGGTCTTTGCAATATAATAAAAAGCTGTATGGTGTGTCATATTTCGCATGTACCTGCTGTATTATTTTGTGATTCAAAAGGTAAATCTATCTGTGTATGTCAAACGTCCTATCGAGGCACTGCTACAGTAACGAATGATAGAATGTTGGAGCATCAGGCTCTGTCAGATAAATTCGCGGTCTACTCAACTGTTGGAAAGTCATTGTGTCTGAATGACGTTGTAGATTGCCATGCACAGAATCATCCATGTGCAAGTGTCTAGACATCAAACAAACCCATAAACACGAGTAGGTGGGAATGATCTGTCATTATTTAATGAGTTCTACAACCTATCAAAGGAGATAACTCGCCAACAAGGTGTTTGGCAAAACAGTTCGCCCTTGACACGTTCTCCTTGTTTCTGATCTAGGCATTGCATAAAAATTGGGCAAATTCTGATGATCAAACGCCCGTCAGCAAGCGGAGAGGGCCAAATAACCTCCTTGATGCAACGAAAACAAGTCGTACACGTCTCATTGGAGATTGAGGCCTATAAGGAATCTGATTTCTCCTGCGCCAGAATCAATCTAGTGTTCCGGCTTAGCCCGGTGTGGTAGGGAGGAGGAGATTGCTGATAGAATTGGGCCGAAGTGGAGGTATGAAAAGCAAATAGGATTCGACTATTGGAATGACGTACACATGAAATGGCGAAGTAGCGTCTGAGTAGGCTTACGATGGGAACGACACGACTGAATTAGGAAATCGGAGGTACAAATGGGACAAGGGCGAATTAGAGTTTGGGAATGATGAGACCGACCAACGGTCAAAAACGAAATCCGAGAGGAATCGACGATGTTGGGAGATTCCGGGGTAGACCGTCGATCCCAAGGACATGTACAGTAGGTATAAAAGGGAAGGAAAACATACGAATAGATAGGTTTTACACACCCCACAATTTCTGGACTTGAACTAAGCTTGTCTTTGTGCACGTCGTCTTTGCTGGTCTCGTATCAAAAAGGATGGGCCGCTGCGACGCACGGCGAGACCGAGGTCTACGCGGTTGGGTGTTATGGGAGACGTGACATAGCAGTGCCAGCGTGACGGAGAAATACAGACCATGTTTGTGTCAATATCGAAATAGAAACTGTACGTATCGCTGTCCGTAAGCATAAATCGAAAAAAAAATGTTCCGTAAATGTATGAAAAAAAAACATAGAAATTCGAAAATCGTATTATTCAGTTATCTTCGTCGTCCCTGTACGCGTAAAACGTGTTGACGTCGACACGACCGCCGTACAAGAATATGTACATCCCTGTGCGACGCGGCTTCGAGTTCCTAGCCTGTAAAGAGGTTTATTCAACGAAATATGCTGAAAACAGGCAACGAACCTGATCATGACTGTTAAATGACTTAACCCTCCCCATAATCTCCTTGCAGCACATGAATGCTCAAATAACAAGCACGCGCACTGATCTAGACATGTGTTAGTCATATAGAGCCAAAAAAGAAGGAACAAAGGTACGTACTTCATACCCTGAACCACACCAGTCCCTTTGCCTTCCCTTTTTTTGATTTTATTCAATGGGTCGACGTCAATAGTTTGGGAAACCATGTGGGAGGATTCATTGGAAGTTGATAAGTGATTCATGGATGGTGTTAGGGCAAAATTGACCTTTAATGTAGAGTCCAGGTTGAGCAATGTCTGGCACGCCGTGACAGTCTGCATCACATATGACATCACTTATACACATCAGTGTTGCTCACCTTGGCTTTTAAACAGCCAACATTGGCCCCCTTGTTGTCCTTGGAGTGTCTGCATACAAGGTGAATAGGTTCTTCATGACCTAAAATTGAAATTGTGAGTTCAATGTCTGGCACGCCATGACAATCCAAATCACATGTGACAACCACTAATATGCATCAGCATCGCTCACATTGGCTTTTAAACAGCCTATGTTTGGCCCTTTCATCATCCTTGAAGTGTCCGCATGTGAGTTGGATATGTTCTTAATGTCCTAGAATCGAAATCATGAGTTCAGGGTGCAGATAAAAGTCCTACATAACAGTTGACGACGAAATCCTGCCTGGGCATCTGCATCACTCCCGTTGGCTTGTTATTAGCCCCCGTGTTGTCCTTGGAGCATATGGATGTGGGCTTGGGCTTTAATGCCTGTACTGGACTTGAAATGATGAGTTCAGGTGCCGTTAACAAGTCTGATGCAGCATTTCATCACAAATACCTGCCCACACATCAGTAGCGGAAAGGTTCTCATTGTTTGGGCAGCAGGTGGCAAACAGGAGAGTGTAGGTCTGTTGTCCATGATAAATAGATTTTGGGTGTCCTGTAAATCCCAAGGAGTGTGTGATGATAGCATTCGAATCGTCCATGCTTCAAACTTGTGTACATAGAGGGTATTGTGATATCTTTCCTGTCATGGTCAAGAGTCAGGAGGTCGTCATTTCCAGGTTGTTGTTTCCAAGAGCGTGTTACAAAAATAGAGCCTTCTGAGAGAATATAATGTAGTAAGATGGGTTGTCACCAGTGCCAGTCTGGACACCAAAGATATGGCTGGGATAATGCAAAGCAGTGAATTCTACAGGCTCTAGCACAGATTTAGCACCAAGAGGATGGTCTTGGCCATACTCAAGGGTTATGTGTGGTTCTACAGCTCTAGCACAGATTTAACACCCAGAGGATGGTCTTGGCCATACCTATGCTTTTTACCATCATAATTTGCCAATGTTAAATAGAAACTGACTTGTGTGAATGGTTTTCTTCTCTACTGCATTCTGGAACAGAGATGGAGAGTTGAATATTGAGAGCAAGAAATAGAAATGGTGACTCCAATCTCTTGATATCTAGTAGGATAATTAAGAATATACAGATGTTTGTTATTAAAGAAATGGAAGGGACAACCTCATACCTCTGTCAATATCAAATCAGGGCTTTTTATTTTTCATCTGAATCAGGTCTGATGAGACCCTGTTGAGTTTCTACTTGTAATTCAATGGATAAAACGGTACCATGTTTAGATAAGCTGTGCTGCCTGCTTTGCTGCAGTGCAGGAGGAATACAAATGCGTCTGTGGGAGGAAGGGGAAGTGAGTAAGTTTTTATTTTTCTTATATGGGTGAGACATAGGATATTCAATCACCAGCTTCAAAGCTTACATTCAGCTGTAATCCAACAATGTCAATGCTATCAAATATGGAAAGAATTAATAAGAACAAACTGTACCATAGTCCTGGAGACATGTAGAGCCCTTCATCTATATGCTGGCTTTACCCACATTTGGGATTGGCTGCATATGACCTGCCAGTGGGACTATATGAAGTTTGTGGAACATATAATTGTGCAGGTGGGAGGAGACATACCTAGCACTTTGAATGCCAACAATGCATGCTTGAGACTTCATGGCTGACAAACGAAACTGCTCATGGTTACATGAAGATTGCTGCAGATCTGTCATGTTACATTATCTAAAGTCTTCCACTCCATTCTAGAATAAACTACTGGTTCCAGAAACATGTTCCATCAGAAAGTGCCAACCATGGGTGGCCTTAGCTTCAGCAGCAGATGACAAATGACTGTGTATGTTTATTGTTGTTGTATGGTTTGTATTTGATTGTTCAAATCCATTCTTGTTCTGCAATTGTCACCATGAATGGTACAATGTCATCTCACCACCCTCACCTCAACAACTCTAAGTTTTACAATCACTCATGGTATTCAGATGTTATTCCTAACACTCCTAACCTGTCTTCTCACTTTGACAGCACACCTGTGGCAGCAAGTTAATTAGATATTCTTTATGCATGCTCTGCTGATCTATTTAAGGCACTTGCACGTGTGTTGTCTGAGGCAGAAAAAATATTTCTCTTGCTAGCCATTCAGACATATTTTCCATATTTCGAGATACTATAAATGATGTCCCTGTTTATTGTGTACCAAAAAATAAGGCACTTGAAGCCTTTTTCAAAGTTATTTTGTCATATCGTGTACTCAACATATACACGCTTGTATGTCAGGATGAGATGCACCCTCCACAAGCCTTGGGGCCAATGACAGAGAATAGCTGTTCAGTAGGTTTATCCCTATTATCTATTTCATTGTTTGAGTTTGTGTTTTAGCCGGTAAACCCTTTAAACTCACCCCCCAACCTTATCGGAAAATTCCATAAAAACCTCATACAACATATGAAAAAGATAAATGCTGAATCTAGAGGAGAACAACTGAGAGACTGTCCCACCCCCAAGTCTACAGGTCCTTGCATGAAGCTGTACTCCGAACTCACTTCTTGGGTCAGCAATAAAGGTGTTCAAAACACCATAATCAATCTTACTAGTGCAGCGTTACATCTAAGTTGCCTATTGAAGGTAATTTTAATTGATATCAGTTTGAATGTCCATTAAAGTTGCCTCAGGGTAACCTTTATCTACCATCCGATATCACGGCAATCGAAGATATCATCATTGATGAGTATTTTCCTTCTTGTCCTTATTATAATGGCTGCTCATTGTCTTTGTTGTGTATAGCAAATGCAGGTCTAGTGATCAAGACCAATTAAAATACCTCCATACCATGCATGGCGGTGCCAGTTCATATGGTTGCTCGACTATTATGCACAACTCCCTTTATCTGGCATTGCTCATATCCCCCCTAATGTTACTTCTTCCTCACAAATATAGTATGCTAACCGGTAAAGACTCTCTGCTACAGGTAAATTGATATATATTTTATTTTGTTTGAGCATCTCTGATTGCTTTTAAAGCTTTGGAGGCATGTTGGTGGGCTGGAACGTCCATGTATTGTCATCAAGGCGGATCAAGCATTGTGGAGAGTGTTGTTCTTGGCAGTGCAGGGTGGTGACCTGCTAACTGAGCTGTCATCTGCTTTGAATACCTTAACTGATCAAATCAATGAAGTGGCTCCTGCTTGGATTGAAATTGTATCTGTCCCTTCACCTTCTAAAAAGCATCTACTTGATGCTTCACATGTTGCTTTGATTGCTGCATTGACCACTTCAACAAGCAACAAAGCCAAACAAGATGATGATGCAAGCCTGTTGTTTGGACCTGCTCCATTTCCTGTTGGATTGGTTGACTTACCAGGACCCCTTAATTGCTTGGCAAGCCCATCAGGTCATGTAGATATTCCTCATCCAACTATTGGCGACAAGCCTCATAGTAATGAGCAGTCTTCACCTACGCGACCTGAAAATTTGAACAATGACCAAATAGCATTATTGATTTAAAGGACCTTATGGACGTGTCACCTGATATCTCCAATAGCAATGCTGAGGATTTCTGTCTTGACCCATCCCCTTGTACAGACACACTTGAACATGCATTGAAAGACCCCACAGGATCCAAAAACCATAACCAGTTAACCAATGTACCTTCCTCTCTGAATAATGTCCATGCCTTGGAGGACGCTATGGACGTGTCACCCATTATTTTGAATCGTGAAGTTGAGGATTCCTCCGAACCAGACCCCATGGACGTGGCACCCAATGTTTTGAATTGTGACGTTGAGGATTCCCCTGCAGGTGCCTGTGAGGTCAATCATACTAATTCCAATATGGCACCTGCTACTGGGGCATTTCTTCCCAGTACAGAAGCACTGGATAGAGAACAGGTGACACCCATAGTTACCAGTATTGGTTCACTAACTTTAGACAATGCCTCCAAGACAGCAGTTAACGACGATTTGCCTACTTCCAAACTGGCGGTGACTGTCAGCTCTGCTAAGACTTCGAAAGAAAAGCGGAGAAAGTCAGTGCATATTGCGGCCAAAAACAAGTGATGTAATATGGCACCCTTGACACCTAGGAAGAGGAAAAGAAACTATATGAGTAAGGCTCATGTGGACTCAGATAGTGCTAGCAAGCCTCCCACGATGGACTCAGATAGTGATGGCAATTCCTCCAACAACTCTGCTGAGGTAACAGTGGTTGCTTCATCCCTTGAAAATGTTGAGACAGATCAGGGTTACATTGACCTTACTCTTGAGTCTATGGTGAGTTACTGTCTATGTGTTGATCAACTGTCTGTGATTCTGGGTTTAAGATGATGAAGATAGCCATACCGTCAAAGTTCCAAATCGTCTTGATTTTTCAGAATCATGGATTCTCTGCAAAGGGGACACCGTACATATACCATTATCTGGCAGCAATGGGATATTTGAATACACACCAAAATTTCATGTGCGTATATATTCTATTCTGTTCTAGCAACCTTCCATTCACTGCTCTGTAGAGGGACCTTGTTTGGTTTTGCAGATTGTATGCCGCATCTGTTGCTCATTGGAATTGATCCTCATCTATGAAGGTGATGACTCAAACCGAGTATCACTCTTCCTCTCTCTCTACTTGCTCTCTCCAAAACATTAATGTCGCATTCTTGTATTCTTGTTATTGGAGACCAGCATATTGACCCAGGCTTCAATGCACACTTCTTATCAGATGTATGCGTCTTGGACAATGTTATCCAGGTGCATGGTATGCTCAAGCTCCTTTGTATTATTATTGTTATCTTTAATTTTAATTCTTTTTCCTGCGGATTTCACCATATCTGGTACCAAGCGCTTAAAGCATGCAACACTCCAGGATCTTCTAAGGACACTAGAATCTTTGTACTCAAGATCATTAAGTGCTTTGGATATCCCTGCCTCCCTAGAAACTTTCCCATGCCTCCTGTTCTCAAGCGACTCGGCTGTCTGAGGAAAAGTTCAAGGTTATGGGTACTGTAAAGTGGATGACTTTTATCCAATTTCCAATATGCGATAGAATCTTGCTTCCACTAGTGGCACTCACCATTACTGGCACATCGATGCCAATGATTTTGCTATGTTCATCTTCATCGAGACTGGTGCAAAGTTGTGGTTCATGGTGGTGCCCAAATCTGGAAATTATGATAACTTCAGAGCATGGGACCTCTATGTTAACAATTTCTATACCAGAAAGCCAAACGATGAAAAGTGGGACGTCAAGCTCCTTGTTCTGCAGCTGGGTTCCATGCTGTTTGTCTACTGATTATTTCTTTTCCTTGTATTATTTACTGATAATGTATTATTACAGCATCATGCATCTGTGTTTACCTTATGCCATAGTTACTCCAGTACCTACAATATGCTGTGGGGGTCATTTCTACAATATATCAATGCTTGCTGCCTTGATAATCAGCTTGTATCACCATTATATTGCTTCAACATCAATCTCCAACATGGACCACGGCCCTGCCTCAGACACGGTGCTGATGTGTCTCCTCACATATTTCATACTTGTTTTCATCGATTCGGTGACCGATCACGATAAGTGAAGTCATCATCACATCTGTTTATACCATTCACGTATGTGCAGATTATGACAATGGTCATGTTCCAAGCACAAACTCATGGGATGGCATGCTGATACTTCTTTATCTATGCAACTATTTTGAATTGCATGATGCACTTGTGTCTTTGGACCATGCTTGGAACGGCAATCTTTGATTCTTTGAGGTGTCCATAAAAAACCAGGTCCACACGCAAAGGCTGATGTACTGGTTCTTCTCCAATCACAAACTCAAAGCTGAGTCCAATGGCAGTATTATAACAGGTCTGCCTGCGCTTGAATACATATCGTCTCAGTTCCTGGCTACCCATGCTTGCATACTTATGCACTACAAAAAACCGCATGGCTGAATCATATATGCAGTTTCAATGCAGATACCCCCCATCAACAACTTATATCAACATCCAATCTGTTCTCCATGACAGACCTGCCTGGAAGGCATACACCCTTGTCCACCCACGTCTTAGTGCTTCCGATGTTGATCCTGCTGAATTAATGTTTGCCTGGAGGAGCAGCTGATACATTATTTGCAAAGTCCCAACAGTTGACTTCTGTGAGTGTTTTCTGCATCTAAGTTCTGACATTTTTCATGCTTCTTCAGCTTATCTATACATTGATAGTTATGTTTGGCAGGATTTCACGATTGCACACCAACTTGGCATCACACTTACAAATTTCAATTTCCGACACAAAGGAGATGCTGACTTGTCTTGCTGGGTCAAATTTTCTGTTGATGAATTGAAAACTTACAATACCTGTCCCGAGTTTGGTTATATCAGTGACACCCACCCTGAATCTCCTGTACTCGCTTCTACAAATACAACTCCCTGTAGTCCCAATGCAAGTGATACTTTGAGTAGCTCAAGCAGTGAAGATGAATCATTGGACAGGCCTAGTATGCTCAGTACAGATGTCAATATTGTACTCATTCGCTTAATCTAGCTGCTAAGCAAATCTGACGGTTGTAGCATTTGTTGTTTATTGTAGTTTATATTGCCGCTCTTTTTAGTCCATTTATCTGTAAACCAAATATTGTGCATACCATCAAACAAGATGGTACAATATCTAGTGTCTGAAACAAGTAAGATTGGTAATGTTTACCATGCAGAAGCTAACAAAAACACTCAAGCCAATATTTATGTCATGCTAGAGTAATCTGCTGTTCGATAAGCTGTCGCTCCAGTGGCAGTTTATATAAGCTGACACTACAGCAATAGTTTATGTAAGCTGGTACTCCAGCAGTTATTTATGTAATCTGCTACTTCCATTGATGTGATCAATCTGTCTTGATGTATACAGCCAACATGGCTGTCCTGGAATTGCACTTTGACATATTAATCAAGCTCATAGATTCACTTTCCTTTATCATTTTATATCCAGTTGTCAATCCGTCATGATGCCAAGATTTGTTGGATGAAGATACGTAGCAGCTTGAAAAATGAGAGTTGCCAAAATATAACTCCTTTTAGTGTGTACTTACTCACACTCGAGGAATCAATGGTTATAATTTCAAGCCTCTTATCCACATTGACTGATACACTTGATATATTGAAATAGATAATCGGAGGGGCCATCAGAAACTGAGAAACCTTGATTAGTTGTCTCGCACATGAATCACACCTTGTACTTGTATAGCACCAAAAGTCATCAACATGCTCATGAATGGATGGTTTTCCTGGCATGAGTATGATCATTACTGATTTTGATTTAACTCTCCAATGGGCCATGGCATGGTGAGCTGGACAGACCATAAATGAATCAAGCACATCTGACACGTTGACAGATAGTTTATTAATCAAAGAGTGTACAGATGTGTATTTGCCAAATGGAAACTCTCTGTGATTCCTCTGAGATAGCTTGGTCCAAAGCCATTCTCTGGTCTCCTCAAGAGCCTCATGATCTCCTGGGGCGATACTATGGAAATGCTTTACTAGATGTTTGTTTAAATGCGGGCTCAATGCATTAAGCTTTTGAGACCATTCTAGAGGATCTTTTCGCAAGCCTCACTCATGGTGACTAGTGTACATCCACAAAGACGGCAATATATCAGATGAGGAGTTAGTTTTTACGGTATACAGAGCCACCAGTGAAAAGGATCTCCTGCAACTGAAAAGAAAAATGTGCATGAGGTGTGTTCAATGAAATCCAATATAACAGAGTCTAATCACATAAAGCAGCGACTACAGACGACTGAAATACATAAAGCAATATGTGAAGCTGGATGGCCTAGGAACAAAACATTTTGACAATGCAATGATAGGAGCAACGAAAATTAGCAAGTACTTCGAACTTGAGTTCTCAGAAGGCCAACTCAAATGCTGGTGCAGCGTGTTCTCCGGACAGCAAGAAAGATCACTAGACATCGCAAACAGGATATTTACACCGACATGCAATGTGGAGAAGAATGAACAACACATTTCCATGGACAGGGAACTAGATCCGTACAACCTCACAGAGAAAATAATGCAGAAAGGGTTCATGATTACCTGTCAGGGACTCCTCATTTCTTCCTTTCTCACTCCTTATTCCTTCACTCTCCCTTCATTCATTCTCTTATTTCTTCTGACATTATTTCATTTTACTGTTTCTATTCTTTCAACACTATCTGTTAGTACTACTCTCAGTCCTTGAGGTGCTCTGGTTTTTTAGCTACTATTCAGACAAGTGTGGGCCCTTCAGTACTGCTTCCAGACTGCTTATATAAGCCGGAGTTTGCCTTTCTGACTTCTAAAGTCCAGAGCTTTCCTGCCTTATTTGCACAGTTGTTTGGTTAGTCAATTTTCGAGTTTTTAAGGTTTTGTTGTACTGTACAGTTGTTTCCCATGCTTCAGAAGCCCCAGAAGCATCCAACCTGGCATAGGGAATCTCTAGACTTGTTCTCTTTGGATCTCCCTCTGCCAGGTGAGTAGTTATTATGATATTGTCAGTACATACTCTAATACACTTTGGATCTTCCTCTGCCAGCTGTGTGACTGAGCCACAGCCTCTAGAGGTCACCCTTACATTACCAAAGACAATGTGGTCCAATTTTTGAAGATGAAGATAAATGAAAGAAACAGGACAACATAAGTACAACATAATAGAGCAACAAACAAAACTGCAGGAAACTTAAGATGCGAACATTATAAGCCAGAAAGATTCTGAGTGAGAGACCTTGTTTCTGTCCAGCTATCGTTTCAGGTTGTCAACCTGGCAGGTGAGAAACTCAAAATGCTTCTCATATTGAGATCCATGACTCTTATCAAGCACTGGTTTAGCTTTATGAAAGTGAGTGACAAAGCAACACAGTAAACACACTAATAAACACTCTACAGAACGTAGTATTCAATGAAGGGACCAAGAACAAACTGAAGAGAAAGCTGAGAGACATTTCAGACAAGGGCCAGAACAGAATGGACGTAGACGCATTGGACAATGGCAACCAATGATTACATTGATCAAAAAGCCTTTTATTGCAACCATGACACTTGACTACATTTGCCTTGTCACATTGTCAATAACAGCCTCACTGATCTTTGCCAATCGTATATATTTTGACTACAATTCACAGACACTTGCTTGAATCTGGCTATATTGTCATTCTGCTTTCTTCCCTAACGAGTCCACTAGACCCATATTTTGTTTCTCCCTCATCCACTGATCCTTCTTGTTTTAGTCATTTTTATAGTATTACCGCATCATCATATTACCAAATAAACTGTATTTGCCTGCAACTGTAATATCACAAGTAAACAACTATAAGAGCTTATATAAACTGCAGCTGGAGTGATGGCTTACATAAACTATAGTTGGAGCAACAGCTTACAGAGCAGCACTTACATAATATCAGCTTACATAACTAGTGGCCAGAAATTCATTTCTATTTTCTTTTGATGCAACCCCAACTTGTACATATTTATTCATTTTTGTACTTCCTCACTTTTGATGTTTACCAGCTTATTAGTTCAATAATGTTTCATTCCTGCTGACAAGTCGATAGCTACCTATTTAGCCTAGGTAGATTATATTATCATGATATAACAATTCATCTATCAATGATGTAAATGACTGCTAGAGCAAAGAAATAATGAAACATTTGTACATCTGACAGAAAACATAACAAATTACATATATAATAAAAAACATATAAACAAGAAACAAATTAAAATAAAACAAAATAAAGGATAGCAAAACAAACAAATAAAAATAAAAATAAAAACATACATTTGTATATATATGAGCAATTATAATTCCTTGACTTGGTGAAATAAACACACAAGAACATGCTCAACACAATAAAATTATACATATATATATGTATATATAAAGAAAATGCAAGGATTTTTTAACATGAGAATGAACATAATAGCTGGTAGAGATAGCCAAAAGGGAGCAAATATTGAGGACATGATAGTAATAGCCAGTAGTGATAGCCGGTAAAGATAGCTAAAAGGAAACAAATATTGAGGACATGGTAGTAATAGCCAGTAAAAATAGCTGAAAGGGAGCAAATATCAAGGATATAGTAGTAATAGCTGGTAGTAATAGCTGGTAAAGATAGCTGAAAGAGAGCAAATATTGAGGACATAGCCAGTAGAAAAAGAGAACAGCAATTGCTGAGATCACGTGAGGGGCACAAATTTTGAGGACAAAATACATGCTAAAGCAGGTAGTAAAACCTCAGTCTACTAAAGTAGATCTTGGAATCATCTGTTCTCATATTGTCTGGCATATTTCTGGCTGATTCTATGTCAAACTCTGCATGTCCACTGTTCTCAGCAGTGTACTTGATCCTATTCAGCTTCTCGGTATTCTTGCTTCTCTGTCTCAGCTTGCTTCTCATCTGCTATGGCTTTGTTCTTGGCTTAATTGATTGGCTTGACATCTCTGCTTCCATTTTGGCTCACCAGCATCTTGAACTCCTTGACTTCTGTTTGCTGTTCAGCTTCATTGTTCTCGTTGACTCTGTCTGCTGAGGATTCTCTTGTCCCTTTTTAAGTCAAATCTACTTCTACCCTCTTGCTGGAGCTCATCTCGAACAAAACTACGTATACTCTCTGTTCAGTCTGTCACTGGACTACTTTTTATTCTTGTCCACACTTATTGGTAATTGGACCATGAACTTCAGTCACATTATGGTGAACGTACCTTATGTCTACACCATTTTCCTATATTTATTCTTTGGAACCGGCTACTACCCCTACCTCTACAACCTCTCTCTTTTGACTTTGTTTCTAAACCATCAGATAGCCCATCCCACATCCACACAGGCCTGAGGTGGCTCTGGTCTATACCAACACCTGGGCTGATCCCAAACCCCCAATGGCAGCCTGGCCCTGGCTTTTAGCCAACATTTTGTGTACTTAAAATGTGAGGTATAAATAACATATCTTGTTTGCTTATCTGAATTGTAGCGGTGCATGCACCATCTCCAACTCTTATTATGTTTCCCTTCTCTTTTTCCTTTATTTACTCTTCTGTTCATTCTTTATTTCTTTACTTTTTTGTCAGATATGTACACAATAAATTATATATAATATGATATGCCAGACTGGAACTGAGAGCCTATACAATAGTAAAAGAACACCTCAGTGTCTGTTGTGATGAGAGAAACAACTGAGGTAGTAAATGCCATGTTGATGCATCATATTCATGAATCATATGATCACAAGGCAAAACTAGACAGACCCAGTCTAACACAACCCCATCAGTAGCAAAGTGAAAAATATGAAAGAAAAAGAATTATGGCAAAGAAACAATACCAAAAATTTTTACAAACTTATAGTGTAAATCTTTCCCAAGTAATTTTGTCAATATGTCTGCAACCATGTTGGTCGTAGGCACCACAATGTCTGGAAGAATGGGTCTGAAGATGTTTTCAAATAAAGTGATACCAAATATTTGTATGTTTTGATCTAGAATTTGTTGAATCTGAGTTTGCAATATCAAGAGTGCTCTTGTTGTCACAGTAAATAGGAAAAGATCAAGGAATCAGAATACTGAGTGATGTAATAAAATAACAAATTGACAATGCTTCACGTATAGCATGGGATAAGGACATATACTCAGCTTTCATGAAAGATAAGGCCACTATATATTGACAAACTAAGGACTATGAAACTAAGCTAGAGTAAACAGAAAATGCATATCCAGATATGCTGCATCTTGTAGTTGAATCAGAGGCCCAGTCTGCATCAACTGCTCCATAGTCAGCAGGTAATATAAGTTGAGCAGAAGAGTTGGATTTAGGACAGGAAAAATTGTATTCAACAGCATAATTGTATGTGCCCAAAAGATAACATAAAACATGTTTTGCAACCAGTAGATACTTTCAAGTGAGATTGGAATTATATTGACCAAGAGACATTGCCATAAAGGCAATATCAGGACAAGTGCAAAGACTGAGATAAAGAATCAAACCAACAAGATGTTGATAGTGGACTTTGACATTGTCATCTGCAATGTCTGGAAATGAGTTGGGAGAAGGGTCAAGAGAAAGAGGGGTAGCATTAATGAGGTGATAAATTGTTAAAAGGTCCAAAATTGAACCTTGCTGCAAAAGCCATAGTTTTTGTTGGGATCTGTCTCAATCAATGCATATTCTAAGATACAGAGATGTCAGTTCAGACTCTTTAACTTTGAATTGCTTATGCATTTGTGTAATGATCCAGTCATATAATAATTTCAAATTAGTAGCATTTAATCCAGCATCAACATGGACACAGATAACAATGACTAATTCTTGCCCATTATCTAGTGCTGGTATTGATGGATCTGGCAGAACAGTAAAGTGTCCAAAGAAAATTGCATGATCTACTTCACAGCATATAAGACCATAAGATTTGAGTTCTTCTTTCATAACCTCATACCATTTGTGCAAAGCCTGTTTCAAGCCATATAAGGCACAAAGAACACGATTAATCTTCTTGAGATCTGCATTGGGAAAACTAGGAATCTGTTTACAGTAAATTTCATGTAATAAGGGAGCATTGAGAAAAGCTGTTTTAATGTCAAAAGTAAAGAGTTCAAGACTATGAAGTGCAGCATACACCAACATAATTTGAATGCTTGTTATTTTAGCAACTAGAGCATATGTTGTAGCATACATAGTCTTTTAGTTGTTGGCTCAAACACTGAGCAACAAGACAGGCTTTCTCTATACCCCATATAATGGAACTGTCAGAGTTGAATTTGTGTGTGTAAACCCACCAAACACCAATTGCCTTACAACCAGATAGAAGATCTGCAGGAATAAAAATGTTTTGTTGCTGAAGACTGTCAACCTCACACTGTATTACTACTAGCCAAACATTGGAATTACTTCAATGAGTTGCCTCATAGAAGTTTTCAGGTGCTTTACTTAAATTCTATCTCTTCTAATGATAAAAAAGAGAAGTGTTGGGCTTAAAAGATGAGTATGCAAGAAAATTGTTAACAGCAAGATGCTCAAATATAGTCATATTTAAATGAATATAAAACAAAACATTGACAATTCCACACTCAAAGATGTGAGAGGTCAGGCTTTATCCCATGGACAATTTTATAAGGTGTAGTGAGGATAGGAAGAGTAGTACTTGGGAGAAAATTCTGAAAATATTGTGCTGTCAAGATTGCATCATCAAGGAAAGACATTGGAAGTCCTATTGTCAGCCTGCCATCAATTATAATTATATGGGCAAGCTGGTTGACTGGTTGTTGCCTATAATGCAGGAAATGCGCTAATCATCATTGAAAGATCCAACATAGTCAACCTCAGAGGCAAAATTGTTGGTAAGGACAGCATGGGTCGTGTCACACAATGAATAACTTATATGACAATGCCAAAGATCAGGTGTAACTGGTATCCAAGAAAGAGATGTAGATATATTGGCAAGCATAGGGAAAGAGATTGAAGAGTCAGAATCTGAAAGAACAAAATTACAAAATAAAAATGAAAGATGATTGTATGTGGAATATAGCTTTTTTTTTTTTTTTTTTTTTTGGTGGTATCATGGCAGTCTGCTGACCATTCACATAAGTCAACTTCTTACAGACTAGGATAAATGCAAGATATTGCTCCTTTATTTTGACTCTATTCCATTTTCTTGGCTATGGGCCACTCTATTGGAAATGCTTTTATACACGCTTGTATGCCTTCTTACCAAACCTACTTCCATCTGTTGCTAGGCAGTCAAGCTTTATTCATTGTGTAATCATAGCTCTTATTCTTTGTACTACTTCTCTATCAGTGAATATATATTCCAGGTCTGATTTTCTTGAGATTCTCTATTTACACCTTAATTTTCAGATTGTGTAAGTAGCTTCAGATGTAACTATTTTCCTGAATCAATGTTCCTCTTTGTCACTCTTTCTCTTTCTTTTGGTGAGCACATATCTGAGCTGATCATTTAGAGATGGTTTAGTGAAGGGTAGTCCTTTTCTTTCATATAGCATTCTAATGAAATTCCACACTACATTCTGACCTGATGCGGTGCACTCTGTAAGGATGTGCTCAATTGTTTCTGTTGTTCTATACTTTGGGCATACTGCTGTTTCTTCATAGTTCTTTATATTCTCTCAATACCTTCCCACTTTATAGGAATTATGCATTGCTTGCCACAGAAAGTTTCTAGTTTGGTGAGTAAGGTCTTTGTCTCTTAAAGACATCCATATTTGTTTATCTGTTGGGAAGTCACCCAACCTCTCTTTTGTAGCCCACCATGTCATGTCAAGATGTGTAGCCATGCCTTTTTGCTGTGGTTTTGGGTTTTTTTCCAGTATACCTTTGTATGCTGTAGCTTGTGTTAGTTTTGCTAGCTTTGTGCCTTAGATGTCGTATTTGTGTGGCATAGTCAGATTTATTTCATCTGGAGCTATCTTATGGGCCCCCTCACTTGCAAGTCTATCTGCTTCTTCATTACTTTCAATTCTAGCATGACCTTTCACTTTCTCTAGCATTATGATTCCACTTTTTTTTTGAAAGGTCACTACTATCAGCTTCAGGACTTCTTTATTTGCTGCACCTATCCAGCCTTTGTCTTTTCTTTTTTCCAGGTGTTTGGCTAAACTGTCTATCATAATTTGTGAATCACTTTTTATTAGGATTGCCTGGGCCTCTGATGCAGTTTGCGCTGCCACTAGTATGACTACTGATTCTCCAGCATTGTTGGTTTGGGCCACACAATCTGGTAGTTAGATTGCTTGGTTACAGGGATCATCAGGACCAAACTATACTTCAGCTCCTGCTGCTGGTTTTTCTTTGTTATCTTTTATGCATGATCCATTGGTGTAAATTGTTACTATGTCTGGTGGGAGTTGTGGGACTTTTATATACTCTATTTGTTCTGTGAGTGTTACATCTGGCTTTGCAAAAACCCTGAAACCTTCTTTAAGAGAACCTCTTATGGTAAATTCTGGGTTGAAAACTCTTCTGCTCTCATTTTGTGTGAGTGCCTCCTCCTCTTCTGTGATCTTTCTACTTATCTTAGAGGTATTTGGGCTCCATTTCTCCCCCAGTCCCGTTATATCATTTCTAGCAGTTTTGCTACATTTGTGTGGATTCCCATGCCCCTCTCTTCTCAAGTCTTTACATGTTTGGCATGTGCAGTTTTTCCTAGCTTTGTGCAAGGTCAGTGCTTTGGGACCCAGGACGTTTTCCAGGCCCATCATGTCTCCTACTGTGTATATTTTGTGCATCTTCCTCATACACAGCATAGAGGCAGTATTTATTCAGAGATACTTTTCCTGTGTCAGGCCAATGTAGAACCAGGCTGGCATCTGGCTTTTTAATTCATTGGCCAGGATGAGGAGCTGGAAGGTTACATTGTGTTTTTTCATTATCTGAAGCATTTTTTGTATTTGTGCTGGGAGACCATTCTCTGCAGCTCTTGTATTTACTTTTGTGGTTTGGAGCACAAGGTTTGTTAGAGCACGTTTATCATGACTCTGTGTATTTGCAATCTTTGAGTTTATGACCTTGTTGGTCAAAATTGCCCATCTGGGGCATTCCTCATCAAATTTCAGATACCTCTGAGCCTTCATGATTTCTATTGCTTTCTTTCTTACTTTCAAGTCTAGCACTTTCCTGCCACCCTCTTTTATTGGCAATCTCATAGTGCTTAACCCTATTGTTTGTTGTGATTCACTGTTTCAAAGGAACTCATTTATCATCTTTGTTAGCTAGTTTTCTACCTGTTTCAGCATGTCCTGGACTTGTATTCTGTACTGAGTGCATCCACCTACAACCATGTTTATTATTAATCTCCTGTCCTTTAATGTCGGCTTCTCCTTGTTCTATTTTTTCAGGTCTCTTGTTATTGTTTCTACAGTCAGGGTCCATATGCTTACATTATTGACCTTATTCCTTATAAGAGCGTCCAGGAGGCATGTTGCCTCTACATCTGCAGCAATTTTGATCTCATCAGATATAGTTTGGCTTGCATTCTTTGGCTTCCACATGTTGATCATTTCCATTCTATGCTCAGCTGTGCCAATTGAAATAATTACTGTTTTTGGTATATTAAATCTTGCTCCTGATGCCGCATACCAATCTCTCAGCAGCTTCTGCAGGTCTTTAAAGTTGTCATCTTCATCTAGGTATACTGTAGTATCATCAGCAAAGAGCATGGCAATTAGTCTCTCTAATCCTTCTCCCATATCAATTCCTTTTAACTTTGAGGATCTCAGCATTTGTGCCAGAGATTCAATTGCAATGTTGAACAGGAGGCATGACAGTGGATTCCTCTGGTGCACTCCTCTTGTTACCTTATATCCTTTGCTCATCTCTTTGTTCAGGATGACCTTTGTGTATGCATTGCTGTATAGTGCCTTTACTGTGTTGATGAATTCCATTGGTAGCCCAGCTTTCTTCATTGCTCTCCACAGGAAGGGGTGGAGAATCCTGTCATAAGCCTTTTTCTGGTCCAAACATACAATCATTCCATTCTTTTCCATTAGCTCACACCATTCTATTGTGACTTGAGCTAGTTCTGTCTGATCCTTAATTCATATCTTTTTTATAAAGCCTGCTTGATCATGATGTATTATATTTAGTGCTACATTGCTTAGCCTCATGGACAATGCTTTTGTCATTATTTTATAATCAGTATCCAATACCATGATAGGGTGGTAGTTTGCTATATCTGTCTTATTTCCTTTTTTATATAGTGGGCACATCCACCCTTCAGCAAAGTCAGTTCCCCACTCTAAGTCATTTATTTGAATATCTTGATACACCTTAGCTAGTGCCCATGCTACATCAAAGCCTGGTTTTTCTTCTTTCTGGGCTTCCTTATAACATAGTGTGAGTTCTTTCCATAATTCATGTACTATTCCATCAAGGCCTGCTGCCTTTCCATTTTATAGTTTGTTAACAGCTTCCTCTACCTCCTCCTTTATGATCAGAGTACTTAGGGTTCTTTTTTGCTCTTCATCAAGCTTTAATTTAATTTTTAATAGAACTTTCCTCATTTTCCTCCTAGGATCACTTTGATTTGTTGGTACATCTATTTCTTGGAGCAGTTCATGGTGCTTTTTTGCTATTTCTGCCATTCTCTCTGACCTCTGTTCTAGTTTGTTGTTATTTAGGCTAAGTTTCCATAAAGCAGGAATGCTGTTTCTTGTCTTTTGCTCTTTACTTAAAGTGCAGGGTAGGGCATCACAACGGTACGTGTCATACGTTGTACAGGAGCCCGCTTTGTGCCGTACCATACGTGTCCAGTTCAGGGTAGGGCATCACAACGGTACGTGTCATACGTTGTACAGGAGCCCGCTTTGTGCCGTACCATACGTGTCCAGCGGAGTCCGCTACACTGGAGCGGAGCAGTCCCCACAGTGCTGTAGAATACAGAGCCGTGGACGTGTCACAATGTGCTGTGTGACACGGTCCAGTGGATCGATAAAAGGTGGGCACACACATGCGCACGCAGGCCCGGCAGATGCCAGCGGACGCTAACGGACGTCAATGTGCGTCAGCGGCCGCCAGTGGGCATCAGCCCACGACTGAAACCCTCCTCCAGTGGTGGACGTCATGGCATGAATCAACCCTCCTCGAGGTTCCCCACTTCCCTCCCCTCTCCATTCCTCCCCGCAATAACTCGAGGCTGCACGTCTCCCCTTCCATCCTTTTCCCACCCCTGATGCCAGCGTATGTCCATGAAAGGGCCCTGAAAATCTACGCAGGCCTACGCAAGCCACCAGCGGACATCCACGCAGACGTACGTTGACGGACTCAAACCTACGCGGGCCCTCCCAGGCCTGCGCAGGACACCAGCGGACATCCACAGAGGCCTACGCAGGTCCACGGGGTCTGGTTGGACCAAGAAAAAAGGTAACGTCGACTTGCCCGTCGTATGCCTGTGGGGGGGAATCGAACCCCCGGCCTTGGGAAAGCCTCCAGCAACGGAACACACATTTAACCGTTGCACCACAGGTCCGTTACTAACAGATAGATTCAAAAGTCGGATAACACAATGAACGGATGCCCACCTACATTTCCACAGGTTCCCGTATGGATTTTTTGAGATGGAAGGGGGGTGGCATACCTCCCAAAAGAGTTTTCATGGCCTGAAAGGGGCGTTGGCATCAGCTGGCCATCAGCTGGCCATCAGCTGGCATCCGTCAGAGTTCGTCGGCAGCCGTCGTGACCCGCTGGCATCTGTTGGCATCCATTGGCATCCGTTGTGCATCCGTCGGCATCCGCCGGATATCTGCTGGTATCCGTCGGAATCCACGGGAATCCGTCGGCAACCCCCGGCATCAGCATGGGGGGTGGCGGAAGAGGGATGGGGGTGGGGAGAAAGAGGGGGAAGGGGGAAGGGGAGGAGCGTGGGTGTCCGCTGGTACCCCAGCGGATGTAGCAGACGTCGGACGTCAGGTCAGGGAGGAGGAGGGAAGCAGGGTGCATGTGGTGGACGGGGGTGGCGTGTGAGGTAGTGTGGGGAGTGGAGAGGATGGCACTGGGGAGAAAGAGGGGGAAGGGCGGAAGAGGGTGCGTGAGTGTCCGCTGTCCGCTGGCATGCCAGCGGACGGTAGCGGACAGTAGCTGACGTCGGCATGTGAGCCAGCTGACATCAGCGGTGCAACCAGTCCCAGTGGTTCAGTGGAATATTCATTTATTGATATTAAATATTGTGTACAGCGGTGGGTTCTACTCCCCCTACTCCACCTTAATGGGGTCTAATGGTGACAATGGAATATTGAGAGGCGGGTTGGACAACTGTCCACTCCATTTCACTCGTGACAAGCTGACATTCCTCTGTCCATCTGTTGCGTTGTGCTCTAGCACGTAGATAATGAACACGATTAACTGAAGAGATATGTTCACGAACGGATGTAATGATAATGGAAATGTTAACAAGAGGACTCACATTCAGAAATAGTTGCAGATTCATTTTCTGCATCAGAATTAGAGTGCCATATCCAAGATACCTTGATCCTTGATGAACCAGGAATGTTGGGATCTCGTATAGCTGTGCTTGCATTCAAATCCGCTTTCTGTAGAACTGGATACTTTCTCTGAATGCTGGAGTCCGATCCCAGTCGCAGCAGAGCACTGCGGCATCGTGCATAGGCACGAGCCTTCACCAGGATTGAGGCCTGGATTCTTTGAAGAGATGCGCGAGCTCGAGTTTTCACATTCTTGCTTGGGGTGACCCGGACGACGTGAGAATTGATGAGCGGATGGCGGACAGGTAGAGTTAAAGAATGTCACTCACCGTTGGCTGTTCCTTTGCGCGCTTGAGATAGTGGGTGAGCTCATCCCTCCTGGCCATCATACCACCGCCTTCTGAATGCCATACATCATGAGCAGGATTAGAATGTCGGACGTGATCCACCTTGAAGTTGCCGTCCATCATTAAAGAATGATTGAACTTCCACCAGACGGGATCTTCTTCCCAGTTGGATGGAAGATTGACTCCTGGTTGAGGACAAGTTGGACAGAATATTGCAAGTTCACCACGGTCCGGCGCCATGGGATGCCTCGATTCATCATGGCCGAAGCCTGCCCACTTCAACTTCTTCAGCCACCGCCATGAACGAGAAAGTCGTCGTAGCTCGCGGTAAAGGTTATCCACCTCACCAGAAGATGCAATTGGGGAAGTTATTCTTGCAATTTTCTGCCAGTACTGGTAGGCGGATGCTTTGCACTCTAGATTTGTCAGACGGAAGTCGTCCAGCACAGCCGTTGTAAAATATGTTTGTGTCCGATCAAATGTACTGGGGACCAGCTGCGAGCGGATGGTATTCTCCACCAAGACATCCATCCCAGAACACTCACATGAAATGACAGTGATGTAGTGTACTCCAGTTGTGTGAACAATCCGTTGTATTGGATTCCCAAAGCAATCATATCTGTCCATATGGAACCCGTTCGTGGCTGGCCGATCTTCTGGAATATCTTCTATTGGCACATTATTCTCTGGGTCCTCTTGCTCTTCCTCTTCCATGATTTGATCAAGGCTGGCATCCTGAAGTCTGCTCAGGAAATCTGAAGTCATGGATGGATGCGCTGCCGGATGTCCCGGATCGCTATCTGCTGATGGAAGTTCAACATCCAGTTGATATTCGAGTCGTAGAAACTCTTGCTCCTGAATGTCCTTTTTCCGCTCGTGGTCCTCAAGAGCCCTGACCCTGACCTTCCCTTGATGACAGTTTGCATGCAATGAATTGTGTTGGATATAGAAATACCCTCCAGTATCCGACATATTCATTGGTTGGAAATACCTACCATTCCATACTTCAGGTCGGTGAAACAGGTTGGAGTCGTGCATGCGGCGGAAACATCCGCAACAGAATATTCTTGACCCAACGCAATCATGGCATCGCCATCGTGCGAGGTAATGGTCAGGACAAGCAAGGCAATCAGTAACGTCATCCATTGATTCATGACCAAGCAATCCATTGAGCAACTGTGGAACATGGTTGATGAAGTCGTTAAGATAATCTGCCTGTGTCTATGTATGAACTTGAATAATTCGCTCTCAATAATAGCATACATTCAAATCACCTTTACATGCCTTATGGATACGGGCATTGTATCATCTACATCATCTACCGTTGGATTATTGTCCAAGTATGCAAAGTTATCATCATCTGCAAATGCCGCAGATAGTGCACCAGTTACAATGGGAGCGGGACCCAGTGGTAGCCGTTGTGTTATGAGGACTGGCAACCCTCGTGTGTTCTGAGTGAGTCGTGTCCTTTCCTCAGCAAACGGGATGAGGTCCCTTTGTCTGATGACTGTTGTTTTTGGTCGCTTGCGTTTCTTTAGAGAGTTCAGGTTCATGATCAAAATATCTATGGCCAGGACCTAGCCATTGTATGGGATATCTAATGAGACCGCTCATTGATATCAGCAATATGCCCCAATTTGGACGGGCCGGATACCAGCGGACAGCGAACCCTATCCGTCGAAGACAAACGGAATCTGTTTGTCATCAACGGACACTGAACGGAAAATCTATATTTTATCATGTGATCCTTCGGTTGAGAACTGTGTGGTTGCAGAAAATTATATTGTCTACAAACATGTCTGCCCTCCTGCAACCGCCTGAACCAATATTTTCACCAAAGAAAAGACGAGTGGAACCGATATTTACAGCGGAAGAAAGATCTATCTTTGAACCATACAAGGAACTCTACCGCTCCTCAACTACTCCTCAAGCTCGGACTGCTATCTTGAAGGATAAAATCCTAACGGATATTTTCAACTACTGGGCCACTAAGGGGACAGTGCCAAAGACAGGGGAAGAGTGGGCAGAGAGAATCAAAGTAGGTACAGCAACTCATTGCAAAGAACTAGACATCATTTGCTTGAATAGAAGGTTGTCCAGTATATCAAGAATTGCTGGCGCCCTTATTACCAGCATAAAGATCCAAAGGTGCTCCTGAAAACTTCACTGCGAGATGTTGTCCGGCAGACAATGGCAAAGGAGATAAACGAGGAGATCCAGAACTTGTTGAGGGGTAAGGATCACAACGCCTCGGGATTGGATGCATTTGCACAATATAATGTGGCTGTCAAAAATGTTATGCATCAACTCACACCGCAGGAGGAAAGTTGTTTACGGAAGATGGCAGCAGAATGGAGCGAAAAAGGAAATCCGCCAGAAATTCAGCGCAAGTTGGTACTGCTTCTGTCCCCCATCCGTCCTCTATTCATTGTACATCCGTCCGCTTGATTCTGCTTTCTAATCGTTGTCTCTCCAGGAAGGCCCGAAAGCACAGTTTGAAGCGTGTGGACGATGCAGATGTGCTTCGATTTAGAGAGATGGGCATGTTGAGTTGGACTGTTGTTGGTTGGTATGCAGATGAAGACATGGCTATTAGAATGTATGTGGTGCCATCATTCTTTAAACAATTTTGACACCAATTATAGTCATGACAATATGTCATACTTGACCCATGCTAACCGACCTACCTTTCAAGACTCCTTTCCTGACCTTGTTAGTGACCTCAACAAGAAGATGATGGATTACATGTCTGCTCTTCTTGGTAGAGACATGCTGTCCAACATGCAATCACCCCATGATTTGACTCCTCCTATCCTTACACGCCATGACCTCATCCTTGATCTGGATAGGGATGGATTCCCAATATTACCAGCAGATCCAGGACCAAATATATTTCAAACTCGGGCAGAATTGGAAATGCTTGTCTGGGACTATCTAAATACTCATTACAGTGAATCCTAGTTTTCTCCACCTTTGCTCATCATCTGATCACCCCATCAGAAATTGCGTCTGGTTACCGTTATGAATCTGCTCCTTACAAGGCAGTGAGGACCAATGATCAGCAATTTATACATTCAAGGTATCTTCCAGAGGGTCTGATATTCCAAGATCCTCATAATCTTGGTCGGCCTGAGCTATTGCGTCTGCTGAACTTCTGGAGAGACCGTCAAGGACAGTATGGATCCGGTGATACCTTCCGCTGGACGGTTTATCTCAACTGTCACAAGCAGCCAGTAGCTGCCGAGTATGGCACCCGAGCTGATCGTGAAAAAAATGCGGCGGCAGCAGCAGCACGTAAGGCTACATGCAAAAATGGAGGGAAAAATCGGAAACAGAGGCCAACACCATCAGCGGTAGTCGATGGCAACAGTAGGACCATTGCTAATGATGGAGCCGCTGATGGCGGATCTGCTTTAGTCACCGGATCTGCGGTAGTCGATGGCAACAGTAGGACCATTGCTAATGATGGAGCCGCTGATGGCGGATCCGCTTTAGTCACCAGATCTGCAGCCAACTTGGAGTGGCAACGGGGGCCTACACTTCCCCTGTCACCTAGCGTACCACACACACCACTGCCTGACTTACAGGAGGAACCTCCTGTCTTGCGCTCACCGCACACTCCCCAGCCTCAGCGCCACAACAGATCCACGGTTCACAACAAATCCTGACCAAATGTATCAGCTTCCGCTCACAACGAGTCCGCTCTCGACAAATCCGTTCATAACAGATGTGTTGATGATACAGCAGTGGTAGATGCCACTACCATCCACCTCTTACAACAAAGAGGATGGAGCCATCCAGACCCTCCAATTAATGGCCCTAGTGATGGTTCCCCTAGATATAGAGTGTCAAGAAGGGTGCTCAACATTCTTCAAGATGAGGACAATGACCAATTTGAAGGTGAGGGAAGGCCGGCATTACAAAACCAAAAGAAGCACAAGGCATTGCCTAACCAATTGTCAACAAATTCCAAGCGACCCCGCAAGTCTCAAGCACAAATGTTACAGGAGGATGCAGCTCGATACATTGATATGTCTACACCAGCAAAAAGGAGTAGCAGCCGCACTAAGGTCATTCGACCAGTCCGCCGTCATTGATGTGGGGAAGGGAGGAATGTTATATTACATTTTGTAAACTATAGGGTTACAAAAATGTACGAATGTGTGTCATAATGAAAAAAAAATATGTGATTGTCCATCTTCACTTCTCTTCTGTTGCCTTCCGTCTCTCAGTAAGCCGACTGGATGATCAGGTCCGTTGCATCGGCGGCTGACTACTTTGGGAGTTGCTGCGAGCCCGTCCCCTTGGGCCAGGGAGAGGGTCCTCGGCAGGGACTGGGACGGAAGATGGTTGAGGGGGTGACGGAGATGTTCGTGCGGGAGTCGTCCCTGAGGATGTTTGTTGAAGCGGGGACAGAGCGACGGTGAGAGCGGATAAGTCAGCGGCATGATGGGATTGGTCAGTGGCGAGGGCAGAGGTGTCACCAGTGGGAACGGATATGTCAGCAGTGGCAGGGGATTGGTCAGCGATGGGGTCAGGAGTGGTTTCTTCCTCTTCAACGATGGGTCCAAGTCCACTGTGCCCTGTTGGATGCACTGCCACATCATCCTGAGCTGACGGACTGGAGGGATGGGTAGAGATGTGAAGTTGATTCTGCAAAGTGTCAACCACACCCCAAATATTGCGGATCTGCTCTTCCGTCTGATGGATACGTCCGGCGTGGTCTTCAAGTGTCTCACCTGCAAGAGAAACATTCGTTTGCAGGGTTTCTATGCGGCCACCGAGTGTGTCAACCTGAGTCTGGTAGCGACGGAAGAAGTCCTCAATACGCGGTAACCAGCTCACCTCAGCTGTGACAAACCCGTCCCGCACCTGCTCCCCAACATTCCGCGTATTCTGCCCTCTTGTTCTTCCTCTTCCTCTTCCTCTTCATCCTCGTCCTCATCCTCATCCTCCTGCTCCTTCTGTTGACGATAGGTACCAGGAGGAGGTTGACCAATATAGGTCACCCATTTTGGCTTCTTGGGATTTGGCGACGGACCAGACAAATCTCCTGCCGCTGGAGGACTCGACCAATATAGGTCACCCATTTTGGCTTCTTGGGATTTGGCGACGGACCAGACAAATCTCCTGCCGCTGGAGGACTCGGTCGTTGTAGTACTTGGTAGAAGTATTACTTGATAGTTCTGGGGCTTGCTAGTGTAGAATATGACCTTGAATTCACACTGACTTTGATGACAAAAGGGATAATTATTATCTTGACTGCGTTTAATAATCTTGCAAAACGCCGAGGTTTTGAGGAATTATAATATTGAATGAGAATAATAATATTCCCACAAGTTGAGGTTTCTTAACAAACTCCAGCCGAGGTTTTGAGGAATTATAATATTGAATGAGAATAATAATATTCCCACAAGTTGAGGTTTCTTAACAAACTCCAGCCTAAGCGATTCACTCCCTGGGAATCACCGAGCCTTTGCCTATCAATTGCCTGTCCATTCTCTACTAAACTTGGGCTATTTATACTGTTTTTCTGGTGCACAGACCACTATCTACATATGACTCTTTGTCGGAAACTCTCCCACTTCCAGAACGTATTTGATAGTCCAATTTCCCTTTTGGGAGGCCTGTTTCAGTGCCACCCGTTCCACCATTCTTCCGGATGTTTCTGATTGCCGCTTCTCCATTTGCTTGAGCTCCATTTAGCCTGATCTAATTCATGGATCCTTCTTTCCTCTTTGAGCGCCTCCCTGCATCCTCTACTTCTTTCCTTTTCCCCTCCTTGTTGTCAAATCGAACATTGACTGATTTGACGATGAAATTGAGAATTATAATATTGAATGAATATAATAATTTCCCAATTTCATCCTATTCCGTCCATTGCCAAACATTGACTGATTTGATGATGAAATTGAGAATTATAATATCGAATGAATATAATAATTTCCCAATTTCATCCTGTTCCGTCCAATCCTGTTCCGTCCATTACCAGCTTCCATGCTTTTCCTCTCCATGACAGTGGTTAGACTATTGTTGAGCTGATAGTTTGAGCCGGTTCCTGCCTGTTGTTCTGTACTTTTCTGTGTATTTGTTGGGATGTTTTTGGAGATGGTTATTTGTTGAGACTGCTACCAGGAGGCTTACAGTTTTCAGCCCATATTTAAATGTTTATTTTGACTTCTGGTGCATGGTGTGTCCCTGACTGCTGGTACAGCGTTGTATCATCGTTTTCTCTTCTTCAGAATCAGTGACGGACCAGACGAATCTCCTGCTGCTGGCCTATGACCTATCCGGTCTTCTCGTGCCGGTGCCGTCGACGGACTGGCCTTGGTCGACGGATCAGGTTGTTCTTCGCCCCCACTTGGTTCCTCCCCCCTTCCGCTCCTCTGGGTCCATTTCTTCGCAGCGTCCTTCAACCACCTGGTCATATGCCCCCACTTGGTTCCTCCCCCCTTCCGCTCCTCTGGGTCCATTTCTTCGCAGCGTCCTTCAACCACCTGGTCATATCCTTGTCAGAAAGCTTGCTCTGGAGTAGCGGGATAACTTCGTTGATGAAACTTCTCCTGGCATCAAGGAGGAGTTTCTTGTCATCCTTGACGTCCCTAACCTTGAACCACATGTCAATCTACAGGACGACTATTAGTGCATGTCTATTAGGCAGGAGTGCTTGTATCTTACCAGGTCCTTCTGCTGTGCTTTGAGTTGTCGCAGGTCTCCTCTGAGAGCAAGGTATAATACTCGAACATCCGCATCAATGACCCGTTGGTGGAGTTCTTCGTCAGACATGGCGGATGGAGGATTAAAGAAACGGATGAGAACTTTACACGAAGCAAGTTCTGAAAATAGATATCATGTGACCCTGTTTAAATTACAAAAGAAGTTTGATTTATTGCTTGACAAAACCTTACTTTGTTTATCTTACAGTTTAGTAAATAACAATTAGCTAAGCAGGTCAAAAATTGCAGAGGTCCTAATGTTTATTGCACTAAGCAGGAGTCGAACCCACCTACTGCAACACACAATAAACACCAATAGATAATATTCCACTAGACCATCAATGCTTACTGTATACTGCTATAGTCTAAATAGATATCATGTCACTCAGGACCTTACTTTGTTTATTATACTGTGTAGTAAATAACAATTAGCTAAGCAGGTCAAAAATTGCAAACGTTTTAATGTTCATTGCACCAAGCAGGAGTCGAACCCACCTACTGCAACACACAATGAAGACCAATGGATAATATTCCACTAGATTATCGATGCTTACTGTACACTGCTATAGTCTAAATAGATATCATGTCACTATGTTTAAATTAGGACCTTACTTTGTTTATCATACTGTGTAGTAAATAACAATTAGCTAAAAACAGTGAGACAAAAATGCACTAGTAGGAATCGAACCCGTCTACTGCAAGACATAATAAAGACCAATGGATAATATTCCACTAGACCACCGATGCTTACTTTACATTGCTATGATGTAAATAAACATCAGTCTATTCTTCTGTGTGTGGTCAAAAATATTTGAGTTCGATCTCAATGCACTAGGGGGAGTCGAACCCACCTAATGCAAGATACAAGGAATACCAATGAGAAATATTCCACTACACCACAGACGCTTCATGTATAATGCTATGGTGTAAATCAATATCAGTCCAATATTCCGCTACAAACCATGGTTTTCCTCTTTCCTGTATACTTCTATGGTGTAAATAAATATCAGTCTAATATTGTCAATTCAATACAGATGCACCAGTTGCAGTAAAATCTCTATCCGTTCAAATTCTGTATGGGTCCGTTTGTGCACTACATAAACACCGTCCTGACTTGTAGCAAGCGCCTGTGGTACAATGGAATATTCATCAATTGATATTTCATATTGTGCACAAGAAGTGGGTTCGACTCCCACTAGTTCACATTATATAATAGCAGCAGGCCGCTGACGTCCGCTAGCGTCATGAATTTGATCCGTTGAAAACTCCAGAGATTTCTGCAGCGGCATAAGATGGACGAGTTGACGCATGTGGTCATTCCAGTGCTCATGACCAGTTGATAATACACTGTGGTGGGCTACCGCATAAGATGGACGAGTTGACGCATGTGGTCATTCCAGTGCTCATGACCAGTTGATAATACACTGTGGTGGGCTACCTTTGTGCTCGTCTTTGTAAAAAAGGTAGTCAGCCCTAGTGTATCATCACTTGTCATGTGAACTGGAATGATTTCATGTGTCAACTCCTCCATCCTATCTCGTTTCAGTAATTCCTAGAGTTTTGGTCAGATCCACTACCACAGGCGCATACTCCAGGTCAGTACGATGTATATGTAGAGCAAAAATGCACCCATATAAAAACACAGCATTAGTCCCTGTTAAGGTGAAGTGGGAGTAGAACCCACCACTGTACACAATATTGAATATCAATAAATGAATATTCCACTGAACCACTGGGACTGGTTGCACCGCTGACGTCAGCTGGCTCACATGCCATTGAATATCAATAAATGAATATTCCACTGAACCACTGGGACTGGTTGCACCGCTGACGTCAGCTGGCTCACATGCCAACGTCAGCTACCGTCCGCTGGCATGCCAGCGGACAGCGGACACTCACGCACCCTCTTCCACCCTTCCCCCTCTTTCTCCCCAGTGCCATCCTCTCCACTCCCCACACTACCTCACAACACTCACGCACCCTCTTCCACCCTTCCCCCTCTTTCTCCCCAGTGCCATCCTCTCCACTCCCCACACTACCTCACATGCCACCCTGCTTCCCTCCTCCTCCCTGACCTGACGTCCGACGTCTGCTACATCCGCTGGGGTACCAGCGGACACCCACGCTCCTCCCCTTCCCCCTTCCCCCTCTTTCTCCTCACCCCCATCCCTCTTCCGCCACCCCCCACGCTCTCCAAGACGCCACCCCATGCAGCGGACACCCACGCACCCCGTTTCCTTCTCTCCTGCCCTGATGCTGGACGATGCTGGACGATGCCGGATGATGCCGGGGGTTGCCGACGGATTCTCGTGGATTCTGACGAATACCAGCAGATATCCGGCGGATGCCGACGGATGCACAACGGATGCCGACGGATGCCGACGGATGCCAGCAGGTCACGACGGCTGCCAACGAACTCCGACGGATGCCAGCTGATGGCCAGCTGATGGCCAGCTGATGGCTGCTGATGCCAACGCCCCTTTCAGGCCATGAAAACTCTTTTGGGAGGTATGCCACCCCCCTTCCACCTCAAAAAATCCATACGGGAACCTGCAGAAACGTAGGTGGGCGTCCGTTCATTGTGTTATCCGACCTTTGAATCTATCTGTTAGTAACGGACCTGTGGTGCAACGGTTAAATGTGCGTTCCGTTGCTGGAGGCTTTCTCAAGGCTGGGGGTTCGATTCCCCCCCACAGGCATACAGCGGGCAAGACGAAGTTACTTTTTTCCTTGGTCCAACCAGACTCCGTGGACCTGCGTAGGCCTCTGTGGATGTCTGCTGGTGTCCTGCGCAGGCCTGGGAGGGCCCGTGTAGGTTTGAGTCCGTTGACGTACGTCTGCGTGGATGTCCGCTGGTGGCTTGCGTAGGCCTGCATAGATTTTCAGGGCCCTTTTGTGGACGTACGCTGGCGTTCTGCGTGGATGTCCGCTGGTGGCTTGCGTAGGCCTGCATAGATTTTCAGGGCCCTTTTGTGGACGTACGCTGGCGTCAGGGGTGGGAAAAGGATGGAAGGGGAGACGCGCAGCCTCGAGTTATTGCGGGGAGGGAAGTGGGGAACCTTGAGGAGGGTTGATTCATGCCATGACGTCCACCACTGGAGGAGGCTTTCAGTCGTGGGCTGATGCCCGCTGGCGGCCGCTGACGCACATTGACATCCGTTAGCGTCCGCTGGCATCCGCTGGGCCTGCATGCACATGTGTGTGCCCACCTTTTATCGATCCACTGGACCGTGTCATACAGCACATTGTGACACGTCCACGGCTCTGTATTCTACGGCACTGTGGGGACTGCTCCGCTCCAGTGTAGCGGACTCCGCTGGACACGTATGGTATGGCACAAAGCGGGCTCCTGTACAACGTATGACACGTACCGTTGTGATGTCTCTATGTGTAAATTGGTCCAGAGTTTTGTCACCGTTTCTCCATATAAGAAGTACAATGTTGTCACTGTGTCCCTAGCTCTCACAAAATGTTGCATTGCTAGGTTTTTAATCCTCTCATCAAGTATAGCTGCTTCTTCTTATTTTGATTCTTCATCTATATAGGTGTTGTTTAAGGTTCTTCTATGGTCTCTCCTCAAGGCCTCAATATCGCGTAGTATTCTAGGTTTGATCTCCTTTGATCTTCCTCTGATGACCTCTAGCACTTTTTCTTTGAAGATTTTGTGCAATCACTGTGAGTTTTTCTGTTTTCTTCATATCTTTTGAGTTTTTCTTGGTGCTCAATACCAAGGGCTTTGATTCTGTCTATGAGCTCAACGTCTTTTATGAGTTGTATCAGTATAGCATATCTGCCTTCCCCAATATATGGTTGCCAGAGGTTCAGCAGCATCATTGAGATTAACAAGCAGTCAGTATTTATCCCAGACCTTTTTATTTTCCAGTCCCAGCTGTACTTTAGCAGGTCTTCTCTTAGGTACATCCTATCTATCCTAGATTGTATAGGTCTGTTGACCATTTGGTATGAGAACTCTATCGTTGTTGGATTTCTCATTTCTATCTATCCATGACATCAAGGTGGGTCTTTAGTGATATTAGTTTCTTTGTAGCTCCTGCAGAGTCAGCATGCACTGGCAGTCTGTCCACAGCCTCTTCCACTATATTCATATTTCCTATCATTATGCTCAGTTTTAGGAGTCTTGGTCTTATAGTCCAGTGTGATTTTAATCTCCTCCAGAATGTCTCATTTTCCTTAGTTTCATTTGGTGTGTACACATTTAGGCAACTCAAGATTTGCTCCTCAAACCATGGCAGTTCTAGTATTAATGCCTATCCAGGAATTAACTCTCACAATCTGGCTTCTTGCCATCTTGTGGCTCATTTATCCAGGATGAATGCCATCCCCATGGCATTAGAGTGTTTGGGGTCAGCACTCATAATTATGCTCATTTGTCTTTCAAAAAGTTCCTCAATATTTTTTTTCTGACTACTGCTTATGTGGGTTTCTTGTAGTGCTAATATATCTATTTTCTCTTCTCTCATCAACCGTCGCATCTCATGCCACTTTATCATTGTTGAAATGGAGCTGCCACCTTTCATATTTAGTGATGCAAATCTTAGTGCTCCCCGCTTGCTTTTCTCCTTTCCCAGAGTCACAGAGTGTGGGTTGTTCCCCTCTTCCGTTGTTTCCAGCACCTTCTCAGAAAGAGTCTGTATGAGAGATTCATTCTTCAGGGGCTGGGTATGCTGCAATCCATTGCCAATCCCTCCCAGGCTATTGTCAGAGTCATAGATGATAGTTTGGCTGTAGTCTCCTTCAGCTTCAGCAGGGAGTTGTCTGTTACTAGTATTTAGGCTCCTTGTGTGTGATTCTTTTCTAGTTGTGACAGGTAGTGGTTTTGGGCAATGTTCAGGTAGATAATACCTTTCCTTTAGCAGGATTGCTGTGTGGCACTGCTCATCATAAATACACCTGCTGCCTGGACTTACCTAGCCCAGCCAGGGGGTCCATTTAAGATTACTTGTCATTTAAAAACCCAGTAAATTCATCTTAAAATTCCCTTTGTGTCATAGAAAGCCATTCATTATTATCACTGTATTGTAGATTCAACAGTGTAATCATTTATGTTCCTGTCTACCACCACTGGGGCCTGAGATCTGGTTACCATTTTTCCAGCTCTCAGCATGACATTCATTCTTGTTTTTGTCATTATGATAGGTCTTTTCTCCTCAACTTGACGTTGCAAATTCCATGGTTTCTTCAATCTTATTCACTGTCTTGTTCCCAAACCAGCCCTCCAATAATATATAAGAGCAATGCGTGGAACAGTGGTCAGCTCCCTTGGACAGGTAGCAGTGGAGTCAGAGGTTCTCATCTATAAGTGTTGCACTGCTGCAATTCATATCAACAAATTTTGCCTCCCTTATGTGTTGTATTAGAACAAAATAGTTTGTCCAGGTGAGCGGTGGGGTTTGTTTACAGAATACATTCCAGATCAGTTTCCTGGGTCTGCCAGTAGTTGAACGATCTACCGTATCTTCTCCTTTAACTAGTTTGACCACCAGAGATTGCATGATTTTGATTGCTGGACTCATGACATGTTGTGAGGTCTCATCACCAGCGAGTTTACTCTTGAGCAGAGCTACTGTCAATTTATCACCTGCTAGAGTCCTCCTTATAATATTGGTAGCCATTTCCTCCAATTCTTGTATTGCCGCTAGAAATCATATGCTAAGGGTGAAGCCCTCAATTGTACACAAGAAGCTGGGTATAGGTGGGCAGTATGGGAGGAAAAAAACAGAAGCATTAGGCATTGACATGATGGGATGTGCTGCTAATATGTTGTATGCTGCTTCAGAGATGTCTGATATTAGAAAGTGGTACAGTAGTTTATATCTATTGTTGCTCCTACGTTTTGAGCCTATTTCTTTCTCCTGCTGGGGAGTGGATAGTCTAGCCCTTTCACCAGTCATCTCCTTAATAAGCTCCTTGATTTTTTCACTTGTAGTCATCAGATCCACCATATTGCTTGCCTGCCAGTCTCTGACCCACAGTTTGGGTTCTGGATAGATGTCAAAGTATTTCTGTTGTTCCAGTGAGGGTGTATTGCCCTCCTCCCTTGGTGTTTGGAGTCAACTGGCTCTATGCCATTGTCCTTCTCCATCAGAATACTTCAGAGAAATAGATTGGGGGGGCCTGGCCTCTGCTACCCAGGCAGCTTCTTCTACAGGAGGAAAAGGGGGGCATACCAGCTACCTGTGCTCAGTAGCAGCATCAGAGTTAGTGATGCAGGTAGTGGTTTGTGATCAAGGGCCCCCCCCAGAATATAGCTTTGTTATGGAGAGTCAGAGAGGAAGAATGAAAGAAAATAGAAGTTGCATTCTATGTAAAATGAACATCCATGCTATATTCAACCATCAACCCAACCAATAACAGGTTAATTGAAACATCAGATGCATGCAGGCAATGTGAAAGAATGAGTGTGACAAGTTTACCATCAATGTAGGTCCTAAAACAACATTCACCACATGCTAGGGTCTTGAGTGTGCTACAATTTGCCATGCCAACCAGGATTGCAAGACTTGTGTCATATGACCAGAAATATTTGCAGTCTTGAATGATATATATAGTGCAACCCAAGTCAAGAATAGAGTTGAAATATAGTGAGATCAATGCAAAGACCAGAGGATCAGAAGAACTCATAAAAGAGAAAAAGGGAGACAAGTCTGAAGGAGTATCACAGGAATCATAAAGATGGAAAGCAGTGTCATTCACATCATTGTTGATATATGTAGGTAATACAGTAGTATCAGGAGTGTCATCTAGGACTGGAGAAGGGGAGGAAGCAGAATTGGAGACAGGCAAAAAGTCTGTAATAGGCACCTATTATCATGAGAAGGATGATGGGACAAGACCTCAGAAGGAGAAGGTTGGGAATGAGAAGCAGCAGGAGTGGATGAAGAAAAGAATGATGAAGGCATTAACAGAGGCAGCTGACAAGAGGTGGCAGGTGGAATGCATGAACCAGGACAATTTGTGTGGCAACAGCAAACATTGATATCAATTTCCAGAATGGTATCCATAAGAGTAAAGAAATCAAAAGTGCTATTTAGATTATAGTCTCAAGAACAATAAACCTCTCCTCTTGGACAAAGTCAAAAGCCTTATGATCAGGGACACTATTCATAAAACCCTGAATCTTCTTGTAAGGTGTGAAATCCCAAGGTGTCTTGACCATCTAGTTTATGGCAGTATGCCAGGCCTAGATGAAAGAAGGTATAGCATTTGGCATGCAGGACAGTTTTATACAGAATCTTTCACATGCTGAGCAGATGCAGCACTGCCAATGCCGAAGCATTTCTGAAGAAACTCAAGGAGATCCTAGGCAGTTCAAACAGGACAATTATGAGGGCTACCATGGGCTAGGGGAAGAGAGTTGGAAATTTTGGCACAAAGTTTGCCAGATAGAATATAGAATACAATGTTGTTGTTGTGCCAAAAAACTTCATAAGCATGCAACTCTGCAGCAGTCTGGTGTGGAGGATAAGATGGAGGAGTGGCAACCTTGCAAGTTGGGCCATAAGGAGCCATAGGAGGAGGTAATAGGCAAATGTAAGCATTCAACCCCATCTGATCAATGAGAGCAGATGCTGGACCAAACCACAGACCCCAATCTGCAGCAGAACTAAGCTTAGAGATGGTGCACAGAGGAGGCAGTTTAAAATCAGAACAAAACTCCAAATGGTCAGGTTATAGAGAAAGAACTAGTCCAGGAGGAAAGAAATAGTAGTAATAAGGATATAAGTAATGAAAAGGAGAATGCAGAAATGACATGTGTGGGTCAACTGCCAGAGCAACTGGAGGAGAATAAGGAAAAGCATGAGGCAAGAAAGGAGGGACATGCAGAGGCAATGTATGTGATGCAACATGATCTGGGTAGGCCTGAGGAGAGGCCAGAGACAGGACAACGGGAGGAAATGAATGAGGAAGTAGAGGCAGATGATGCAGGGCAAGAAGATAAAAATACAGAAAGGAGATGAGAAAGAATCAGAGGAAGGGAAAAAAATGGCATAAAAGAGCCAAATTGCACAGAAGACAAAGGAACAGAATGGAAATGAGGAGTACAAAAGAAAGCAGGGTCAAAAGAGGATGGAGTGTGAGAAAAAGATGTGGGGATTGAAGAGGGAACCAATACAGAAGCTGACCAACAAGGATAAAGAAGATGAGAGAAGATGTTCAAAAATGAACTGGAGTTGGATTGTGCAATCTATAAGAGAGTGGAACATGAGAGTCAGAAGGTGGGAGAATCAGTATATGAGTGAGGGGAGCCATTATTTCTAATCACTCTTTTGCATCAGAGACTCATATGAAAAGGGCAGCTGTTGTAGATAAATATACTTAGTTGGGAGATAAACAACTATATTGTTGGTTTGCTGCCTATTGTAGATAAATATACTACAGTATGTCAGCTATACTGAGATAAATTGTGCTGGGCCCACATACCTCAGTTAGGAGATAAACAACTAAGGTATTGGGCCTTCTGTGCCCAATCCATATTTTAACAACTGTATAGTTTGTCCTCCACTATTTCTCTCTGCTATGAGCTGGTAATGTGCCTGCATGACCCTGGACTGTCATGAACCACAAACCCATCTCCAACAGCCACAATCAGTCTGTATACGCATGTTAGACTTTGTGAGGGTTGGTTATCTTTGTCCCACATAATTGTCAATGCATTGCCCAAGACTAAACCTATGCTTATTTTCTCTTTCCACATGTTGTTGACTGTCTCTCATATCAAGACTTGATCTGGACATATGCATTGAGTTAAGATATGGTTTGTTGAATCTACCTTTCTATCATGTTTGCACTTATTCCTCTTTCTATGCTTTGATTTCATCAAAGCTCTGTCCCAATATGATTCTACATTATATGCATCATGTGTGCATTTTCATAGAGAAATTCTGAAAGATTGTGAGATTTCAAGCATGTTCCAGAAGGAACCCATAACTAGCAACCACATTAGGTCTGCCTTTTCAAATATATTCCTTCCAATTTCTATTCCATCTACAAATAATATCCCTGTGATGAGCAACAGCCCCCTTCTCTAAATGTGGCTGGCTGCTCTATAGGAAAACAACCTAAAAGAGTTCCCAACTGGGTGAGCCTCCCCACAAATAGGAGAGTAGTCTGGAGTTCATCCATGAGTCAGAACAAATCAGAAACCACTCTGAAAGACAAAGGCCACTCAGCACAAAGTGATCAATCCTATTCTGGAGGCTAAGATTTATCTAGGTAAAACATAACTAGGCATAAGAATTCAATGTATATAGGTGCAATAAGCTCAAGTTGACACCAATATCTAAGGAAGGTGTCAGAAGTCCAATGACCCATTGTCTTAACCACATCAGAAGGAACACCTTTCAAAAGCAAAGCTGTAGTATTTCTAATATAAAAACAGTATCTTGTAATCCTTGGCAGACCATTTTGTTCCAAGATAGGGTTAATAACTAAGAGTAACTTTTGTGTTGTAAGCCCTGCCTTTTTCCCCTTGTCATTGATGGTAACCACAGATTGGTTCAGTGTTAGAGGTCACATTGACACATGCATGATTTGAGAGAGCCACAATAGAATCAACTTTGTCTCCTTGTTTTGTGACAATCACAGTTTTCCTTTTACAACCAGAAGTTTTGGTATGTAGCAAGAACAGAGAATGTGTTCCCGTGTCATTAGAAGTCAAAAGTTTGCTCAACCAGGAATCACAGAATTATCAAACCCCTGTTCTTGAGGAGAAAGAAATTCACCAAGACAAATCTGGCTCCACAAAGATGTCATTGTAACAGCTTATATGCAGGCATGCAGTGTAGTACTTGGTGTGAGTATTACTGATAGTTCTGGGGCTTGCTGGTGTAGAGTATGACTTCTCAATCCACACTGACTTGGTGATGAACTTGATGTATTAATGTTTTGAGTTGCAAATCCTAATCTTCCGGAATGCAGAGGGTTCTCAACAAACTCCAGCCTAAGCAATTCACTCCCTGGGAATCACCAAGCCTTTGCCTATCAATTGCCTGTCTATTCTCTACTAAACTTGGGCTATTTATACTGTTTTTCTGGTGCACAGACCACTATCTACACATGACCCTTTGTTGTAAACTCCCCAACCTCTGGAACATGTTTGATAGTCCAATTTCCCTTTTGAGAGGCCTGTTTTGGTGCTACCAGTTCCACCATTCAACTTCTTGATTCATCATTCTTCTGGATGTCTCTGATTGCCACTTCCCCATTTGCTTTTGATCCATCATTCTTCTGGATGTCTCTGATTGCCACTTCCCCATTTGCTTGAGCTCCATTTAGCATGTGCTTCCCTGCATTCCATGCTTCTTTTCTTTCCCCTTCTGGTTGTGTCATTGTCAGATCTGATCTTTGATCCAGATCACTACAATTTGATCCCATTTTGTCACTCCTGCCAGCTCCCATGCTTCCCCTCCCCATTACAGTAGTTGGACTATTGTTGAGCTGATAGTTTGAGCTGGTCCCTGCCTATTGTTCTGTACATTTCTGTGTATTTATTGGGATGTTTTGGAGATATATTTTTGTTGAGACTGCTACCAGGAGGCTTACAGTTTTCAGCCCATGATTAAATGTTTATTTTGACTTCTGGTGCATGGTGTGTCCCTGACTGCTGGTACAGCATCGTATCAGCAGTGGATGTGGAAGATCCAAATTCATCCTAATAATGCTCAACATTTCCAGTGACACAGAAGGATATTGGTCCTGAAAGGAAGAATCTGGCTGGAGATTCTCCACTTCTTGCAAGGCATGTTTAAGTCTGATAGAGCCTGGCCAAGGTAAGCTATGTTGGATATGCTACATGTGCAAACTAGAAATTTTATTAGACATTGCACATCCTGATACCAATCCAGCTATGGATGCTATATAAAAGCAAAGAAGACTTTCAGAAGCTGGCAGAGCTGAGAGTTGGAAAATGTGATGTTGATCACAAAAGATTAGAAAAGTGGCCACTGACAAACTATAACGTTTGGAAGTGGAAGGAGCCTATGAGTAAGCAACTACTGAATCAATAAGATTTCTCTGAGTGGCTGATCAACAGATAGAGGAACTCATATTGTGGACACACTGTGAATTATTGATTGTCACTGGCATTGGATGTTTGTGATTGTGAGTCCTCCTATAGACATTTGAAGATGAATGATGTGGTTTGTGTCTGTAAAATGAATATGCTGTGTTCTCTCAATGCCCATGTTGTGGGAACAATACCAAGTGGAGTGGCATGGCATTTGTGGCTGACAATCAAGAGCACTCATATTAAACTAAACATGTGTTCAATATATATAATATATATACAATAATAGGAGTTGATCAGAAATGTGCAAGAGTGGGAAAAATAAACATGATTATTGATGCTAACAAGGAGAAGCATAATGCATCAGACAAGCTAAACTTGGTTATAAAGAATTTCATTTCAAACAGACAACTGGCAAAATCTGACAGCATTGTGCACATAACAAGTCAAGTAAGAAAAAACACATGGCAGGTAAGAAAATAAGAGGCTGCGAGGAAGAAATTGTCTACAAGAAGGCCTGTCTGCTTTATTTTCTTCTAAAGGGACTCAAATTGTTGAAATCTAAATTGAATTTAATTTAAAAACATCAACAATATCATATAAGATTATGTTTTGCTGTACACTTTGTGAGCATTCTGCTGCCAAGGCACCAACTACCCCAGGATTATCCAACTTCACAATTATGTGACAGTCTCTATGGCCTGTCTTAATAAGAGTGCAAACTACAAGGTTGATGACCACTATTTCTGCTCAACCAATGTCACAGTCTTCTTATTTCTAGTCAGGATGTAACTGCCATGCCAACTATTTGTTATCAACCATCAGACCTATGTATTCCCCAGGAGGTTGACATGTCCACAAAAACATCAATTGCTAAGGGTTGGGAGGTTGGAGAACATGTGAACCACATCATGCATGTTCTAGTTGGAAGTGCCACCAGGTGATATCTTTGAAGACAGTGGCACTGAAGCAATGAGCTACAAATAGACCACAGCCCAATAGAAAACCTGCTTGCAGTGCAAAGAGGGAAGGCAGGCGTGCATGGCCTTGAAGCAGCACCAAGCAAATGTGATTGAGTGTGCCAATGAGAAATTCTGTCATTCTCAAGATTATCTTCTTACTTATTATCCACATCTTCAATTTGGCAAGGTATTTAAGATATTTCAAATCTGGCAACTCAACTGTCTGTCTGTTGAGAGACCGGCAGAAACCAATGTATGTGAAATGTAATGCAAAGAGTGAGTGTTTTTCTTAAGATCATGGCTATCTAAGATTGTCCAAAATTGGATGAATTAAAGTCTTACTGTAGGAATGAACAAAAGATGCAATGTTTCAGCAAAGGTATCTGAAGAATATGAAGTTGTCTACCCACTTTAGAACATCATCAATTCCTTGATGCAAGAAAATCTTAATGGTGGTATCTACAATGTGGCCAAACACTCCAGGCACCAATGAGGCTCCAAGGTTTGATTGGAAGTCATAATGAATGTTACCATTTATTGAAATTGCAAGTTTAGGCCAGTTCACTAGCCTAGTAGGAATATTCCAGAAGGCAGATTGATGTCAAAGACAGCTGCCTGAGACTCTGAAGAGGCATTGGCAACCAAGAGCCAACAAGCAGAAAACATACCCCAGTCACAATGGTAGTCATTTGAGTCAATGTAAGAGTTGATAAAAGGAATGGCAAGGTTGTTACAGGAAAAAAACAGATTAAGAGTTGCTCAAAGCTTGCCACTAGCATTTGTGATGACATTTAGAGAAGCTGTCTAGAAGAGACCAAACAGACACTCTGCAAGAGCAGGAGAGAAAGCTAGGAAGACTCTTTCAAGTGTGATTTTGGAAATATACTTAGTTATAAAAAAACACAAGGCTTCAAGTGTGCAAAAATGATTTGGTGAACAATATGACTGAGACACAAATAAAGAACTTATACTGACATTAAAATCAAGATGGAGGCCTTTTGGCACCCCCACAAAAAGGTCCAATGTTCCAGCATCATGCAAGGCAATTTTCCAATGGTCAGCTTTTAAAGGGGTCAAACACTGGAAAGATTGAATCAAGGAGAACAGGTTTGAGCCCCATGTGCAGAAGTGCTGCACAGAGAACAAACATGGGAATAGACACATTTGGATGCTTTGTCACATCCAGAGAAGCCATTGAGAGCAAAGCAGATGGAAGAGCCTGTGGGAGTGCACCACAATTTTTCCTCTCTATAAAGGAATTTGGGTGTGGATCAACAAGAAGAAAGTTTGTGCTCAAGAGATCTGCAAGACAAACACTTGGAGCAGACACCCAGCATGGTAGAGGTCTTCCAAAACTGCATAGCTGGAGCTTTGGAGTGAGCAAGAAACATCTCTATTTCAATCAATCTACTGTTTAGTATTTTGACATGACTTGCATGGTGTGTTGTGACACATTCCTGCCAGATATCCAGTTGAAAGGTATCTATGCAAAAGGTGTGAGATTCATATAAAAATAATGTACAAAGTCACTGGTTATAGTCCAAAATAATGTTAAAATTGATGCAAGCATTAGGTCATATTTTCAATTGTTTAAAATGTAATGCAAACTGTCAGCATTGGCATTAGCAATGGGGCCTCCTGAATCTTTGTTGGAGCAAGCCCTCAAGTGCAAATGCATAGCTCCAACCAGATTGTCTGAGGTGCTGAGCACCAGTTGTTGAAGGAAAGTTTAGATTCTTTTGAAGTGTTGAATGAGGCATTTGGAGGTTGTAACTTTCCATTTGAGATCACAAAGGACAATTCAGGAGGAGGGAGCTCTCTTGTTGCTTTCCAACAAGCTTTATTGGTCATGAGATCCAGTAGAATATATTCAAACATCCCCTGCTCCAAGGATTTGATGACCTTGTGAAGGTAAACTTTGTCTGATGTAGAAAGCAAGCGTCCAATCTCTGGTAGCATGCTGTGCAAAGATAAAGCAGAATTTGCCTCAACTCCCTGTGCATTGGTGCTGCCAGGGTGAGGTGGCACACTTCAAGAGAGTACTAGGAGCACAGATCATGATGAACAGTAATGGCTTCTACCAGTGCCAAGGTGGCTTCTGACCTTGCAGTCTTGCTGGTCTGTCTCCAGACAAAATAACAAAGGGGTTACAGAGCATACTCCACTGAATGCCATTCACCAGAATAGAGGCTTGCACAGCATCATTTCCCATACATTGGTGCATGGCATGAATATAGGAAAGCAACACTAATATACAAGTCAATCAAGGTTAAAGTCATCCTCATGGAATGCAGGGAGCCATCTCAAAAGCAAGGAGCCATCTCAGGCAATGAGGAAAAGGAAGAGACAATGACCAATAAAATGCCAAAACAAAAATAATGCATAGCACCCAATAAAACAGTGCATACACATAGTGCAATGTGAGAATGTGCATAGCAATGCAACACTTTGAAAGCTGTACAGAGTGCCAAAACCAAATAATGCATAGTGCCCAGCAACTGTGCATGCACACAGTGCAGCAATGATGAGAGAATGCACATAGCACCAACTATTTCCCCATGTATATGTGCAAGACACCCACAGAATTTGAATAAAAGGGGCAAAAACTATATAAACTGAAAAATTCCATACAACACAATAAACCACAGAAGTATATGTGCCATGAGATGCATTGTGTCATGACCCTCTCTGGGACACCTCTGGGACACCACTGAGACCTCCTCACCAGCCCCATGACACAACCCCTGTCAACACCCACCGAAACTGCTATCACACACACTTTCTGACAGCTCCTGCACCAAGGACCCCAGCTTACCCCATCATAGCTGTTGCTCCATAACCAATGCCTGGATCATGCCAATCACCTTGGCTATTATGCATTACACATCACAGCATTCCCTGCACACCAACTGCTTAAATAGATCTAGCTTCTGTTGTTTTTTTATTTGAAAGTTTGGCAGGAAGCAGTAGTTGAACAGCTTTTTAAGGAACTTGAATAGGTCCTACTTATATTCCTCTATTGATACTTTATTTAAATAAAATTTATAAGCTTCTCTGGTCAGATGATATGAGATTTCTTGTACTTGGTCTTTTTCAGAAATTCTGCCCTTTTCACAGTAGGCTATGCTTTGAGATACAAATTTCAAGTACCTATGTGAGTCTGCTTCTCCATCATACTTCTCAGGGAGTGTGGGTTTAATGATGCCATACTTTTCTTTCTTAAGTTGAATTGGCTCTTTTTTCTGTCAGACAGTGTGTCAGAAGTCTTACCTTTATCATGTTCTCCCTTCCTGTTGCCTATTTCTTTATACCAAGCCAGTTTGTCACTATTGTCACTGTCAGAGAAGTCACTAGGTTCTTCAGGTGGGTGTCATTTATTTTCAGCATTGAGTTTCCAAAATGCTTGTCAAAGGAAAGTTTCTAAGTCAATTTGGTTGCTAGAATGCAGGTCTGACTTCCTTCCTTTAGTACTTCTCCCATCTTTTTCAAGTACTTTATCAATCATGTTTTCAATTTTATGGGACATAAGTTCTATGGATCTTCTGACAGGATTAGAAAGCAAAGGTTCTATGACATTCTTGCAGTTAGAGCATTCCAAGACTTTTTGTATTTACCTCCTTGTCTTCTTCTACTATAAACTGATATACTTGTCAATCTTAAGCTTTGGTTAAATTGAGTTGGATGATTTTTTCTGCTGTCTAATTTCTAATGGCTTTTATTATACTCTTAGACACTTTGAGGATCAGAACAGCTTCTTTTAATTCTTCCTAGCCAGTAGCATCTGTGATTTTCTTTTCTTCTCTTTTTTTTGTGCATCTATGAGTTCAGTCTCAGAGATCCAGTTAGTCACTGGCCTTAATTCAAATATCTCAGAAGCTTTGGTGTAAATACTTGTATTGCCAAGATTGCTACTTTCTTCAAGTTTTATGTCATTATTAAATTTGAATAGTTTCTCCATACAGAGTGATTCATTTGTTTCAGCATCATTCCCTGCCAACTCTTTTATACTATTGTTGGCTAAGGGTCTGTCTTTAGCCACATCATTACCAATATTAGTTCTAGTTGCCATGCAAGCCAAGTTATATTTCAAAGGTTTTTGAGAAAGTCACTCATATATTCAGATAGTCTTAGTTGATCAGACTAGAGACATTCTAGTTAATGCAGAGTGTAAGTTTTTTCAAGTAGTAGAATGTGTAAGGTTAAAAATATGTAATGCCAGGCCTAAGTAGTGGCATAACACAAAGATTATAGAGTTCAGACCAGTTGAGATTAACTAAAATAAACTCTCTGTTTTTTATAACTATGAAACATATTTGAAGTATTTAATGTTTATAAAGAACAAATAAAAGATCAAGTAATTGAATAGGTAAAATTGTAAGTAAATTTTAAAGCTGGCATCGAGAAAATAAAGTACTGACAAAAATAATTTTAACTGATTGGATGGCTTGTGGCAGTGTCAGGGCCTAGAACATGGCTGTGCTCAAGGCTGGATATGCACTGTCACATCAATTACAAAATTTGAAGAATAAAAACTAGAAAAATTTAAAAAGTATAAAGTATTATAATATTTTGAATATTTCTCAAGTAAAACTCAACATGTATAAGAGAGCAATTTTTTTCATCAAATACTCTAAATGTATGACTGTCAGGTTCCGCTGAGTCGGGGGCCTTCCGGGAAAGCAACGCCCTTACGATGCGGACTTGACCTACAAATACTCGGGTGTCTGGAACTCCGGGGCTAGGACTCCGGGGTTCAAGACGAGGACAGGGGTAATCCCGGGAGAGGGGACTAGAGTCCGGGAGTTTTGGGTTGGGGGTGGCTGAGAGTTAGAGGGGGTCGAGTCGTGAACCGGAGGTTCTAAGACGAGACCAAGTTAGTAAATCAAGAGTCGCGAAGTGCGTACCAAAACTTAGAGCACGCGAATACTTAGGCGTGCCAGTCGAAGCGTACCAATCAAGGCGTACCAGTCAAGCAAAGGGCACGCAATATCCAAGTAAGCAAAGTATGTAATATCAAGACTAGCGAATACAACAAGGAACTATGCTATAAGTACTACGGGGCCGGGTCTCGGGGTTCCGGGATGTCTGGGATGGGTTCCGGGGGTCATTGAGTAGCGGCAGGGGCTACATACCGGGATCGCGCGTGTGGGGTGCGCGATCAATTGGCGCGGATGGAGCCGTGATGCGTGATGCGCGATGGCCGGAACGAGTCACGTGATCTGATCGTTGATTGGGGCTGGTGGCGGCTGATGGCGGTCCTTGATGCGCGTGATGGCGGGGCGTGTCCTGTGGGGTCGGAAGGAGGGTCCCGGATGGTGTTCCGGGGGTGTCCCGGGGTGGGCCCGGAGGGGAGGGGTCGTGACATCACCCCCCCCTCAGCGCCGAGACCCTCTGAGGTGTGCGTAGTCGGTGGTTCGGACCGGGGTTCAACCGTGGGACCCGGCACCTGACTCGCCACGTATCGAAAAAAAATTTTACCGTCGAGTCCAAACATGTTGCGTATGCCGACCCATTCCCCGACGCCCCCGCCTACTAACGAAGTCGCATCCCTGCTCGTGTGGGAGTCCCAGGATGCCCGATACCGGCACCGCCTAGATCGGGAGCGCATAGCGGCGCTCGCTCAACAGCGTAAGTGTCCCCGTGCCGGTCGCTTACCGCTACTGACCTTCCTCTTTCAGAACAACACAACGTTCCTGCCCCGGAGGCGGGTCCTAGTCGGCTCCCGGCACCTGCCCCCGGTGCGGCCCCTGGCGGCTCCTCGGGGCCAGGTCTCAGTCGGAGGCGGGTCCTAGTCGGCTCCCGGCACCTGCCCCCGGTGCGGCCCCTGGCGGCTCCTCGGGGCCAGGTCTCAGTCGTCCCACGCCCAACTTTGCGCGGATGACCGTGCACCCCCCCCATCCCCCCCCGCGGCCTCGACTGCCCGCCCCATGATTCTGCCGTTCCGGGATGGCGGCAGGGATGATCACAGTAGTCCCGGACAACCGTCGTGTTGCGTGGGCCGACACGTCGCAGGAGGTATTCGAGGAGGCTCTGGAGAGGCCCCGGGGGTTGCCCACTCATAGCTGGTGCGTGAGCAATGGGCCGGTAAGTGAGTTCCTACCTCGGGTTCCCTGGCTGACTTTGGCGTCGTAGTGCCTGCACTGTGCCCGCCGGCTGGTGACGTGCGTGTTCGAGGCCCCGACTCCTTCGTCCTGCCGGGACACGTCTGTGTGCGAGGCGTGCCGCCTCAACCACAAACGATGTTCCGTGTCGGCGTTGTGGAGGGCGCGCTGCGTCGCACGGGAGCAGGGGTGGCCACTGGGGGGGGTCACCCGGAGGATGGGGGTCGAGGAGCGGGACTGGGTAGTGGAGCCGGCGGTGGAGACGGCGGAGTCGGTGGGGAATATGTCTGCGGCGCCCGCGGGGGCGGCCAGTGGGGGGTCGAGGGGCCAGGGGGTCGTTCGGGTGGGGGGCCGGGGCCGGCCCGTGGTCCTGATCACGCGTCGGGCGACCCGGGCCGGGACCGGGGGTCACGAGGGTCGTGGGAGGCGCCCCGACAAGGGGAAGAGGCGGGCGTCGCCTAGCCCCTCCCCGGGGCCCTCTAAGAGGGCGCGTTTGCCCTCTGGGACCCCGCTCCCGGCTTCCCCTCCGCGTCTCTCCCCGGCAGTGTTCTCGCCTCTGTCGGGGCGGCCCCTGGGGGCGGACGTGAGGGTCCTGCTGGAGCGCCCGGGGGAGTCCGAGGGGACCGACGTGCAGAGGGAGTTGGAGACGGGCTGGGAGGCGCTTCGGCAGCTGGAGGAGGCCCGGGTTGCTCGGGAGGAGGCGGTGGCAGAGCTGGAGGCGTTGCGGGCGAGGTTGGGGCAGGGAGTGGGGATCCCGGAGAGGGCCCCCTCGGGGCAGGAGGTGATGGAGGGTTTGCGCCGCGATCTGGTGGTCGCGCGTATGGCGTCCTTGAGTGAGTCCTCTGTCGCCGGATCACTCCTTCTGCTGACATCTTCAGGCTGGGCCCGGGAGCACCGTCTGCTCCTGGATGGGGCAGCCGCGGCGCTGGCCTCGCTACAGGAGGGGCAGCACCCTGAGGTGACAACCCCCGGGGTAGAGCGCGGCCTCGATCTCCTGGGGCGGCTGGTGGCCACGCATCGGCGGAGGAACGTGCCTGCTCCGGGATCCTGGTTCGAGCGGGTCCTGGACGAGGGCGAGCAGCTCCCGTCGTGGGACCAACTGGCCGAGGAGGTGTGGCGGGATCCTGGTTCGAGCGGGTCCTGGACGAGGGCGAGCAGCTCCCGTCGTGGGACCAACTGGCCGAGGAGGTGTGGCGGGGACACGGTCCGGAGGGGGTGGGGGAAGAGTTCTGGGGCTGGCCAAGGGGAGACGAGGGTGAGGGTAGTTCGGGGCCCCAGCTCTAGGGGCCCCCGTTTTCTTGTTGCTGTCCCGTGCTGTAGCATAGTGTACTCTATATAAAAATGTATATACTTGGCTGTCCCAGGTCAGTAGGGGTAAGGGGGCGAAAGAAACCGAAAGAAGCTGGAAAGAACATCTTGCCCAGACGCCGGGACACTACTATGGAAAGGTGCTAAAAAGAAGTAAGATCTAGAAAGGGAAAGGTAGAAAGTATACATGGGAGTTGAATCCCTACTAGGCCCAGAGGCGGGAGTTACGCCCACTACTGCTGTCTGTGAGTCCTGCGCCCGGGGAGGTCGTTTCCCGGGTGCCGTTGTTGAAAGTCCCGGAGTTTGTCAAGGGCGCCCTCGAGGTTCCGACGTGGTTCCCAAGTGTCGTCTTCCGGGCCATACCCCTTCCACCGTACGAGGAAGTGGGGTCGTCCACGAATGTTCCGGGAGTCGAGGATGTCTTCAACTTCGTAGTGGTACTCGTCCTCGACCTCGACCGGGGGAGGGGGCTCGGGGCGCCGTTCAGGGAAAGGATCCGGGGGGTGTCATTCCAGGAGGCAGACGTGGAATACCGGGTGCAGACCTTTTAGTCCTGGGGGGAGCTCGATCTTGTAGGCGTGGGATGAGACCTTCTTCAATATTTTGAACGGGCCGAGACGCTTGTGATCGAGTTTTGGGGAGGGCCGGCGGGTGCAGAGGTGTCGTCGATCTAACCATACCTTTGTCCCGGGGGCCCAGTCGGGGGTGTCTTCCCGTTTCTGGTCGGCGTGTTTCACGTAGGCCCGGTTCGCGATGTCAATCTCTTCCCGGAGAAACTCGTGAAGGGATTGGAGATCCTGGGCGACCTCGTGGGCAGCGTGCGACGGGATGTCCCGGAGCGAGAGTGTCAGTCGAGGGTGGTATCCCTTGTTGGCAAAGAAAGGGGATACCCCGGTGGCAGAGTGCGGCGTGTTGTTGTAGGTGAACTCGGCCAGGGGGAGCTCGGCGCGCTAGTCGTCCTGCAAGTAGTTGACGTACAGTCGGAGGTACTGCTCGAGGGACTGGTTGACCCTTTTGGTTTGGCCATCGGTTTTGGGGTGGTAGGCGGTAGAGAGGTTAGTCTTTACTTCAAGTGCCTTACACAGGGAAGTCCAAAACTTGGACACGAAGAGGGGGCCACGGTCGGAGACGATGTCGTCCGGGAGTCCATGTTTGGCGAAGACGTGCTCGAGGAACAGTCGGGCGAAGTCCGGGGCGGTGTCCGTGGTGTGGCAGGATAGGAAGATGCCCTGTTTGGTTAGCCTGCACACAACGACGAGAATGGCATCGAACCCTTCAGACTCCGGGAGTTCGACGATGTGGTCCAGGGATATGGAGGACCAGGGGCGTCGTCCGACTGGCAGGGGTTTCAGGAGTCCGTATGGTCGGTGTCGGGGGACCTTGGCCCGGAGGCAGGGTTCACATGATCGAATGTAGCGGGTCACGTCCTTCTTCAACCCTGGCCAAAAGTAAGTCCGGGAGATCAGCTGGAGAGTCTTACGTATCCCAGGGTGTCCCCGGAGCTTATGATTGTGGTGTTGATGGAGGACATCATAGCGGAGTCGGGCGTGATCCGGGACATAGATGCGGCCGTCTCGGAGGAGGAGTTTTTCGTCGGGGGACAAGGAGAAGGCGGGGTCCCGGTCGGTTTCGTCGGAAGAGTTTCGGGGGTTGTGATCGGTGAAGTACTTGTCTCGGGGAGCGCAGCGGATCTGGTTCAGGGTTCCTTCATCGTTTAAGATCAGTACAGCGTTCAGATGTTTGGGAGGGATCACCACGTGATGATTGAACGCATTGCGTTCCGCTTTGAATGACTTCTTGGGGTAAACGTCCGGTCGACGGGTGAGGGCATTGGGCTTGGTGCCAAGTCGTCCCGGGCGGTACTGGATCGTGAAGTCGTATTCCGAGAGGATCTTGGACCATCGGGCCTGCCGTCGACTGAGTTGCTTGGTCGTGGTGAAGTACTGCAGGTTATTATGATCCGAATAGACCTGGATCCGGTGCCGGGCTCCCTCGAGGTAGGCCCGCCATTGCTTGAAGGCTTCGACGATGGCGAGGAGTTCCTTGTCGTAAATGTCGTAGTTGAGCTCGGCGTCGATCATGGACCGGGTGTAGAAAGCGACTGGCCGGGGCTCCCCACCGTCAGGCTCCATCTGTGAGAGGATCCCGGCGATGGCGTAGTCGGACGCGTCACATTCCAGGATGATCGGGAGGGCTGGGTCGTAGTGCCGGAGTACCGGGGCGACTGTGAAAGCCTCCTTGAGCAAGTTAAAGACGCTCTGGCACTTACTGTCCCAGTTCCAGGCGATGTCCTTGCGTGTGAGCCGGTTGAGGGGTTTCGTGATCCCGGAGTAGTTGTCTATAAACCTCTGGTAGAAGTTAGCGAAACCCAGGAAGGACTGTACTTCCTTCACGTTCCGGGGTTGCGGCCAGTTGACGATGGCCTCGACCTTGTGGGGATCCATGCGGATGCCATTCGGGGATACTATGACGCCAAGATACTCAACCTCTTCAGTATGGAATGAACACTTCTCGGGCTTGGCGTGGAGGTTGTGTTCCCGGAGGCGTTCGAGGACTTGCCGGACATGCTTCTGGTGATCCTCCGGCGAGTCGGAATAAATGAGGATGTCGTCCAGGTAGACGATCACAGGACTTGCCGGACATGCTTCTGGTGATCCTCCGGCGAGTCGGAATAAATGAGGATGTCGTCCAGGTAGACGATCACGAAGACGTTGCTCATGTCGTGGAAGATGTCGTTCATGAAGTATTGGAACGTGGCGGGGGAGTTAGTCATTCCGAAAGGCATCACAAGATACTCAAACAGACCATACCGCATGTGAAGTATTGGAACGTGGCGGGGGAGTTAGTCATTCCGAAAGGCATCACAAGATACTCAAACAGACCATACCGCATGCAGAACGCGGTTTTCCACTCGTGTCCCGGAGCGATGCGGACGTTGTTGTAACCAGAGCGGAGGTCGATCTTCGTATAAACCTTGGCACTGCGGAGTCGATCGACCAGATCGCCAATGAGCGGGAGCAGGTAGCGGTTCTTCTTGGTGATCTTATTGAGTTCCCGGTAGTCGACACAGAGCCGGAGCGAGCCGTCCTTCTTCTTGGCGAATAGAACCGGGGCTCCGGCGGCGGAGGCGGAGGGTCGGATGAATCCCTTACCAAGCATTTCGTCAAGGTAGTCCTTGAGAGCCCGGAGTTCGACCTCCGACATGTTGTAGACCTTGCCGAAAGGGGGGGTGGCTCCTTCCTCGAGGTCGATGGTGTGATCATAGGGGCGGTGAGGGGGGATCTCCTTGGCGTCTCCTTCGGAGAATACGTCAGCGAACTCGTGGTACTCTGGGGGAACTACTTCTCGGAGGATTTGCTCCTCGGTTTTCTGTTCCAGGGGAATAGCATTCCCTCGTAGGTGTTCTTCCGGGAGAGAGGGCGAGGTGTGTAGCTGAAACGTGGGAGTTCCATCCCTCATGAGGCGGGCGAAGGGGGCGGCCCCAATGATCCTAATGTCGAGTGCGCTCGGGTCGATCGGGGTTGCGGAAGCATCGGCCGGAGCGGGTGTGACGCGTGTCTGAGACCGGCAGGGGTAGTTCGGCCCTTTGTACTTGTTCCGAGGAATGTTTGGGGGTCGATCGGGGGCCTTGCGGTCTCGGATGGGCGGGGGTGGTGCATGCGTGGGGGGCGCGGCAGTCGTCCCGGGGGTGTCGGGCGTCGGGTCGCTTCCTAGGGCCTGGAGGTGCACGGCGGTCGAGGGGTGGTCTTCGGGTCCCGGGAAGGTCATGGTGAGCGTCCTCCAGTCGATGTCGGGGTTCGTGTCGCGCAGCCAGGGTAGTCCCAGCACCATCGGGGTCGATTCGTGAAGTCGCGTGACCAGGAAGTCGGAAGTGAACTCGTAGTTGTTGTCCAGGGTCACACGTCCCGAGTAAGACCTTTGGATGGGGCCGGAGGAGGAGGGGGTGCCGTCGAGGCGTTGCAGGCGGAGGGGCTGGTCGAGGGAGTCGTGGGGGAGGTCGAGGGCGTCGCTGATGAAAACCCCGGTGGCTCTGCTGTCGATAAGGGCCGATATCGGTCCTGGGGTGCCGTCCAACCTGGCATTGATGACGAAGGATCGGGACGAACGAGGCTGTCGATAAGGGCCGATATCGGTCCTGGGGTGCCGTCCAACCTGGCATTGATGACGAAGGATCGGGACGAACGAGACTGGAGTCTGGGGGGTGGTGGGGGCTTGTCCGGGGGGTCCTTCGGGGTTGGATTGGAGGAGTGGGGGATGTCGCAGGGGAGTTGCTGGTCGTCGGGGGTCGGGTCCCGGGTCAGGCGAAGGGTGAGGTGTCGCCAATCGATGCGGGGGTTAGTGTCTCAGAGCCACGGGAGCCCTAGGACCAGGGGTGCGGAAGGGTGAAGTTTGGTCACCAACATCCGGGGGGTGTGAGTCTGTCCGTTGGCGAAAGTGACGGGCATACGCACAAAGTGGGTGATGTCCCCTGCCGTAGAGGCGTCTCCGTCGAAGAGGCAGAGCCGTACCGGGACCGGGAGTCGCTGGGCGGGTTCCGGGGCGAGGGTAGACCATGCTTCATCAATGAAGTTGTCGGTGGCGCCACTGTCGACGAGGGTGTTGAGGGGAGTTCCGGAGGGGGTGATGCGGGTTTTGAGGAGGAGGGAGTGCGAAGAGTGGGAGGGTAGATAAGCCGTGAGGGTGTCCTGTATGAGTGTCGTAGAGCGAAGATGTGAGACCGGGGCGGAGAAGACGTCGGGGTCGATTCCGCGATTTAGGGCGTCTTCCGGGTCTAAATCGCCGGGTCGTTTTCCGAATACTCGTAGGTGGCGTCCTCCCCTTCGAAAGTCCAGGTGGCACGTCCCATGACCTGTCGTTTGGGGCACTCGGAGATGAAATGATCTTTCTCACCACAGAGTATGCAGACACCCTCCCTTCTCCGTCGTTCCTGCACATCCGTCGGGACTTCGATCCAGGGTCGTCCCTTCTTTTGAAGCCGGTTGGCTCGGAGGGCCTCCTCGTCCCGTTCGTCGTCGAAGTCGAAGTCTTCCAGGGTCGTCCCTTCTTTTGAAGCCGGTTGGCTCGGAGGGCCTCCTCGTCCCGTTCGTCGTCGAAGTCGAAGTCTTCCGGGTCTTCCAGGGGTTCCTCGGGGCTTGGCACGTTGCCCGGGTCGTGGGCGGCCACGGCGGCGTTGAGTTGGGCCTGGGGGCGGGCGCCGCTGCCGGGGTTAGCATTGGGCGGGCCGCGACTCACCGGGGGTCGGCCGCCAGGGAATGCGGGGGGACCGGGGTTTCGACCTTGGGGGTTGGGGGTTTCGCCGGAGGGCCAAGGAGGTCCTCCTCTAGGGTTCCAGGGGGGTCGGGAATTCGAATACTCGCTGCGGTCTTCCCAATAGCGTTGGTCAATCTGCATGACGAGGGCCTTGTACCCGTCGTAGGAGGGTTGTTTCGGGGCGAGTCGGAGGACGTCCTTGATACGTTGTGGGAGGGCGCGGCGGAGGGCGTACCGGAGGGCGCTGTAATTCCAACCTGTCTTGTAAGCTTCCTTTTCAAAACGTACGATGAAGGTAGTGAAACGTTCTTCAGAGCGCATCTGGAGGTTGAAGAGGTTGTCCTCGGCCTCGGCCACGGTGTCGTATATCCCGAATTTCCCGGAGAACTCATCGACGAAGGCTTGCCAGCGAGTGAGTGCCGGGTTGTTGGGATCGAACTGGATGAGGGCCGTGTAGTGATCGAAGGCGATCCCCTGGAGGTACAACGCGGCAAAGGCCACCTGGGAGCTGTCAATCTGAAACGTGAGCGGCTTTGCCTGGAATGTATTGAGACACTGAGTGAGGAAGGTGCGCCATTTTTGGGGGTCCCGGCCCGTGAAAGCGTCGGGCTTTTGGATGTCCAGTCGTCCTTCGCGGGCGAGGGCGTTGCGAGCGTCGTCTGGTCCAGCAGCGTTGCGGGGAGGGGGGCCAGCATTGTAATAGTAGTAATAGTGATTACTCCCCCCTCCTTGAGGAGGGAAAGCACCGAGGGCGGGGCCCCACCCGCCGGGAGGTCCTCCTCCGGGTGGCTCACCTGGGGGTCCACGCCCGGGAGGCCCGTTGTCCCAAGGGGGTTCGTTCCTGCCAGGAGGGGGCCCGGGTCTCCACGCAGGGAGTGGCGGAGGTGGAGGGCCTGGGGGTCGTCCTCGAGGTTCGGCTGGGGGTGGCGGAGGCGGTCGGGGAGGGTTTGGCAATGTCGGGTCGGGCGGAGGGGGATTAGGTGCTGGGTCGGGTGCCGGGTTGCGCGGGGAACGTTCAACCCAGGAGGGTCGGGCTTGCATCGGGGGTCGCGGGGGGTTCTGTAGGTCGAAGTGGGATGGCGGATCGCGGCGGAAGTTGCGTTCCGGAGGGGCCGGGGCGGACGTGGGGGGCGGTGCTGGTGCCGGGGCAGGCGCGGGCGCAGGACGTTGTTCGTTGTTGTCACGCGTGAGCTTGTCAATGTAGCATAGCGTGTCGTCCGTACTAGGGGTGTCCACCCGGGCTCTACCGGGGCTCATCGGGGGCGGCGGTCGGGCATTGTCCATTCGCGGGAGGGGTTCCAGGGGTCTCTGGGGCTGCCCCCAGGTCTCGAAGGTACTAGGAACGGAATTAGCCCTGCGACGAGTTGACAAGCCTACCGTGCGGGCAGCGGGTTGGTCGAAAAGGCCTCCAGTCAGGTTGAGGGACCGTAATATGGCTGAGGCGTTCTGCTGTTCTTTCCGTTGTCGTTGTTTCGGAGTGGAGACCGTGGGGGCTGCCAGGGCTGCTGGGGCCGGTTCCGGGGGTTCCCGTCGAATGTGAATCGAGCGACCTGGGTCCGCAGGGTCGTTGAGGGGCCGAGGGGAGGGGGACGCGTGGACTTCGTCGAGCAGTTGCTGTAATTCTTCCCAGAGGATCGTATTGCGCCTATACTTTACCATGTGTTCTCCTCATGTTGATAGGCTTCTACTCGGACTGAGCGCATCAAGGGACATTATAGGCCGACCAACACTTGACACACTAAAGGCTCTAGCGACCAGCCTTGGGTACAGAGCAGCCCTAGCGCGGGCGCTCTATGGCAAGACTTATCCATTCATCTCAATCACCAGTATCAGCCCCTCAGCGCACTCCACTCAGTTACTTTGAAGACCAAGAAGACTCAGGACTCATAGCGCTAGCATAACGGCGGGAGGGGACTCTGACCAAACCCCGATCAGTACTGGAAGGAGTTAGCAATTGGCGCTGTCAATCACCGAGGCACCTCAATCAGAAGTCTAAAAGAATCAATGACGACGAGACAGGATACACGCAGACCCGACATTTAAATCTATCAAAATATGGTACAATGTTTAGCGCCGGAATTAGCGCTCACGGCGTCTGTCGAGGATTCTCCGACCATACCCCGGGATGGCATGACCAATTAAATTACATCGAAAAGTGAGCAAACTCGTACCACTTCTAAGTAGTTTTAGAGTCGCCGTTGGTCGCCGTCACCCATGTGCTGCAGGTCGCCGTTGACAGGTGGCCGTTAGCTACAGTCACGAAGGGAGGCGCTAAGCGGTAGCGCCGCCAATGGACTTATTTTGGAAATAAGGTAGCGCATAGTATAAAAACTAGCTACTTGCCATGTATATAACAACGAATCGTAACCTCTTGAGCACCCAGTTACACTTAGCGTTCAAATCGCGCTAGCATTGCCTGACTTTGCCACCAAGTTCGGCGCTAGCTTCGTCTATCTCGTCTTCGTCGTTTACGGTGCCACCTACGGGCACGCTACGCTGCGCTATTCGTTTCTTTCTCTATAATTTCTCCTAAACTACGACGCTTACCACTTGCTAGGTAGCATCCGAGGCGCTATCGTCTAGCGCATCGCCCTAACACCTCTGCTCGAGCACACCGGGACCCTGCCGGGACTCCTCACAAACCCGTACGCCAGGCGCTGGAGACGGCGTTGTACTGCGTATACGTCCAGCGCACCCAACCACAGTTGGCGTCATCAACGTGAGGCGATCCCCGAATTCGACCAGGCAGTGAGCCCATTCCTCCGGAGTGCCTTCGAAGTCGTCGTGTCCGAACTCCACGAGCAGCGTCCTTGTCCGTTGCGCGAAGCTCTCTGGCGAGATCCTGAGGGAGCGGAGTACCTCGTCCCGTTGCCGTTCATACTCCTCGAGGCGTCGTCGTCCCATTGGCGAGGGAGGGGTTCGAGCGGGTGGGGCGGCGGCCGGGTAATGACGAAGGGGGTAGTCGGGGTAGGGGGGTCCTCGGGGTTCTCGGGGTTGGGGGACGGGGCGCTGATAACCGTAGTAGGGGGTGGGTGCAAAGGGGCCCTCGCTGGGGGGAATCAGGCGAGGTCCACTGGGTACAGGTGGGGTCTCCGGCAGGCCCCCGGGGATGCTCCGGTACGAGGGGACCTCCACGGGTCACGCCATGGCTAAATTGGGCGGAGGGGCCCAGCTGGCTGAGGGCCCCAGGTCGTAGAGGGACGGGTTGGGGGCCCAGTGGTGGTGGAGATATGGAGGTTCGTACGGGAGAGGTGGATAGACGGGGCGGGGAGTCTGCGCGGAGTAGTGCTCGGGTACCGGGCGTCCGTAAGGGTCGGTCTGGTACCCGGTGGGGTAGTAAGTGTGAGTATACGTAGCCATCAAGAACGGTGTAAGGAGAGAGTCTTGATATTATGTCAGGTTCCGCTGAGTCGGGGGCCTTCTGGGAAAGTAGCCATCAAGAACGGTGTAAGGAGAGAGTCTTGATATTATGTCAGGTTCCGCTGAGTCGGGGGCCTTCTGGGAAAGCAACACCCTTACGATGCGGACTTGACCTACGAATACTCGGGTGTCTGGAACTCCGGGGCTAGGACTCCGGGGTTCAAGACGAGGACAGGGGTAATCCCAGGAGAGGGGACTAGAGTCCGGGAGTTTTGGGTTGGGGGTGGCTGAGAGTTAGAGGGGGTCGAGTCGTGAACCGGAGGTTCTAAGACGAGACCAAGTTAGTAAATCAAGAGTCGCGAAGTGCGTACCAAAACTTAGAGCACGCAAATACTTAGGCGTGCCAGTCGAAGCGTACCAATCAAGGCGTACCAGTCAAGCAAAGGGCACGCAATATCCAAGTAAGCAAAGTATGTAATATCAAGACTAGCAAATACAACAAGGAACTATGCTATAAGTACTATGGGGCCGGGTCTCGGAGTTCCGGGATGTCTGGGATGGGTTCCGGGGGTCATTGAGTAGCGGCAGGGGCTACATACCGGGATCGCGCGTGTGGGGCGCACGATCAATTGGCGCGGATGGAGCCGTGATGCGTGATGCGCGATGGCCAGAACGAGTCGCGTGATCCGATTGTTGATCGGGGCTGGTGGTGGCTGATGGCGGTCCTTGATGCACGTGATGGCGGTGTCAGCGTTTGTGATGGCGGGGCGTGTCCTGTGGGGTCGGAAGGAGGGTCCCGAATGGTGTTCCGGGGGTGTCCCGGGGTGGGCCCGGAGGGGAGGGGTCGTGACAATGACATGGCAATTTTCTCAAGGTAAACATGCTGTAATATTGTGAGAATTATAATTTTAATAGTAATATACAAAATTTATTGGGATTTCAAAAGTAATTAACTAATATAATTGACTAGATAAAAAATACTATAACACTGAGTAAAAAAAAACAGCATCAATAAAAGAAAGCAAAATTTTTTTAAAAAAATAGATAAAACTTACAAAACTAAAACTTGAAAAGCAATACTATATAAAAGATAAATGATACAAACAATAACAACAGACAAACAGCACAGACAGGTGAAATCACAACAGAAAAGTGGCACATGAAAGTAGCAAATACACAACATTAAAACAGAAATGAATAAATAATATGCACCAGTGGCAGACAAGCGATTATAAAATAGCAATAAACAGGTATTAGAAAATGAAAACAAACAAACAACACTGCAATGCAAGAAACATACAGCATGGAATAGTAGTTGAATAAGCAGCATGAAACAGCAGCAAATAGACAGCACAAAATTGTACTGCAACAGAAAACAAGCATTACAGTAGACAAATAACTGCAATAGGCAAACGTGAAATGAATAAAGATGACACCTATAACAAGCTGACAGATATTGATGCAGCAGAAAATAGTTACATTATGAAAAATTAAAACACTAGTAGTAACAAAAAACATATTAATATAACAAAATAGTTTCTGAATAGCAATAGCAGACAATAGTAATAAAACAGACAAGTTTGAAGTTGTAAATATTAATAATAATTAAGTTGAAAAAAGTAAATAAAACAATACAAGTACTAATAACAAACCTTATAGAAACTTCTAAAACATCATATAATCTGGAGCAAATTTAAGAGGAAACTTGAGATGTTTGATCTTGTAAAAAAAATTGTCTTTTATTCTCTTATTCTCTCACTCTTATATATATTGAGAGAGTCAGAGATATATTACAGATGATAATTATTATACAACAATAATAATAAAAATCATTATATAATTGTTTATATGGATAAACATTTATATAATCACATTTGAAAACAGGTCTATAGTGACTATAAAGACCTGTAATGACTGTGATTTTCATTTTTATATGAAGCGATAGAAATTTAGAAGGAAACTGACTTCAAAAGTTATAAAAATGCAATAATTTTTTTGTGAGATATATTACATACTTAGTCTAAATTTTTTGAGAAGAAAGATTCAAAAATTGCAAAAGCTTACTGCACATCAAAATGCCCAAAAAAGAGTTGCTAATCTAATTTCAACAGGCAAAAGTTCAGAGTTATATACAAAGAGAAAGCATGAATTTGAATCAGGTCTTATTGGATGATTCTGTAGCCAAATTGCAAGGATGCTAATTTTAAACCAAGTGACAGACACTCAGACTCTGACTGGGAGAATGAATGTGAAGATTATTAGAATACCTATACACTGTTTGTTGCAGTTAACAAATCTGTAAATAAAGTGAAGACACACACAATGAAAAATTCCTGAGCTTGGATAAGGAAATTTTAGAGCTTAGCCATTACACTTTTTTGCATTGAATTGGAGAGTTTATATTATAAAAATGGTGGCTTCCATCACAATCAGTTTGTATCGGCATATTAGACCTTGTGATATGAGAGTCAATCATTTTTGTCTCAGGAAGTTCTTCATCTATTGGCTCTGCAGCTATTTGATCTTATCTATTGTCTGGTTGTTTAGTTATGGAGTTCTACTTTTTGAAAGAGGTGTTTAATATGTTTTTTGCTCTATTTATACATTGGTGTGGGTGAAATTTCATTTGGTATTTTTCAGTAGCATCATATATAATGCACAGTACAAACTACATCTATCTATTAGATAACTGCAGCCTTGCTGTGACTATGAAGGAGCACATCTATACTACAATCTTTCTTTAGAAGTTCCATAGGATCTCCTTCTTCATGCATGTAGAGCAGAGAGACCAGGCAATGCATTGAGTACTCAACATTGACTTTGTTGGTATTGAGAACCAATTGCCTAAAAGAGACAGACACTGGCTCTCTGTACTGATTCTGTCAGGGAACTGATCTCTAAGCTATGTCCAGCCCTATTCTGAGCTTAGTCTAATAATGTGCCTGGTTTTAGCACATCTGAATGACTACTCAGCCTGCTCTATCCCCTTCTATTTTCTAGTAGTCAGCCTTGATAAGTCATATGCATGGACCTTACTCAGCATCAGTTGTTGTTAGTTATACACCATTATATACCAGGGCCCAATTAGTTAAACAAGATTAGTAGTAGCAAAACCACTAATATAGTATATATAGACAGCTGCATCTTCTCCTAGCCTATCTACTAAACCAACTGTAAGCTTCTCTAGTGAGTCTGACTTTTTAATTAGCCTTGCTAGTCTCTTGCTCAACTCTTACTTGTCATTTGCATTGCTGGCTCTGCAGAACTTCTTCTGCAGATGTTACACATTTCTCTTACAATAGCTTGGTCACTATCAAATTCATCAGAGAATGCTGAGTGAGGAATATTGGCATGAACAGAGAGGATGAGGCCTCATAGTGAAGAGCTGCAGGTGTGGCCAGCCTGGCTGGTCTCTCCAGAAGTTCAGCAGATGCAATAGCTCAGGCTGACCAAGATTATGGGGATCTTGGAATATCAGACCCTCTGGAAAATACCTTGAATGTATAAATTGCTGATCATTGGTCCTCACTGCCTTGTAAGGAGCAGATTTATACTGGTAACCAGATGCAATTTCTGATGGAGTGATCAGATGATGAGCAAAGATGGAGAAAACAAGGATTCACTGTAATGAGTATTTAGATAGTCCTGGACAAACATTTTCAATTCTGTCTGAGTTTGAAATATATTTGGTCCTGGATCTGCTGGTAATATTGGGAATCCATCCCTATCTAAATCAAGAATAAGGTCATGATGTGTAAGGATAGGAGGAGTCAAATCATGGGGTAATTGCATGTTGGACAGCATGTCTCTACCAAGAAGAGCAGACATGTAATCTATCATATTCTTGTTGATGTCACTAACAAGGTCAGGAAAGGAGTCTTGAAAGATAGGTCGGTTAACATGGGTCAAGTATGATATATTGTCATGACTATAATTGGTGTCAAAATTGTTTAAAGAATGATGGCACCACATACATTCTAATAGTCATGCCTTCATCTGCATACCAACCAACAACAGTCCAACTCAACATGCCAATGATGGCACCACATACATTCTAATAGTCATGCCTTCATCTGCATACCAACCAACAACAGTCCAACTCAACATGCCTATCTCTCTAAATCAAAGCACATCTGCATTGTCCACATGCTTTAAACCGTGCTTTCAGGCCTTCCTGGAGAGAAAATGATTAGAAAGCAGATTCAAGTGGACAGATGTACAACAAATAAAGGACAGATGGAGGACAGAAGGAGTACCAACTTATGCAGAATTTCTGGCATCAAGTGGACAGATGTACAACAAATAAAGGACAGATGGAGGACAGAAGGAGTACCAACTTATGCAGAATTTCTGGCAGATTTCCTTTTTCGCTCCATTCTGCCACCATCTTCTGTAAACAACTTTCCTCCTGCAATGTAAGTTGATGCATACTGAGGCATTGTGATCCTTACTCCTCAACAAGTTCTGGATCTCCTTGTGTATCTCCTTTGCCATTGTTTTCCAGACAACATCTTAGAGTGAAGTTTTCAGAAGCACCTTTAGATCTTTATGCTGGTAATAAGGGTGCCAGCAATTCTTGATATACTGAACAACCTTCTATTCAAGCAAATGATGTCTAGTTCTTTGCAATGAGTTGCTGTACCTACTTTGATTCTCTCTGCCCACTCTTCCCCTGTCTTTGGCTCTGTCCCCTTAGTGGCCCAGTAGTTGAAGATATTCATTAGGATTTTATCCTTCAAGATAGCAGCCCTGTCTTTGGCTCTGTCCCCTTAGTGGCCCAGTAGTTGAAGATATTCATTAGGATTTTATCCTTCAAGATAGCAGTCTGAGCTTGAAGAGTAGTTGAGGAGCAGTAGAGTTCCTTGTATGATTCAAAGATAGATCTTTCTTCTGCTATAAATATTGATTCAGATGGTTGCAGGAGGGCAGACATATTTGTAGACAATATAATTTTCTGCAACTACACAGTTTTCAACTGAAGGATCACATGATAAAATATACATTTCTATTCAGTGTCCGTTGATGACAAACAGATTCTATTTGTCATCAACAGATAGGGTCCGCTGTCTGCTGGTATCTGGCCCATCCAAATTGGGGCATATTGCCGATATTGATGAGCAGTCTCATTAGATCTCTGGTACAATGGCTAGGTCCTAGCCATAGATATTTGATCATGAACCTAAACTCTCTGAAGAAATGCAAGCGACCAAAAACAACAGTCATCAGGTAAAGGGACCTCATCCTGTTTGCTGAGGAAAGGACACAACTCACTCAGAACACACAAGAGTTGCCAGTCCTCATAACACAACGGCTACCACTGGATCCTGTTCCCATTGTAACTGGTGCACCACCTGCGGCATTTCCAGATGATGATAACTTTGCACACTTGGACAATAGCCCAACAATAGATGATGTAGATGATACAATGCCCATATCCATAAGGCATGTAAAGGTAATTTGAATGTATGCTATTATTGAGAGTGAATTATTCAAGTTCATATATAGACACAGACAGATTATCTTAACAACTTCATCAACCATGTTCCACAGTTGCTCAATGGATTTCTTGGTCATGAGTCAATAGATGATGTAACTGATTGTCTTGCTTGTCCTGACTACTACCTCGCATGATGGCAATGCTGTGATTGCATTGGGTCAAGAATATTCTGTTGCAGATGTTTCCACTGCATGCATGACTCTAATCTGTTTCACTGACCTGAAGTATGGAATGGTAGGTATTTCCAACAAATGAATATGTCAGATACTGGAGAGTATTTCTATATCCAACACAATTCATTGCATGCAAACTGGCATCAAGGGAAGGTCAGAGTCAGGGCTCTTGAGGACCACAAGCAGAAAAAGGACATTCAGGAGCAAGAGTTTCTATGACTCAAATATCAACTGGATGTTGAACTTCTATCAGTGGATAGTGACCTGGAACATCCAGCAGTGCATCTGTCCATGACTTCAGATTTTCTGAGCAGACTTTAGAATGCCAGCCTTGATCAAATCATGGAAGAGGAAGAGCAACAGAAACTAGAGAATAATGTGCCAATAGAAGATATTCCAGAAGATCAGCCAGTCACGAATGGGTTCTGTATAGACAGATATGATTGCTTTGGGAATCCAATACAACAGATTGTTCACACAACTGGAGTACATTACATCACTTTCATTTCATGTGAGTGTTCTGGGATGGATGTCTTGGTAGAGGATATCATCTGCCTGCAGCTGGTCCCCTGTAAGAGAAATTACTGGCTTACTCACACAAGACACAGAATCTGCCAAATCGGTAGATTTCTCTGTACGTAGTGTAAGTAAAAAAGTATCTACCCAAATACGAGTAAATACACTATAATTTAAAGTACATTAATTAAAGTAAATTAATTAGAGAAATAATTACTACTGTAATTATGTCCTCTAATACGATATGCTTCCCACACCCCTAAGGGTGCGGATATGGTGGAATAATGAATAGGGACCTCGAAGAGGTCCCCCTGTTACACGCCCCCCTTTCAGACCGTTGTACGGTCTGCAACATTCGACTCGTTGACCCGCGCTATCAGTCCATGGTAGGTGCGATAGGCGATGCAATTGGATCCCGTGGGCTTGACGGGTAGTCCTCCAACTGAGGAGACTGCATACGCTCATCGACCGATGGCGGCCTTGATGGCAACGCCAAGGCAAGTGGACGACTCGACGCGTCGGGCTCCTGTGCTGGGCCAGCGCTTGCGGTCGGACAACTCGTGGGCAAGGGCCCATGTTGCTCCTGCCTCTTCCACAGATGATGCACATTGGGGTCTGACCCAATGTAGTAATGCAACCCGTGGTTAGCGTAAAACCGGCGCTGCTCTTCCTCCTCCTTTGCCAACAGTACCCGAAGACGGTACACGTCCTCGGTGGTTGGTGTTCTCCACCCATCCCAATCCGGTATAGCCGCCGGTACCCCATAACGATGCATCCGAACATGACGCTCATTATCAACATGAACGTAGCGTGGCATGGCCGGAGTAGGATGGAAAAATTGGTGTTCGAGGAACACCACTCCATACGTATACGCATGGTCAGCCCACTCCACGGGGATGCGGTTGTGAAGCATCACTCGGAGCACGTCGTCTTCAGTAATGGTGCTCGCGGCCTCGTCCGGGAAGACGGGCGTCATAATGGACACGATATTCCATGGAGCTGGAACGAACGGTTCGTTGGGATGGGCCGCATTAAAGTCTTGTACCGCCTCGCGGTACAATCCCGGCTTGGCCAACACTAATGCCATTTGCCGGGCAAACGTCGATCGAGCCTTGCCCTGGGGGGACAAGGACCTAATCAGGGCATGGCCAAAGATGGTCCTCCAGTGCATTCGATATGCGGTATCAAATGCGATCCCAGGAATGGCATTTGGCATGCCTGGCCGCCCGAAGTACAGTGCATTCTGGGCCCATTTCTCCAGGTCCAGCGTCTTCTCAATCTGCTCGAAGCTGACGCCTGCGAGCGTCGTGTTTCGGTGGCTCCCCCACTCCTTCGTGCGCACTATCCCGTCCGGGACAGGTAGGGGCATCATCCTCATCACCGCCAATCGCGCCTCAAATGGGGGGTCCACCTGGCTGTAATCACTATGGGTCAAGACCAGCTGCATGGTCTTGTCACGGGCGCTTACGTCGCAAGCATCGCTCACTCGGCGGAACTCTCGAAACAATTGATAGCCGGCGATCCTGTCGTCGGCTGGCGCGTACCGGTTACGAATTAGTTCCACCAGCTTGCGTAACTGGAGGGGATTCATGGGGAACCCTCTAGGCACGACCTTACTGAGGGTTCCCTTTGATCCACCATACCCACTCACATGGCTGGACTCGTGGAGGTAGGCCTGTCGAGCCTCCGACCCCACATATACGGTATTATTCGCGGACGAATAATAAAAGTGTCGATCCAACCCTCCATTGAAGAACGAGTTGAGGCGTTCCACAGTGTGGTCCGCAAATATTCGAACACCGAGGCTCGGGGGAATAATCCCCGTAGCTTCCTCGGCTCGTCTCTGCTTATTCCGCTCGAACTCAGCCTGTTCATTCTTCCTCCGTTTGTTCTTCTTCATATTGCGAGCGACCCGCACTCCCCGCTCATGCTTCGACTCCTCCTCGTCCGGAGTGGCCTCATTCGAACTGATATAGTTCGCATCCTCGTCTTCACTATCCCCGTGGGGATAGGCTACCGTTGATACTCCTGCAACAACCATTGGTGCACCTGAGGGCACCACATTTTCTGCCTCGTTCTCCGTTCGAGGATCGGCGTCCAGCCACTTCTCGGGGTAGCTTTCCGCTGGCGGTTCATACTCTACCGGGGGCTGAAACCTCAGCACTCCTCCCGGCGCTCCTTGTGGCACATCTGCTGCAAACGTCACCGTTTGCACCAAAAATTCATCCACCTGCTTCGCTGCTTTCCTCTTCGGCGCTTGCGTCGAAGATATCGCACTCCTCACCGACCCTTGTCTAGACAACTCCGACGACGTTGACGGACCACTTTCTCTCTCTATCCGCTGCTCCAACGGCAGCACCCCCGTTACTCGACCTTCACGAGGTCGAGCGCTGTCCTCCGCCCGTGGTCGATCTGCCCGGGTTCTCTTCGGTTCTGACTCCAGGGCAGATTCGGGCGTGGCCGCCCGACGTTTCAGCGCCTTGTTGAAGGTTGCAATAGTATTATGCTGCCGCTCTTGCAACAGCGCTATCTCGTCTAACAACCCAGTGACCACTACTTGGGCCACTGTATCTCGGAGGAACTCGGTCTCAGGCGGCACGCGGTGACCCGCCTGTAATAATCGCCTCCACAACGCCTCTGCGTGTGGCTCATCCCGCCACTGATCTCTTTCTGTCGCCCGCTCCTTCCCTTTTCCTTTATCCTGGGTTGTCTCCCGCTCGGGAGACCGCTGCCTTGTCTCTCGACGCGACCCTTCCTGTGGGCCTCGTCTGCTCGACCTCCGATCCTCCTGCGACCTCTCTCGGGGAGATCCCCGAGGTACCTCTCTCTCGTATTGCACCTTACGTCGTCCTTCTCTCGGGGGCGAACTCTCTCTTCCCGGTCTACTCGCTCTCGCTTCCCCATCAACCTCCATAGGCTGATGACTTCCTCCACTCTGCGCCTGGCCTTGTGCCATTCCTCCCATTTGCTGCCAAGGCTGCAGCGGCGGCATCATCGCTCCCTGGGGCATCATCATGCCCCAGTTCGATCCTGCCCCCGCCGCCTGCTGACCCATTGGTACCGGCATCGGCATAAAGAACATGGGCATCTGCCCCTGCCCGTACCCCTGCTGCGCCTGAGGGTACGCAAAAAAACTCCCCATACCCCCTTGCTGCTGCGGCATTTGCTGCTGTTCTCTCACTTCTCCCCCACCACCAGAGCTCCGCGAGCTCTGGTTATCTCTCGAGTAACGTTGGTCTTGTTGCGACGACGACATAGCGGTGAGGTGTACAAAAAATCCAGGGGCAAGACGAAAATTCCAAGTCAGCCGTACACCGCCTTCGCTTACATCATCACTTCCTCTTTCGGCCGACGATCCGCCACATTCACATGGCTCCCCGAGCCCTGTCCTTCCTCGGCAACTGTGCAGGGCGCTTCACGCCATGCAACTCCAAGTACCGATCCAAGGCGGCCAACTTGGCACACTCCCGATGCGGCTCCCATGTCGTATCACCCAGGCTCCACCGTACCTCATACTCCAGACCCCCAGCCTCGTTCCACCGATGGCCTACTAGGTCTTCGACAAACCACTCCTGCTCATCCTTCGCCCCGAAGTCATAAGCTTCTGGGACCACCCGTCCTGGAAACAATGCATCATCATTCGGCCTGAAGGGTCGAAGCAGTGATACATGGAACTTCGGTACAATGCGTCGTGCCTGCAGCGCCGTAGGCAACTCCAGTACATAGTTCGACGTCTTCGGCTCAGCCTGTATGATTTTATACGGACCAATATACTTCGGGCATAGCTTGCTCGCCCTGCCCTTGGGTAGGTTCAAATTCTGCGTTGATAGATATACCAGCGCCCCTACGGCCAGCGATGGCTCCTCCGCTCGCCTCTTATTCGCGTATTTCGATTGAAACACGCGTGCTTCAATGATCGCATCATGCGCGTTTGCTAAATTCTCCAGGGCAGTCCACGCAAAGTCTTTAACTCCCTTATGCACCGCTGTATCGGCGCGCAACTCCTGAAGCATGGAGGGCATGAACCCCCCATTCAACTCGAACGGCGCATACCCTGTCGTCTCCGACACACTAGCGTTTATCGCAAACTCTGTCAGGGGTACTCGGTCTACCCAGTCCCGCTGGTCGGGGTGCACTACCGTGCGCAGTATCTGTGCCACATTACGGTTTGCTCGCTCCGTCTGTCCATCCGTCTGCGGATGGAACGAAGTTGACATCAGCAGCTTCGCGCCCATCATCGCGTGAAGCTCTCGCCACCACTTCGACGTGAACTTTGAATCCCGATCGCTAACGATGGAGCTCGGCAACCCATGCAACCGCACGATTTCCTTCAAGTAAATCCATGAAAGCTCCGAGGCTTTCATTGTGGTGCACACCGGTATCAAGTGTACCATACTCGTCATCCTGCATATTACTACCCACAAGTAATTGAACCCTTTGGACTCGGGAAACGGGCCAACAAAGTCCATCCCAATGGAGTCCCACGGCTTCGTGGGCACAGGTAGCGAATGCAGTTTGCCAGCCGGTTTACGGTTGGCCCCTTTCGCCCGTTGGCACAACTCGCAAGTTGTGCAGAACGCAAATACATCAGCATGCATCTTCGACCACCAATACCAATGTCGCACATATTCTAGCGTTTTCTGTGACCCAAAATGCCCAACCACCCCATGTGCCTGATTGATCACCTCTGTGATCAATGCACGCTGCCGGGGCAAACACAGAACCTGCTGGCCACTAGCGCTAACAGTGTAAATCAACTCTTGACGCACTGAAAAACTAGGGTGATCTTCGGGCCGCGTCAACACCTCCGTACACAGCCTATCCTCTGCATACCCCAGTATCACCGCCTTTCGAAATTCAGATCGATGGTAGTCTCGCGGGGCAGACTTCGTTTCCGCAGGCGCACGTAGTGCGTCTGCCAACCGCATATCCCCGTCGCCCGCATTCGCAGTGTGTCCGCTAGGTCCTATCTCGGTCCCAGCGTCTGCGACCTTGAGACGTTCCGCCTCGCTATCGCGGGCCTCCTGCCGCTCTCGCAACCGCTTACTTCGCCAACGCTCTCGAACCTGCATGGCTCGAATCTCTACCACGTGGTCCTTAATCTCCCGATACCGTTGATAAGGGATGTCGTCCCCTTCTGGATCAATACGTATATCCGCATTGACATAGTGATGAGCTTCATGGGCTTCATCTAGTCGGTCACTCTCAAAGTAGCGCGACAAACAGTCCGCTACCTTGTTAAGCTCCCCTTTGACATATGTTATGTCAAACTTGTACCGCGACATGTAATCAATCCATCGCCGCTGACGCGGAGATAAGTTCGCCTGGGTTTTGAAGAACTCAAGCGCTTTGTGGTCGGTTATGATATGAATATCATACCCCATCAGCTTGTCCTCCCATTTCAGGAGGGCCTCTAATATAGCCAATGTCTCCAACTCATGCACAGCGTAATTCTGCTGCGCATTCGTGAACTTCTTTGACATAAACCCGGCCGGGCGGCAAGTTTGCCAGGACTGTCCCTGCCCATACATTGCTCCCACTCCCGTCTTCGATGCATCACAAATGAGCCATATTGGTTCATTCCGTCGCGGATCAATGGGACGTATGATCGGCGTGCGATCACATATTCGTTTAATCATGTCCAGACAGCGTTGGTGCAGTGGCCGCCATACAAATGGCGCCCCGTTTTGTGTGATGGCCATCAGCGGCCCCGTGTATGTCGTAACATCCGGCAGAAACGTTGATACGTAGTTTACCAGCCCAACAAACCGCTGCACATCGTTGTAGTTTCGTGGCGTCCTCCAGTCACGAATCCGATCCAATTTATCCTGGTCAGGATGAATACCTTCATCGTCGATAACATGTCCCAGGCAGTCCACCCGGTCCGCATACAACTCGCACTTTTTCCACTTCAAGTACAATAGGTTCGAACGTAAGCGCTCGAACACCACACGAAGGTGCTTCTCGTGCTCCTCAATGGAGTCCGAGTAAATGAAGATGTCATCAAGATATACGTGCATGAATCGTCCGATAACGTCACGAAAAATCGACGTCATCAACCTCTGAAAGGTTGCTGGGGCATTACAGTCACCTATCTGCATTATATTGCTGACATAGGTGCCGGTAATCGATGAAAACACGGTCTTCCCGACATCACTCTCTCGTATTCGAACTTGTTCGTATGCGTCCGTCAGATCGATTTTTGACCTGATTTTTGCCCGAGCCACATCTTCACGAATCACTTCCTGATCAGGAAGCGGCGTCACATCCTTAATGGTGTTATCGTTGCGCTGGCGTGCGTCCAGTGCCGTGCGCAACGTCCCATCCTTCTTCGGAATGCACAGCAATGGCGCGGCCTGCGACGCAGGTCTCGCCTCCCACCACCGAGCCTTGAGGTACCGGTTCGTTTTATCCCGCAGCTGTTGCTGTAAGGCCATGGGACACCGCGGTAAATGGTACTTGTACTGTTTTGTATCATCGACTAGGTTAATCTCATGGTTAACCTCTCGCCACGGAGGCAACTCCTCCTTAGTGCCATTGACCATATCCGCAAACTCATCCTGCCACTGCCGGCGGAGCTCCGGGATATCCTCTCGGGACAACCCAGTTGCCCTGATCTTGCCTTTGTCCTTGGCTCGTGGCGGCTTGGTTAGCCACTTCCCACCACTGCCCACTACCTGGGTAGTAGTATATTTCTCCCGTAGAGCTCGCAACCTCTCCTCACTGTCGTCTGGCACCTGTAGACGGGTCGGTCTCTCCTTCCTGACTCGTCGCGACGAAATCGACGCCCCGTCCACCTGGATCTCCTCCGGAAAGGATATCTCGTCATCCCTCGCCTGTCGATAGACCTCGGTCTGCCGAATCCACGGTCGACCTTCCCAGGCACACATGGATGCCACCAGCTCGTTCCATTCCCTAGGCATTCGCGGATCGAACGCCCAATCGAACGCTGGTGGTGGTACCGGCCGGTCCCATAGGGATCGGTGCGATTGTTCGCTATACGCTGCATCATCCTCCCAGTCCCCATTCAATGGTTCCATTGGAGGATCCCCACAAACTAGCTCTTCAACCTTTACCTTTGAAGATGTAGGTTGGCATTCCCTTCTGACCACCCGCTCCTGCGGCCGCGTTGGCCGAGTGCAATGCCCATCCTGACCACCCACCGCACCTGCGGTGAGTTCCTCCCGTTGCACACTCTGATGCTTAGCCCATTCTTCCGTGGACATCAGGATCGCTCCACACTCCTCGGGTAAGCCTCCGATAGGGTTTACCTCCTCTGGCTCATCCTCCACGGTAGCCGGTCGCGCCACCGAGCGTAGTCAGTTGGTGCCCACCGCTCTCTTCCTCTCCGTCGCGCGGTGGCGGCGAACTCTCTCCCCAGCTTCCTCCACGGCGACCCGCACTGCTGGAATCTCAGTACCCGCCACAATAACCTTGTTATTGCAGAAGTCAAGTACCACCTGGTGCTTGCGCATGTACGGCGTCCCTACAATCATGTCGTACCGGTCGAAGTTCGCCACGTCCACGTATTCAACACTTGTTGACCCCGGGACGGTTAGCTCGAGGTTTGCTCCAAACTGTACTGCAGCGCGACTGCCGACAGTACCAAGTTGCAGAGTTATGGGCCGCTCCAGCTGATGCACCGCCAAGTCATGGACCTGGCAGAACTGGGGCGTTACTCCAGTGGTTGTACTTCCCGAATCCCACAAAGTCCATGCTTCGTGACCTCCAACCTTGACGTAGGTAGCCAAGCATTCCTTATCCTCACGGCGCAGTTGCGGCCGGGTCAACTTGCGCGCTGCCTTTCTAAGTTTCACTTTGTGAACCTTTACTCGACCCGCGCCCAGCTGCATGCTTTCCTCATCCTCAGGAAAGTCCGTTAACGCCATCAAGAACTCTTGTTCTGCGGAACTAGCGTAGAGCTCCGAGTCGTACACATCCACTTCCACATACTCATCCCCATCGATCATCACTGTCCCTACCTCGTCATCAACTGGGCCTTCCTCGCCAGACTGGGAGCTCTCCTCCTCCTCCTCCGCGTCTAGCTCCTCATCTGCGTCATTCGCAGACTCCTCTGCCTCAGTGTGCGCAGCGCGTACATACGCTCGTGGTTTACCCGCTACTTGCCCCCTTTTTGGGCAAGTACTCGCAAAATGTCCTTTCTCACCGCACGCATAGCATGTTACTATGCGTTTTTCACCCGTCCCACCCGGGCCTGTTCCCCGCTCTTTCCGCGGGTCACGATTGGCCTCAGGTTTTGGCGGATGGTGACCACGCTCTTCAGCCACAAGTTTTGGCTCAATCGGCTTAGGTCGATGAGGCCTCGACAACGTTCGTCTCAATACGAACCTAGGGTTTCGGTTACGTTCCATGTCCGCTTTCCTGACCAGGAACGTGCCGATCATTCGTGACTGGCGTGCCTCCATCGGCCCCGCAGCTTTTACTCGCGAGCTATGCAGATCAAAGTGGCGTGCCGTCTTCAACGCCTGTTCGTAACGTATGGCATGCGCTACGAATTCCTCAACTTCATTTATTTCTGGACATAATCCGTCATCCCGGATTAGCACTCGCCTCATCTCAGCGGGGATGCCCTTAAGAAAGGTCTCGCACACTGTCCACGCGTCGGGATAAATGGCCATATTTTGAGCATGGTCTACAAGGGTATCATAGAACCCTTGTACTCCGAGGGCCTCGGTGTACACTGCAGAGTAAAACGCCTCTCGTGCATCCTGCATTGTGGATGCACTTACAAATCGATTGTACAGTTCAAGGATCACATCTTTGAACGTCCAGTGCTGCCTCGCCCGATTATGGTGAAGAACGTGATGACGAAACCACCTCTTTGCCGGACCTTCCAAAAACTCGGGCAGCACAAACACTCGCTCCTTGTCCATACGATCTCCACCGTACAGGCATGCTGCCAGATGGTAGCATACATCCATGGTCCAATCCTCCAGCTCGCTGAACTTTGTTCCCCCCTTATAGGGCAGAATATGCTTTGGATCAGCCCTCCGTGGTTTGATCCCTTCGGGTAATCGCAACGCAATCCCCACCGCGTCATCGATAATGCTCACCAATCGTCGATGCATGCTATCGGTGTAGGCTCTGGTGGCCTCATTCATTCCAGGTGTCTTGTTGCGTCCCTCGGCGGGGACGAACGTCGAGAAGGCTCGCACCGACCGAGTCATCGGTCCTCTGGGGCTGTGAGATCTGTCGTCCCGAGGGCCCTGCCCTCCATTCCGTCTATCCGGCCCCAACTCCCGCGGCTCCTCTCGCCTGCTGATATCGCTCCCGTGCCTACTTCGACGACTGTTCTGCGCACGTTCCACAAATTCTCGCCTCATTTCATCAATGGGTTGGGACCCATTGAAACCGATTCCCTGATCATCAATACGAGAGTAGCCTTGCCCCCGTAAATCCTGGATCCGCATTCTTTGGAATGCGACTCGGTCCTGAAACGTGTCGGCAAGTGGTACCCTAGCCGGCACCACTGGGTCCTCCGCTTCTCGTTTCACCTGAGGTGACAACACTTCCTCCGGTACTGTTTCCAACAGTACATGTGTAGCCGGTCTGGACGTCACCGTCTCGGCCACGGACATAGCTGTAGGTCGGTACCCTACGAACCGCTGCTGCCTCTGCCCAGCCGCTACTCGCGTCTGGTATTGCTCCTGAGTCTCCCCCGCCTGTTGTGGGGCAAATATGTTGCTAAACGCCTCCTCAATGTGAGGGGAACTCCCTCTCCCTGCGGGAATCGTAGGGATTAGCTCCGCCTCCGCTGGGGTGGATGCAGCCGACCCTCGGCGACTTTTACGGTCAAGGTAGCTTTGAGCTTCCAGGTCCAAGATCTGCATATATGCCGAAATATACTCATCTGTTCCCGCTTCTGGAAGCGCCTCGCCTCTAGCCTCTATCAATTGCATGTGCTTGTTCACATACAACTTCAACCTAGCCCTCGTCGACAATTTACTTATCTCTGGGAACCTTGCCCAGAGCATAGCTATTTGAACGTCGAGGGTCGCTTCATAGCGTCCGTTCTCGTCTTCATCAGACGTATCATCAGCCACTGTGGGCTGACGTCTTCTTGTCCCCGTAGTCTGCACCGGTACTGCTGGCCGCTGCCCTCCAGGTCGTCGACTCAATGGCGTCGATTCCGGTATATTCCTCCATGGTGTCTCATGGACAGCTTCCTCTCGTCTACCTTCCGAACTTGTCCAAGCCTCTCCTGCCGTTCCAGGAGCCCCTGCCCTAAACGGGGACGGTTTTTTTTCTTCGTGTGTGGCCACACCCCCGCCCGACGTCCTTAAGCCCGAGAATCGCACCGGTGCCCTTTGAGGTACCTGTATGATCGGCGGTGACTCACTAGCCACCCCAACCTCTCTTCCAACTCTACGCTGGGCTGGACGTCTCTGCTCTGTCATGAGCAAGCTCCCCGGCATATCTGTTCGGGCTGGGGTCAGCTCGACCTCAGCCTCTTCCCAATTTGCCACCTGCTGATCTTGAGTGTGTGCTGCCATTGGTGTGGCATTCTCGTCCTTCTGCACCGGGGCGACATTGTCGTTCCGTTCTGGTGGCAGAGGTTCGTGATCCATTCCACTATCAATCGGCTTGCGTTCGGCGCTCAAGAAGCTTGATGGTTGATGTCGCTGTCAATCGAGATTCTAGAACTAAGTTCTAGAATGTATAATTCTTGTATGTTCGCGTACAGATTATCGTCGTTTGACGATTCAAAAAAGTGTAAGAGAAATTACTGGCTTACTCACACAAGACACAGAATCTGCCAAATCGGTAGATTTCTCTGTACGTAGTGTAAGTAAAAAAGTATCTACCCAAATACGAGTAAATACACTATAATTTAAAGTACATTAATTAAAGTAAATTAATTAGAGAAATAATTACTACTGTAATTATGTCCTCTAATACGATATGCTTCCCACACCCCTAAGGGTGCGGATATGGTGGAATAATGAATAGGGACCTCGAAGAGGTCCTCCTGTTACATCCCCAGTACATTTGATCAGACACAAACATATTACTATTAAGGGTTCAACTCAATATCCTTGCTGCTGTTCATGACAGGAGCAGGTCTATTGCTAGTGGAAGGTGGACTGCCCCCCTGAAACTGGATGAAGTTCTTGGAGCCTTTGATCACAATGAAATGGTGGAAGATGGACAACCAGCAGATCTGCTGGTACCACTGGTGGATAACCTTGGACCAACAGATGTAGTTGTTCCAGAAGATTTTGAAATCTCCTTCCCATCTATAATCATGGGTAATGTCTCACCATTAACAATGATAGAGCGCAATCTGCACTTGATTCAAATTGAAAGGCTCCTGCAAGCCCTTCAGGAATTCATTGCAGAGAAATTATTCCTATATTCTCACATTGTCCAGGTTGCCCCAAGCAAGAATGTAAAAACTTGAGCTCACACATCTCTTCAAAGAATCCAGGCCTCAATCCTGGTGAAGGCTTATGCTTATGCACAATGCTGCAGTGCTCTGCTGTGACTGAGATTGGACCCCAGCATTCAGAGAAAGTATCCAGTTCTACAGAAAGTGGATTTGAATGCAAGCACAGCTATACAAGATCCCAACATTCCTGGTTCATCAAGGATCAAGGTATCTTGGATATGGCACTCTAATTCTAATACAGAAAATGAATCTGCAACTATTTCTGAATGCGAGTCCTCTTGTTAACATTTCTGTTATCATTACATCCATTCGTGAATATATCTCTTCAGTTAATCGTGTTTATTATCTACGTGCTAGAGCACAACGCAACAGATGGACATAGGAATGTTAGCTTGTCATGAGTGAAATGGAGTGGACAGTTTGGTATTTCTTCAACCAGGCAGGTATTTGGTCAAAGCATGGTATGTCAGTAAAAAAAAGAGGTCTCTAGTCATATGCCTACAAAAAGATAGCCATGTGGCAAGAATTGGCCTCGATGGCAATTGATAAATTTAGGTGGGTGCTTTCTGATTTTATTCCCCACAAACTTACAGAAATCTGCTGTAAAAATGGTGGATGCAGAGACGGATTGATATGACAGATGCAGAGACAGATTGATGTGATAGATGCAGAGACAGATTGAACTGATGAATGCAGCTTGCTGCCATCAGCAGATGATCAGAATGTATTTGTGACAGTCACATGCAATAGAATTGTTGAAAATCACTTTTGTTTACAAGGCACAAAAATCTGATACATAGCAGTATCCGCTTCTACAAGCAACAGTGTAATGGCATCTATCTCTGTATTACACAATGTCATGTCCCAAGCTACTATACTAGAAAATTTGCAAGAGGTTGTTGACTACATCAAGTTGCGCCTCATTGCAGCACTTGCCATATTTGGCAATCTTGTGCCAAGTCTTGAAGTGGAAGAGACATGAATTATCCAGCATTTAGACAAGAAGTTGGTAAGATAACTTCAAAATGTGTAAATATATTATGATCTGAATGTGGGCCATAGAACTTTGTATTGTCATATCTGGGGACTGCATTACTGAATAATGTGGTCTGCAATGTCCCAGACATTATCAAAAGCATGAGCTGATTTTTCCCTCTCCAAAATCAGCAAACTTTGCCCACAGAGATCCTGGAGTTTGTTGATGGCCGTCAAGGTCTTATTAGAAATCTGTATGGCTGTGATTGGTGGAACCACATTGGCCGAGAGGATGTTCAGGTCTTAAGCAATGAAACACTGGAGCATTGCCTTCTCGTACATCAGCAAGGCTTCCACTTTCTTGAAAGCTTCTTGGCATGCAACTGCTGGCTGCCCATGACATTGCCATCCAATGGATTGGTGTACATCCCAGCACCAGATGATTTGCTCCATGTGTTTGCAGATAGCAAATCTGCCAGGGGCCACTAGCAGATGCTTCTAGCTCTAGACAAGTGGTGGTTGCTGGATAAAATGGAACATGTCCCAACAGCCAATGATATGATCTACCTGTTTGCTGGCAGCAAGTCCATTGCTGCTTCCATTGTCAGTTCTGTTTCCAGATTCATGGATCCTGCTCAAACAGGCCAATTAACAGACATCAAGTCCCATACCAACAGTATTGATAGTGAGCAGCCTGATCCTCAAGACTGCCTCTCCATGGCCCATCTTACCACTCTCTCCGATGTCAACTCTCCTCAATGGCCATCTTTGACGCATATCAAACCCTTAAATGCACAACATCCATTTCACCACCTCTACAGTTAGAGTAAACTTAGACTGTTGTATGGCCCTATAATGGAACACTCTCGTGTTGTGGTTCAACTAGCATCCCAACTTCCTTCTGCCTCAGCAGCTCATATCCACCAGACATTTATGGAGCTGGGGGAAACTGACAACGACTAGGTGGATATCTCTAATCTATCCATTAGTGGCCCTGACTTAGAGGATATCTCTCCTTTGTTCATTGTAGCAGATGACAAGATGGAAGACAAATCTTTGCTGCCTTTGTTCATTCTTATAGAAAAGGAGATGAAAGACGAATCCTTGCCACCTTTGTTCATTCCTGTGGAAAAGGAGACGGAAGAGGATTCTTTGCTACTTTTATTCAATCCAGCAAAAGAGGAGATGGAAGAGGATTCTTTGCCTCCTTTGTTCATTCCTGCAGAAGAGAAGATAGAAGACTATGATTTGCCTCCTTTGTTCATTCCTGTGGAAGAGGAGATGGACAACAATTCTTTGCCACCTCTATTCATTGTTGGTAAAGGAACAGAAGAACTAACAGTGATTGAGACCATGGTGGCTGGTAACAGCAAACAAATGAAAGTCTGAAGTGGTGGACGTATGGCAACTAAGAACAAAGAAAACCTTCTGCTGCTATTTGTTGTGACGGCAGAAGAAATGGATAGAAGCATGGCAGCCAATAACAAAGAAAATCTTCCACCACTTTTTGATGTAACGGCTCTTCAATCACAGTCTTCTCCTTCTCAACAATCCCCTTCTCCAAGCCTACCTACTGGCAACAATGTCCAGAAGTGAGAAGAATATAAGACACATATGACTCAACGTGAGATTAAGAGAAGAATTAACAAATTGTATCAACAACATAAGTTATAATTTGGCACTGGTAATCATATTTCATTTATTTCAACAGAACAAGAATTTCACTCTGGAGCAAAACATGGTTGATGTAGGCCTATTGGCCCTTTCAATCAAGCTGATCATACTGATGATGTGTCTGTTGATATGTTAGAGTCACCCTCACCATCTTCATCATTATGCCTGATAGCAAACTATGAAGACATTACACTTACCAGACTTCAGGAGCCATCTACACTAGACGACTTTGCATTTTTGACAGCAGACTACCTGCTTGATGAGGATTTGTTCTATTCAGACACATTACATGGATCTAATGAAGAGAAGAAATACACATCAGACAAGTAATTTAATTGTTAGTTACTATATTTTCCATGGGTTATTTTTTGTTAAGATTAACCGTCCCATTGTTTTGATCTATTATGCCACTCTCATGAATGCAAAAAACCACATACTATTCAACAATTACACAAGGGAGACTTGAACCCTCAAATTGTACATTAGAAGAAATATAGACTGACAATATTCTGCTGGACCACAAGACATTGTAAATAAAATTACAACCTTACTTTGTTTATCATACTATGTAGTAAATAACAATTAGTAAAATGAAGTTGAGTTTTGTCTAATGTGCACTAGTGGGAGTCGAATCTGCCTCTTGTGCACAATATAAAATATCAATATATCAATATTCCATTGGATCACAGATGCTTACTAAAAATCAGTATAGTGTACATATAGTGCAAAAATGCAGCAGTATAAAAAGACACCATTATATATCATTAAGGTCAAATCCACCACTCCACACAATACTGAATATCAAGTGAGTTGGATCAACTACCACAGGTGCTTACTCATCTGCTAGCATCATGAATTTGATCTGTTCAAAACTCCAGAGATTTCTGCAGTGGCATAAGATGGATGAATTTGTGCATGTGTTCATTCCAATGCATATGACCAGTTGTTAATATACTGTGGCTGGCTACCTTTGTGCTGGTCTTTGTAAAAAAAAAGTAGCCAGCCCTAGTGTATCGTTACTTGTCATGTGCACTGGAATGATCACATGCACAAACTCCTCTATTCTATCCCGCTTCAGTAATTTCTAGAGTTCTGGTCAGATCAGCTATCACAGGCACTTACTACAGGTCAGTACGATGTACATGTAGAGCAAAAATGCATCCATATAAAAACACACCATTAGATCCCATTAAAGTAGAGTAGGGGGAGTAGAACTCACCACTGTACACAATATTGAATATCAATAAACAAATATTTCACTGAACTACTGAGACTGGTTGCACTGCTGACATCAGCTGGCTCACATGCTAATGTCAGCTACCGTCTACTGGCATGCTAGTGGACAGCGGATACTCACACACCCTCTTCCACCCTTCCCCCTCTTTCTCCCAGTGCCATCCTCTCCACTTCCCACACTACCTCACATGCCACCCCCATCCACCACATGCATCCTGCTTCTCTCCTCCTCCTTGATCTGATATCTGCTGGTATGCCATCTAACACTCATGCTCCTTCCCTTTCCCCTTTCTCCTCTTTCTCTCCACTTCCATCTCTTTTCCACCACCACCATGCTCTTCAAGACGCCATCTAATGTGGCAGACACCTATGCACCCTGTTTCCTTCTCTCTTGCCCTGATGCCAGGCCATGCTGGACAATGCTAGAGGTTGCTGATGGATACTAGCGGATATCCAGTGGATGCCAATGGATGTTGACGAATGCCAACAGATGCCAGCAGGTCACAATGGCTGCCGATGAACTCTGATGGATGCTAGCTGATGGCCAGCTGATGGCTGATGATGCCAACACCCCTTTCAAGCCACATCAAGCCACAAAAACTCTTTTGAAAGGTATGCCACCCCTCTTCCATCTCAAAATATCCATACAGGGACTTGTGTAAACATAGGTGGGCATCTGTTCATTGTGTTATCCGACCTTTGAATCTATCCATTATTAATAGACCTGTGGTGCAATGGTTAAATGTGTGTTCTATTGCTGGAGGCTTTCATAAGGCCAGAGGTTCGATTCCTCCCCACAGACATAAGGAGAATCATAGTTGCCTTTTTTTTTGTTGGTCCAACCAGCCCCCATGGACTTGTGTAAGCCTCTGCAAATGTCTGCTGATGCTCTGTGCAGGCTCGTGTGGGGCCATATAGATTTGAGTCAGTCAATGTAGGTCAGCGTGGATGTCTGCTAGTGGCTTGCATAGGCCTGTGATGTGTGCCTGCCTTTTATTGATCCACTAAACTGTGTCATACAGCACATTGTGACACATCCACGGCTCTGTATTCTAGGCCATCTGCCAAAGCTCAAGCCAGTGATAAGTGCCTCTTAGCTGTGGAGCAGTAGATACAAAACCTTAAGTGCCCAGAGAAAATTAGCAATGATGAGTATGCTACATTTATTCACTATGCTACTCACTTCTTCTTTATCAACAATTGTCTTTGGTGACGTCATTGAGATGGTACTCACAAGCTAGTCATTAAGCTGGACAGTTTACTATATATCCTATGTGCTATGCACAATGAATTGGGTCACAGAGATTTATATGCTACTTGTGCCACTCTCTTGGAACGTTTCTGATAGCCACATATTAGCACCAATGTCACCTGGTATATCCAGACTTGCCACCTTTGCCAAATTCAGCAGACTTGCCAAGTACTTATTCTGCCTACAGTTGCTATGCCAGCACCTTTGTTCAGCAAGATCTACATTGACATGATGCATATGCATAAGTCAGGTTGCTATAAGTACATTATTCAAGGATACTGCTTGCTAATTCACTGGCCTGAGTTTTGTATGCTCCAATATGAAAACACTGATGCCATTGCCAAGTGGCTCTTTGAAGATGTCATTTGCCAATAGGGAGCACTAAGGGAGATTGTCACAGATAATGGTGCACCAATCATTAAAGCCTTGACTTACCTCACCAAAAAGTACAACATCCACCATATCTGCATCTCTGGCTACAACAAATGTGCCAATGGTCTGGTGGAATAACCTTACTTTGACATGTGGCAAGTGCTCTTCAAGGAAGTTGATGGTGACAAATTCTGTTGGAGTGAGGCACCTTATTCAGTATTTTGGTCAGAAAAAGTCATTATTTGTAAGCACATAGGTTGTTCTCCTTATTATGCTGCTACTGGTACCTATCCTCTGCTCCCTGCCAACATTGTTGAGGCAACTTATCTTCAGCTGGCTTCCAACAGTATTTTAGCAACTACCAACCTCATTGCCAGATGTGCTATTAACCTCCAGCGACAATGAGAGGACTTGGATCAACTTCACAAGACTGTCTTTCCTGCCTGTCACCAAGCTGCACTTAGATTTGAGACTGACCATAGTGCTACCATTAAAGACTACAACTTTCCAAGGAGTGCACTAGTGCTTATGCACAACTCCAAGATTGAGACCTTGTATGACAAGAAGATGTGCCCACACTACTTGGGGCCATTGTTAGTCATCTCTCATAACCATAGAGGCACTTATGTCCTTTGTAAACTAGATGGATCAGTACTTCACAGATCTGTTGCCACTTTCTGCTTACTGCTGTACCTTGCTAGAGAATGCATTGATTGGCCACTTGAGGCAGACATTGTTGCCAGTAGGTAGGCTTGGAGAAGGGGATTGTTGAGAAGGAGAAGACTGTGATTGAAGAGCCGTTACATCAAAAAGTGGTGGAAGATTTTCTTTGTTATTGGCTGCCATGCTTCTATCCATTTCTTCTGCCGTCACAACAAATAGCAGCAGAAGGTTTTCTTTGTTCTTAGTTGCCATACGTCCACCACTTCAGACTTTCATTTGTTTGCTGTTACCAGCCACCATGGTCTCAATCACTGTTAGTTCTTCTGTTCCTTTACCAACAATGAATAGAGGTGGCAAAGAATTGTTGTCCATCTCCTCTTCCACAGGAATGAACAAAGGAGGCAAATCATAGTCTTCCATCTTCTCTTCTGCAGGAATGAACAAAGGAGGCAAAGAATCCTTTTCCATCTCCTCTTCTGCTGGATTGAATAAAAGTAGCAAAGAATCCTCTTCCGTCTCCTTTTCCACAGGAATGAACAAAGGTGGCAAGGATTCGTCTTTCATCTCCTTTTCTATAAGAATGAACAAAGGCAGCAAAGATTTGTCTTCCATCTTGTCATCTGCTACAATGAACAAAGGAGAGATATCCTCTAAGTCAGGGCCACTAATGGATAGATTAGAGATATCCACCTAGTCGTTGTCAGTTTCCCCCAGCTCCATAAATGTCTGGTGGATATGAGCTGCTGAGGCAGAAGGAAGTTGGGATGCTAGTTGAACCACAACACGAGAGTGTTCCATTATAGGGCCATACAACAGTCTAAGTTTACTCTAACTGTAGAGGTGGTGAAATGGATGTTGTGCATTTAAGGGTTTGATATGCGTCAAAGATGGCCATTGAGGAGAGTTGACATCGGAGAGAGTGGTAAGATGGGCCATGGAGAGGCAGTCTTGAGGATCAGGCTGCTCACTATCAATACTGTTGGTATGGGACTTGATGTCTGTTAATTGGCCTGTTTGAGCAGGATCCATGAATCTGGAAACAGAACTGACAATGGAAGCAGCAATGGACTTGCTGCCAGCAAACAGGTAGATCATATCATTGGCTGTTGGGACATGTTCCATTTTATCCAGCAACCACCACTTGTCTAGAGCTAGAAGCATCTGCTAGTGGCCCCTGGCAGATTTGCTATCTGCAAACACATGGAGCAAATCATCTGGTGCTGGGATGTACACCAATCCATTGGATGGCAATGTCATGGGCAGCCAGCAGTTGCATGCCAAGAAGCTTTCAAGAAAGTGGAAGCCTTGCTGATGTACGAGAAGGCAATGCTCCAGTGTTTCATTGCTTAAGACCTGAACATCCTCTCGGCCAATGTGGTTCCACCAATCACAGCCATACAGATTTCTAATAAGACCTTGACGGCCATCAACAAACTCCAGGATCTCTGTGGGCAAAGTTTGCTGATTTTGGAGAGGGAAAAATCAGCTCATGCTTTTGATAATGTCTGGGACATTGCAGACCACATTATTCAGTAATGCAGTCCCCAGATATGACAATACAAAGTTCTATGGCCCACATTCAGATCATAATATATTTACACATTTTGAAGTTATCTTACCAACTTCTTGTCTAAATGCTGGATAATTCATGTCTCTTCCACTTCAAGACTTGGCACAAGATTGCCAAATATGGCAAGTGCTGCAATGAGGCGCAACTTGATGTAGTCAACAACCTCTTGCAAATTTTCTAGTATAGTAGCTTGGGACATGACATTGTGTAATACAGAGATAGATGCCATTACACTGTTGCTTGTAGAAGCGGATACTGCTATGTATCAGATTTTTGTGCCTTGTAAACAAAAGTGATTTTCAACAATTCTATTGCATGTGACTGTCACAAATACATTCTGATCATCTGCTGATGGCAGCAAGCTGCATTCATCAGTTCAATCTGTCTCTGCATCTATCACATCAATCTGTCTCTGCATCTGTCATATCAATCCGTCTCTGCATCCACCATTTTTATAGCAGATTTCTGTAAGTTTGTGGGGAATAAAATCAGAAAGCACCCACCTAAATTTATCAATTGCCATCGAGGCCAATTCTTGCCACATGGCTATCTTTTTGTAGGCATATGACTAGAGACCTCTTTTTTTTACTGACATACCATGCTTTGACCAAATACCTGCCTGGTTGAAGAAATACCAAACTGTCCACTCCATTTCACTCATGACAAGCTAACATTCCTATGTCCATCTGTTGTGTTGTGCTCTAGCACGTAGATAATAAACACGATTAACTGAAGAGATATATTCACGAATGGATGTAATGATAACAGAAATGTTAACAAGAGGACTCGCATTCAGAAATAGTTGCAGATTCATTTTCTGTATTAGAATTAGAGTGCCATATCCAAGATACCTTGATCCTTGATGAACCAGGAATGTTGGGATCTTGTATAGCTGTGCTTGCATTCAAATCCACTTTCTGTAGAACTGGATACTTTCTCTGAATGCTGGGGTCCAATCTCAGTCACAGCAGAGCACTGCAGCATTGTGCATAGATATGAGCCTTCACCAGGATTGAGGCCTGGATTCCTTGAAGAGATGCACGAGCTCGAGTTTTTATATTCTTGCTTGGGGCAACCTGGACGATGTGAGAATATAGGAATGATTTCTCTGCAATGAATTCCTGAAGGGCTTGCAAGAGCCTTTCAATTTGAATCAAGTGCAGATTGCGCTCTATCATTGTTAATGGTGAGATATTACCCATGATCATAGATGGAAAGGAGATTTCAAAATCTTCTGGAACAACTACATCTGTTGGTCCAAAGTTATCTGCCAGTGGTACCAGTGAATCTGCTAGTTGTCCATCTTCTGCCATTTCATTGTCATCAAAGGCTCTGAGAACTTCATTCAGTTTTAGGAGGGCAGTCCGCCTTCCACTAGCAATAGACCCGCTCCTGTCCTGAAAAGCAGCAAGGACATTGAGTTGAAATCTTAATAGTTCTCTTTCTGCCTTGATCTTTTGCCAATCATCATTGTTTGCATGCCAATTCGAATGGTGAACCTGGTCCTGAATTGCAATTCTGAGCTTCCAATTAATGAGATAGGTTGGGCCATCAGCAATACACCTTATTGCTGCTCCTCAATGTCAAGGACAAGTTGAATCCAGAAGGAATAAATATCTGTTGCTGCAACATTTGTTGAGTGGTTTCCACTATCTGCTGTCATTCGGTCTTCACTTGCATTATTGAAGGTCATTGTATAAGCTTTCAGAATATCTATTGCTTTACAGTTTCCCTCCTCTCTGAGCCTTTCTGCCTTAGCTATTCTGGCTTCCCAGCTTGTTAGTAAATCTGTTCATATTCCAACGAATTGCTTAGTGAAATATTGAACAGCTGCATCTCTCATCTCAACAGCAGTCCTATACTTTTGACATAAGAATGGAACTATGTCAAGCAGCTTCTTTCAGTTTGAGTCACACATGTGATTATCAAGGATTTCTGCCCAATGTGCTAAGGTAGTTGTACAGGCCATCTATAAAACTTTATTTAATGTAGACCAAAGACTTTCAATTATCTCCCCAGCCAAATAACCGGCCCTGAGAATGAAGGATGAGACAAAGCAGAAAAAACAATGCTCCTTATGCCCATGGACATGATGAGTCCTATTGCAAAGTCCATAAGTAGATTATCTGGCAGGACTTTTCCGGCTTTAGCAAGCCAATCAGAAAATTTGACACACCACTGGCATGCTATGTCATATACCAGTAGGAGACGCTGAATCCCATCCATGTTGGTCATCTTAACTGCCCGTGTGATGGAAAAGTCTGTGTAAACCTGGCCTTTACCATGGGTCAAGTTTGTTACACTATTAAAAGCAAAGCAGCCGTGCCATGTACATGCCATTGCAACAATATCAGTAATGTTGCATGACTTGTTCATTATCTGGGCCTTTTCAATAGCTTTGAATGTGTTTTCACAAGCTGCTCCCTGGACAGACAAAGGTCTAGCGGATGGCTGACAGACCAGATTGAATTGATAAGCAAACAACAGACAGGTAGAGTTAAAGAATGTCACTCACTGTTGGCTGTTTCTTTGTGCGCTTGAGATAGTAGGTGAGCTCATCTCTCCTAGCCATCATATCACTGCCTTCTGAATGCTATACATCATGAGTAGGATTAAAATATTGCAGATGATTCACCTTGAAGTTGCCATCTATCATTAAAGAACGATTGAACTTCCATCAGACAGAATCTTTTTCCCAGTTGGATGGAAGATTGACTCCTGATTGGGAACAAGTTGGACAGAATATTGCAAGTTCACCATGGTCCAGCACTATGGGGTGCCTCAATTCATCATGTCTGAAGTCTGCCCACTTCAACTTCTTCAGCCATGGCTATGAACAAGAAATTTGTCATAGCTTGCAATAAAAATTATCCACCTCACTAAAAGATGCAATTGAGGAAGTTATTCTTGCAATTTTCTGCCAGTACTGATAGGCAGATGCTTTGCACTCTAGATTTGTCAGACAGAAGTTGTCCAGCACAGCTATTGTAAAATATGTTTGTGTCTGATCAAATATACTGGGGACCAGCTGCGAGCAGATGATATCCTCTACCAAGACATCCATCCCAGAACACTCACATGAAATGACAGTGATGTAATGTACTCCAGTTGTGTGAACAATCTGTTGTATTGGATTCCCAAAGCAATCATATCTGTCTATACAGAACCCATTCGTGACTGGCTGATCTTTTGGAATATCTTCTATTGGCACATTATTCTCTGGTTTCTGTTGCTCTTCCTCTTCCATGATTTGATCAAAGCTGGCATTCTAAAGTCTGCTCAGAAAATCTGAAGTCATGGACAAATGCACTGCTGGATGTTCCAGGTCACTATCCACTGATAGAAGTTCAACATCCAGTTGATATTTGAGTCATAGAAACTCTTGCTCCTGAATGTCCTTTTTCTGCTTGTGGTCCTCAAGAGCCCTGACTCTGACCTTCCCTTGATGACAGTTTGCATGCAATAAATTGTGTTGGATATAAAAATACTCTCCAGTATCTGACATATTTATTGGTTGGAAATACCTACCATTCTATATTTCAGGTCAGTGAAACAGATTGGAGTCATGCATGCAGTGGAAACATCTGCAACAGAATATTCTTGATCCAATGCAATCACAGCATTGCCATCATGTGAGGTAGTGGTCAGGACAAGCAAGACAATCAGTTACATCATCCATTGATTCACAACCAAGCAATCCATTGAGCAACTGTGGAACATGGTTGATGAAGTTGTTAAGATAATTTGCCTGTGTCTATATATGAACTTGAATAATTCGCTCTCAATAATAGCATACATTCAAATCACCTTTACATGCCTTATGGATACAGGCATTGTATCATCTACATCATCTATCGTTGGATTATTGTCCAAATATGCAAAGTTATCATCATCTAAAAATGCTGCAGGTGGTGCACCAGTTACAATGGGAATGGGACCCAGTGGTAGCCGTTGTGTTATGAGGACTGGCAACTCTTGTGTGTTCTGAGTGAGTTGTGTCCTTTCCTCAGCAAACAGGATGAGGTCTCTTTACCTGATGACTGTTGTTTTTGGTCGCTTGCATTTCTTCAGAGAGTTCAGGTTCATGATCAAATATCTATGGCCAGGACCTAGTCATTGTACCAGAGATCTAATGAGACTGCTCATCAATATCGGCAATATGCCCAAATTTGGACGGGCCAGATACTAGCAGACAGCGGACCTATCTGTTGATGACAAACAGAATCTATTTGTCATCAATGGACATTGAATGGAAATGTATATTTTATCATGTGATTCTTCAATTGAGAACTGTGTGGTTGCAGAAAATTATATTGTCTACAAACATGTCTGCCCTCCTGCAACCGTCTGAACCAATATTTTCACCAAAGAAAAGATAAGTGGAACCAATATTTACAGCAGAAGGAAGATCTATCTTTAAATCATACAAGGAACTCTACTGCTCCTCAACTACTTTTCAAGCTCAGACTGCTATCTTGAAGAATAAAATTCTAATGGATATCTTCAACTACTGGGCCACTAAGGGGACAGAGCTAAAGACAGGGGAAGAGTAGGGAGAGAGAATCAAAGTAGGTACAGCAACTTATTGCAAAGAACTAGACATCATTTGCTTGAATAGAAGGTTGCTCAGTATATTAAGAATTGCTGGCACCCTTATTACCAGCATAAAGATCTAAAGGTGCTCTTGAAAACTTCACTCCAAGATGTTGTCTGGCAAACAATGGCAAAGGGGATAAACAAGGAGATCCAGAACTTGTTGAGGAGTAAAGATCACAACGCCTTAGTATGCATCAACTTACACTGCAGGAGGAAAGTTGTTTACAGAAGATGGTGGCAGAAGAGAGTGAAAAAGGAAATCTGCCAGAAATTCTGCATAAGTTGGTACTCCTTCTGTCCTCCATCTGTCCTTTATTTGTTGTACATCTGTCCACTTGATTCCACTTTCTAATTGTTGTCTCTTCAGAAAGGCCTAAAAGCATGGTTTAAAGCATGTGGACAATGCAGATGTGCTTTGATTTAGAGAGATGGGCATGTTGAGTTGGACTGTTGTTGGTTGGTATGCAGATGAAGGCATGGCTATTAGAATGTATGTGGTGCCATCATTCTTTAAACAATTTTGACACCAATTATAATCATGACAATATGTCATACTTGACCCATGCTAACCGACCTATCTTTCAAGACTCCTTTTCTGACCTTGTTAGTGACATCAATAAGAATATGATAGATTACATGTTTGCTCTTCTTGGTAGAGACATGTTGTCCAACATGCAATCACCGCATGATTTGACTCCTCGTATCATTACACACCATGACCTTATTCTTGATCTGGATAGGAATGGATTTCCAATATTACCAGCAGATCCAGGACCAAATATATTTCAAACTCAGGCAGAATTGGAAATGTTTGTTCAGGACTATCTAAATACTGATTACAGTGAATCCTAGTTTTCTCCACCTTTGCTCATCATCTGATCACTCTATCAGAAATTGCATCTGGTTACCAGTATAAATCTGCTCCTTACAAGGCAGTGAGGACCAATGATCAGCAATTCATACATTCAAGATATCTTCTAGAGGGTCTGATATTCCAAGATCCCCATAATCTTGGTCAGCCTGAGCTATTGCGTCTGCTGAACTTCTGGAGAGACTATCAAGGACAGTATAGATTCAGTGACATCTTCTGCTGGACAGTCTATCTCAACCGTCATAAGCAGCCAGTAGCTGCTGAGTATAGCACCTGAGCTGATTGTGAAAAAAATGTGACAGCAGCAGCAGCACGTAAAGCTACATGCAAAAATGGAGGGAAAAATCAGAAACAGAGGCCAACACCATCAGCAGTAGTCAATGGCAACAGTAGAACCATTGCTAATGATGGAGTCGCTGATGGCAGATCGCTTTAGTCACCAGATCTGCAGCCAACTTGGAGTGGCAAATGGGGCCTACACTTCTCCTGTCACCTAGCATACCACACACACCACTGCCTGACTTACAGGAGGAACCCCCTGTCTTGCACTTACTGCACACTCCACAGCCTCAGCGCCACAACAGATCCATGGTTTACAATAAATTCCAACCAAATGTATCAGCTTCCGCTCACAACGAGTCTGCTCACAATAAATCTGTTTATGACAAATGTGGTGATGATATAGCAGTGGTAGATGCCACTACCATCCACCTCTTACAACAAAGAGGATGGAGCCATCCAGACCCTCCAATTAATGGCCCTAGTGATGGTTCTCCTAGATATAGAGTGTCAAGAAGGGTGCTCAACATTCTTCAAGATAAGGACAATGACCAATTTGAAGGTGAGGGAGGGCCAGCATTACAAAACCAAAAGAAGCGCAAGGCATTGCCTAACCAATTGTCAACAAATTCCAAGCGACCCTGCAAGTCTCAAGCACAAATGCTACAGGAAGATGCAGCTTGATACATTGATATGTCTACACCAGCAAAAAGGAGTAGCAGCTACACTAAGGTTATTCGACCAGTCTGCTGTCATTGATGTAGGGAAGAGAGAAATGTTACATTACATTTTTGTAAACTATAGTATTACAAAAATGTAGCAATGTCAATGTCTATTATAACAAAAAAAAAATACTATGGAGTAATCAACCATCCATCTTCACTTGTCTTCTGTTGCCTTCCATCTTTCAGTAAGCTGACTAGATGATTGGGTTCATTGCATTGGTGGCCAACTACTTCAGGAGTTGCTGTGAGCCCGTCCCCTTGGGCCAGGGAGAGGGCCCTTGGCAGGGACTGGCAGAGGGACAGAAGATAGTTGAGGAGGTGATGGAGATGTTTGTGTGGAAGATTTCTCTGAGAATGTTTGTTGAAGTGGGGATGGAACAGCAGTGAGAGCAGATAAGTCAGCGGTGATAGGCTTCTACTCAGACTGAGCGCATCAAGGGACATTATAGGCCAACTGATACTTGACATACTGAAGACCCTAGCAACTAGTTGAGAATATAGAGTAGCCCTAGCTCTGGCAACCTATTACAGAACTTAGCCATTTACCCTAATCACTAGCTACCAGGCCTTCAGCACACTCCATTCACCTATCCCAAGGACGAAGGAGGCTCAGAACACATAGCACTAACATGACGGCAGAAGAGGACTCTAACTAAACCCCGATCACTTCCAGAAGGAGCCAGCAGCAGGCGCTGCTTCAATCAGAAGTCTAAAAGGATCAATAATGGCGGCACTGAATATACTTAAATCCGACATCTGGACCTGTCAGGAACTGATACAATGAGTAGCGCTGACACTAGCACTCACAGCGTCTGTTGAGGATTTTCCAACCATACCCCAGAACAACCTGGCCAATCGGAGTTATAGTAAAAGTGAGCAGACTCGTACAATTCCAAGTCAATATAAAGTCGCCGCTGGTCACTGTGGGTCATAACGCCGTTGGTCGCCATCATCCATGTGCAAAAGGTTGCCATTGACAGGTTGCCGTTAGAGGAAACCATGAGGAGAGGTGCTAGGAGGTAGCGCCGCAGATGGACTTGTATCTTGGCCAACACGGTAGTGCATAGTATTTAAAATAGCTACTTGACATGTATATAACAACAAATTGTAACTTCTTGAGCACACGGTTACACTTAGCGTTCAAATCGTGCTAGCTTTCTTTGACTTTGCCACTAAGTCAGGCGCTAGCCTTGTCTATCTCGTCTTCATCATTTACGGTGCTACCTACAGGCACAATATGCTGCGCTATTCGTCTTTTCTTCAATATCTTTGTTTAAGCTACAACGCTTACCATCTGCCAGGTAGCCCCTGAAGCGCTATAATTTAGCACATCATTTTATCACCTCTGCTCGAGCACACCAGGACCTTGTCAGGACTCCTCACAACTATGCATGCCAAGCGCTGGAGATGGCGTTGTACTGTGTATACATCCAGCGCACTCAACCACAGTTGGCATCATCAGCAGCATGATGGAATTGGTCAGTGGTGAGGGCAAAGGTGTTACCAGTGGAAATAGATACTTCAGCAGTAGAGTCATGAGTGGTTCCTTCCTCTTCAACAATGGGTCCAAGTCCACTGTGTCCTGTTAGATGCACTGCCATATCATCCTGAGCTAACAGATTGGAGGGATGGGTGGAGATGTGAAGTCGACTCTGCAAAGTGTCAATCATACCCCCAATATAGTGGATCTGCTCTTCTGTCTGACAGATCCATCCATTGTGAGATGCAAGTGTCTCACCTACAAGAGAAACATTGGTTTGCAAGGTTTCTATGTGGCCACCAAGCATGTCGACTTGAGTCTGGTAGCAACAGAAAAACTATCCCGCACCTGCTCCCCAACATTCTGCAATGCTTCCTGGAACTCATTCTCCATCCTGTCCAAATGGCTCTCCACCCCTGCCATTACATCAGGCACAATATCCAAACAGCTCTCCACCCCTGCCATTACACCAGCCACAATGTCTTCACTGTGACTAGACTCCATTGCCTGCTCCTTGTCCTTTTCCTTGACTGAAAGAGGATCCACTGAGCAATTGGAGGTTGACGGTTGGGATGGACAGATAGATGGTTTTGATGGTCCTATGATTGGACTGGCTGGTTCATCTGCTAATTATTGGTTAGCTATTTGAGCAGGAAAAGAGTTTCATACCGTCATCACTCTCAATAATTGTCACTGACTTCTTTCTCAGTGGTTTTTTCTCCTTTTTCTTGTTGCCGGGCTTGATGGTTTTCTTGACAATCGTCAGGCTGCATGTTTGTTTGCAAATGAGCTGGCAGAAATTGCATGTGGTGCTGCCCTTTGTCCTGACACACTGTAGCCACTTACTTGTGCAATATTGGCAAGGGAGGTTGATGTGCTGACCCTCGTAACAAGGTGCTGTCCTCAGATACCTGCCCAACAGCATCCCTCTAGTAATTTTCCCCTTCAGTATCCCTGCCCTCTTGTTCTTCCTCTTCATTCTCATCCTTATCCTTGTCCTTCTGCTCCTTCTGTCAATAATAGGTACCAGAAGGACGTTGACCAATATAGGTCACCTGTTTTGGCTTCTTGGGATTTGGCAACGGACTAGACAAATCTTCTGCCGCTGGAAGACTCAGTCATTTTCTCTTCTTCGGAATTGGTGATGGACCAGACAAATTTTCTGCTGCTGGCCTATGACCTATCCAGTCTTTTTGTGCCGGTGCCGTCGACAGACTGGCCTTAGTTGATGGATCAGGTCATTCTTTGCCCCCACTTGGTTCTTCTCCCCTTCTGCTTCTCTGAGACCATTTCTTTGCAGTATCCTTCAACCACCTGGTCATATCCTCATCAGAAAGCTTGCTCTGGAGTAGCAGAATAACTTTGTTGATGAAACTTCTCCTGGCATCAAGGAGGAGTTTCTTGTCATCCTTGACCTGCCTAACCATCAACCACATGTCAGTCTACAGGACAACTATTAGTGCATGTCTATTAGGCAGGAATGCTTGCATCTTACCAGGTCCTTTTGCTATGCTTTCAGTTGATGCAGGTCTCCTCTGAGAGCAAGGTATAATACTTGAACATCCACATTAACGACCCATTGGTGGAGTTCTTCATTAGATATGGCAGATGGAGGATTAAAGAAACGGACAAGAACTTTACACAAAGCAAGTTCTTAAAATAGATATCATGTGACCCTGTTTAAATTACAAAAGATTTATTGCTTGACAAACCTTGCTTTGTTTATCTTACAGTTTAGTAAATAACAATTAGCTAAGCAGGTCAAAAAATTCTAGACAGTTTGAAATAAATGCACTAGTGGGAATCGAACCCACCTACTGCAAGACACAATGAATACCAATGGATAATATTCCACTAGACCACCAATGCTTACTGTATACTGCTATGATGTAAATAAACATCAGTTTAATATTCTGTATGTGGTCATAAATTCTCAACAGTTTGATGTCAATGCACTAGTGGGAGTCGAATCCACCTACTGCAAGATACAAGGAATACCAATTGGAAATATTCCACTACACCATAGATGCTTACTGTATAATGCTATGGTGTAAATCAATATCAGTCTAATATTCCGCTACACCCCATGGTTTTCCTCTTTCCTGTATACTTCTATGGTGTAAATAAATATCAGTCTAATATTGTCAATTCAATACAGATGCACCAGTTGCAGTAAATTCTTTAATCCATACATATACAGGATATCACTCCAGCGGACCCCTTCCACCCTCTGTCAATTTACTACAAGTAAAAATTGATAACACTATCCATTCAAATTCTGTATGGGTCTGTTTGTGCATTACATGAACCCCCTTCCTCCTCTTTCTCCCCACTCCCATCCCTCTTCTGCCACTCCCCATGCTCTCCAAGATGCCACCCCATGTGACGGATGCCCACACACCCCATTACTTTCTCTCCCGCCCTAATGCTGGGTGATGCTGGATGATGCTGGGGGTTGCCGACAGATTCCCATGGATGCCGACAGATTCCCATAGATGCCGACAGATACCAGTGGATATCTGGTGGATGGCAATGGATGTACAACAGATGTCAACAGATGCTAGCAGGTCATGATGGCTGCTGACAAACTCTGATAGATGCCAGCTGATGGCTGATGATGCCAATGCCCCTTTCAAGCCACAAAAAAATCTTTTAAGAGGTATGCCATCTTCCTTAAACCTAAAAATATCTATACAGAGACCTGCAGAAACGTAGGTGGGCATCCGTTCATTGTGTTATCTGACCTTTGAATCTATCTGTTAGTAATAGACCTGTGGTGCAACGGTTAAATGTGCATTCTGTTGCTGGAGGCTTCTCTAAGGCCAGGGCTTCAATTCCTCTCCACAGGCATAAGGATCAAAGTTGCCTTTTTTTTTTGGTCCAACTAGCCCCTGTGGACCTGCATAAGCCTCTGCAGATGTCCACTGATGCCCTGCACAGGCCTGCGTAGGACCACATAGGTTTGAGTCAGTTAACGTAGGTCTGCATAGATGTCTGCTGGTGGCTTGCATAGGCCTGTGTAGGTCTGCAGGGCCCTTTCATGGATTGATGTCTACTAGTGTCTGCTGGCATCCACCAGGCCTGCATGCACATGTATGTGCCCACCTTTTATTGATCCACTGGACCATGTCATACAGCACATTGTGGTCTCCAGACCTAGAGTATGTAATCTTGTAGTCAAGCATACCCTTTATATATCCTAGTACATGGATGAGTGCCTTCCAATATTGTGGTCCTGGGTTTGCTTGGAAGTGTGCTAGAAGTCCCACTGCAAAGGAAAGATCAGGTTGTGTAGCTATCTGTGCCCACATCAATGCACTGAGTAATTTTCTGTATGGCTTATTGCTCATGTAATGACGTTCAGCTTCTGATTGTGGAGCCATTGCCTCAGTAAGTCAAATTCCTACTGGAAGTAGTGTTGAGTGGGGATTGCATTCATTCATACCAAAGTGATTGATGACTTGTCTCAAGTACACATTCTGTAACAACAATATCAATCCATTTGCTGGGTTACATTTGATGGCTATGCCTAGGATGCAAGTTGGCTCTCTGAGACCTTTGATATGGATGCCAGAAACATTATCTGTGAATGTGTTAGTGACCATGTGTGCTCCATCTCATATGCATGAATGGACACAACTATCAGCCTGTGAGGTTGTGTAGTTGAGATTCTTGTAGGCTTTGTCCAGCATATGCCACTAGTCATGCCCACCCTGCATCAGATTGTACAGGGTTTTCAGGAGAAGGCAGACCTTACCCTCCCCCCCTGCAAGCTCTGGAGGCACCTGGATGTATATTGTGTGGGATGGCATACTGTTGAGATAAGCAGAGACAAAATTGACTTGCCAGATGGCTAGGCCAAGCTGGATAGCCACTGCAATGGATATTCTGAGAGATTTAAGACAAACCACTGCACATAAGTCTCCTCAAAGTCCTCCCCCACAACTTGTGAAAATCTCTTTGCCACCAACCTTGCCTTTCCCATCAATAGGCCTGTTCTAGGTAGGTAGGACAATGCATGCTCAACCTTGGTCTGGTTGCTTCTGTTGCATCTGTCATAGTCAACATCCATAGCTAACAAGAGCTTTAATTTTCTCATTCATCAGGTATTAATTGTAATTCATCATATTTGCATCACACCATACCAGTCATGAAATTTTTGCCTTGGTATACTTATGCATTGGTCAACTATACACACCTCGGTAACTGACAACCCAACATTGCAGGGCATCCCATCAAATTCATCTTTCTGTCAACTGCTTCATTTGGCTATCAGTAACGGAGAAATCATGATATCTAGCATCAAATGTGAGATCCGCACAAGTAGACATTTGACAAGGTTCATAGGCCAAAAACAGCCAATCTCGGTCACAATCTCATAAGGAACAGAGATTCTTTGGCAGATGCCAGTCCAATTCTGATTGATGAGCTATGTTAAGTAATGACTCTTTTTGCACAAATTTAAATCTTTCATCAGAACTTGATGTCTGTTTCTATTCGGACGGGCTCTTAGAAATGAAACGATTGCCGAGGACTGTGGATTACTCCATGCGGTCTATCATTTGAGAGGTGGAAGGGTGCTCACCGCAGAACACCGGTATGAATGCCACAAAGAATGTGCCGTTCTCTCACGAGATTGCACCAAGTAGCTCCACGACTCATGTGCAAGTCATTATTCAACCGTGTTTTCAACTGTGCCCTTCTCCTTTTGGACAAAGACACTAATATAGATATTTACTCGGGTCTGATACCCAAAGAGTTGTTACATAAAGACAGGTGCTGTGGTCGATGGTGTTCATCATTTCGTTGTAATTCCGTGACAGATCCTTGTTCTTCTACAAAAATTACATGAAAGATTGCATGAAAGCACAGGAATCCCATAGTTACTGTTTGCGGATAATTCAGTCTTCATCTGACTAAGATAGTGATAGATTTATAAGAGGGCCGCGCCCTCCTTGTAGGTCACTGTCGAACTACCTCATTTAAAGTTCCTTGCAACAAGTGCTCTTTTAATGTCTTCCGACTATGTCATCGTTGGCGCTGGCCTTAGTGGAACAGTCCTGGCGGCAAGGCTCTCAGAGGATCCTAATGTCACTGTCACAGTCCTGGAAGCGGGTTCTGCCCCCTTCCACAGCGAGAATATCGATACTCCAGGTGAAGTTCACCAATGAATAACATTTGTTCGGACAGTTCTAATGCTTGTACTTTCATCAGGTTACCTCCTGAACACCCTGGGAAATCCAGAATACAACTGGGCGTTCTTCAGTACCCCGCAGAAGCATCTTGGCGATCGACCCGTGTTTCTGCCAAGGTAAAGTTCAACTTTGAAGGCGTGAGACATCATTTATATCCAGCACAACAGAGGAAAGAGTATTGGAGGTTCAACTCTGGTGAGTCCTCGGAATCATCCCGACATTGTATCCCTTTCCTAACGATCAGTCTAGTTGAACTTCATGCAATACAATCGGTTTGACTTTTCGCATAAACTCACAATAGATGGTTTATAACTGATGGTTTGATCTAGCGCTCCATCTATCGAATACGATGGTTAGACCAAGTGCATTGCTGAGTAAAACTCGTTCCTGACTTAACTTTAAAGCGCTTGAGAAGCTAGGTTCTGAAGACTGGACATGGGACAACCTCGTTCCATATTTTAAAAAGGTCCGTCGAAACTGGCACGGTTATGTCTTGGCACGCGATCATCTCCATCTACAGTCAGAAACTCTTAAGTACAAGGAAGAATATGCGAGGAAACATGGATACAATTTTAATGCAGACTTTCACGGAACGTCTGGTCCCTTGCAGAAACGTATCCCTGCTTTCTTCAATCCTGCAACCGAGCCTTGGATTGAGGGAGTAAAGGCACAAGGCATCAGATTTAATCCGGATCCAGTGAGCCGAGGGACTTGATGAATTTCTAACGATGAACTCAGCTTTTTTCTACATAGTCCGCTGGAGATATCACTGGTGTCTGGCGTAACTTGATTACTGTGGACGATCATTCGATCAGGAGCTCAGCCGGAAGTGTGAGTTAGAGACTTGTTATGGAAGCGAGCAGATGTGTGATTGATAAGCATGTTAGGCCTACTATGAACCGAACCAGTATCGTCCTAACTTGAAAGTCATCTCTGGTGCTCTTGCGACTAAAGTCTTGATGTCGGGGAACCACCCCGCTATCGCCGACGGGGTCGAGTATCTAAAGGATGGAACTTTACAAACACTGCATGCAACCAAAGAAGTCATCCTGTGTGCTGGTAGCTATAAGACACCACAAATCCTGGAGCTCTCTGGTAAGTACTTCCAACGGAACACCCATGCTTAGAACGCAGAAATTTCCAGGACTTGGCGACCCAAAGATCTTGGAAAAATCTTCTATTGACGTTATTGTCGACCTGCCTGGTGTAGGAAACAACCTTCGTATGTCATTTCAATTTGATATTCGCCATGGTTCACAATAACAATTGCTTGCAGAGGTAATAAACGTCGCAATCAGCGTAACCCGGTATTCTAAATCCATACCATTAGGACCATATCAGTGCAACCTACACCGCGAAATTGAAGCCAGGCCTTGAGACCTGGACAAGGATGGAGGATCCTGCTTTCGCTCAAAGGCAGGCAGAGCTCTTGTGAGGCTTCTCTGGATCTCAAATCATTCTTTATACTAACCTAGGACCTTGATAGCAAGACGAGTGGTACGGGGATGCTAGCTGGAGGACCGGTTGCATATGCATTCTTGCCTTTCAAGGATTTCGACAAGGATGGAGCCTTAGCGGACTTGGTCGGCAGGATGTCTGTGCCAAACACGCCCACCTTCAACTTGCAAAAGGAATGGATTAAAAATGATCGCATCCCGTTCCTCGAGTGAGTTGTGGCCTTTTTTTCTTTCGAAGGATTTCAAAAGTCAATGCCACTCCTTATCAGGCTAGGTGGATATGACCGATTTATGCCCGGAACCCTTCAGGCACCTGAGCCTGGTGTCGATTACATCTCGTCCTCCGTGATCCTTCTTCATCCGTTCAATCAAGGATCTGTCCACATCTCATCTAAGGAACCCACTGCGGTTCCTGTTATCGATCATAACTACTTGGATAACGAGCTCGACATTAAGATGTTGGTCAAGGGCTATAAGCTCGTCCGGGATATTTTCAACAGTGACCCGCTCAGAACCCTAATTGAGCAAGAGGTCTCTCCCGGGCCTGATATCCAAAGTGATGAAGAGATTGCTGAGTATGCAAAGAAGGTAATGGGAAGTACTTTCCATCCCATTGGGACGGCGAGCCTCCTGCCTCGTAAGGATGGAGGAGTGGTTGATGCCCGGTTGAGAGTTTACGGAACGAGAAAACTTCGTGTGGTTAGTGCTTTCTGAGCGTTGAGGCAGTCACACAGCTCATTGAAGTCAAGGTTGACGCCTCCATCCTGCCTTTCGAGATTGGTGCCCCTCTTCAGGGAACCCTTTATGCATTCGCTGAGAAGGTATTACTCCCGTCTGATGCTTCTGTCGCCAACTGATTAGCACATTTGCAGGCCGCAGACCTCATCAAAGAGGATTCCAAGAGATGATTTTCGCTCATCATGTACACGTTTGGATTATGTAGTTGTATTCGAGTTTGCTTGATAAATTTATCTATCTATCACACTGATACCACGTCTCGATGTCGAGACACGACTGAGGAATAGAAGAGAGAAACTGGTTGGCTTGCCTTGAATATACATTTAGAGAGGCTACTATTGTCCTGGAGTTTGTCTTCTCTTCTTTGTAATTGTCACCATCTTCATACTGCTATTGCGATGCTTTAGCATTGCTTTTCTTGCTGCAACTGTGTTCACTCTTGCACTCACCTCACTCTCCATGTTTCCTAGTCTTACCTTGGTGTTCCTTACATATATTTTCATTGTTGCAGTGGTGTTTCTTGGTGGCCTGATGTTCCTGCTCTGCATGTTTGGACTTTTGCTTCTGTTTCTCTTCATGCTTGGCCTGGAGCTTTCAATGGTGACATTCCACTGATTACTGAAAAATTAAACATCAGAGAAATCACTCCTACAATCATTGTGGTACTTGGGGTACAAGTATTACTATAGTTCTGGGGCTTTCTTGTAGTCTTAGAAAGTTGCCTCTAATGCACATTGATGTAGGTCTTTTATCCTGCACAATAGAGATATGTCAACAAATAATTAATTTACTAGATCATAGCAATGCTTTTTTCCACTTCATTACTGAATTTGACAGTCTACTTTATGACATGTCATCATTACACACAATTATTAATGTGCCATGACTTATCATGGAGCAACAACTGGCTATGCCTGAAGCCAAATCTTCCTATTCAGACTCTTCTGACAGTGATTCAGATTCCCAGACTACTTCAGACTCTGATTCCAAATCAGATGCATCTTCTCATATCATTGGTGCTACTATTCTTCTATTCCTCATCAATGTGTTTGTGACAAATCCAGGTCACCCCAACCACATCATTGATGTGATGACTCCAAGTATCCTCCCACCTAAGCAGAGGCATTTATAAGCTTTGTTCTCCCAGATGAAGACACATATGATTTGAGTCTTCTCCTCCCACAACTCTTGTTGCCAGCCCTCTATCTTATCCTCTCTGTCCTTCTCTGCTCCCTCATGTGCCCCCTTGTAGTGCTCCTCTCTCTAAGTATGATGGCAGTAATGTCTTGTCATGCTACAACACTTCTCAACACAACATTTGCTGTTGTCTATATTGCTCCTGGGATGCTCTCTCCTCTGGATATAAGTGCATGCCACCCCCTCATTTAGGGTTACTTTGAGGCTGCTGTTGAATCATGAGCAGGAACAGACTGTGGGAGGTGCAGAGGCAGGACAAGACTTGATCAAGAACATTTTTGAATAATGGTGTTACAGACTGAGGTCTTGTTGTTTGCACTAGCAAGACATATGCCCAAACACACACAACATGTATTTTAGTTTCAATTTACTACCACATGGAGCAGTATTGTGAGATCCTATTGTGGTGCCCACTGCCTCTCCAGGATCAAGATGTGTGCTATGACTCATCAGGGTATTCACCAGGTGATGGAGAGGTACTCAGACATGCTGTATCATATCAGATCCACCCATATTGTTTTTTTGTATGTTTTGACCTCTTGTTACACTCATTCCTTGACCTTGAGTCAGGAGTTATATGTATTGCAACAAACAGAACTATCTCACAATGAAAGCTTTCAATAGATGGGAGATTCTTGTTGCCATGTTCTATACTCACAAAAATCAACAGCTTGACAAAGTTTGGACTTACTCAGATCCTTTAAAAGAGGTCAAGTGGAATGCAAATCTCATTGTTGTTAAACATATAGTACACTGCAACCCTAACAAGCCTGATTTTACATCATGTGAAAAGGACTTTGTATGTCAAATATTTTTGACTTTCAGACTTACCCAATATTTTGCGCAGTGTGGCAACATAACAATACCTTGTCAAGTAGATATGGGCATAGTCAAGACCAATATTTTCATGCTTGACTAGAGGTATGTTCTATTGCTACCTGTTGAAAACCTCTCACTAAACATCTATTTCTAGTTATTTCTATTGTAGTTAGTAGAATATCTATTTATTTATTATATACCTGCAGCTGGGCATTAAGACTAAACACATGCTGCTGGGCTTCTGCAGGTTTTTTTATATGACTGTCATTTGGCAGCCTCTGTCATTGGAGCTTTAAGTGCAATTATCATGAGGAACATTAAAAGGTACATTGTTTTTGCTTTATTATCAGTAAAGCTCTTATTGAATATACATATTTAGTGGAATGGTTTCATATTATTAGTAGACCAATTATTAATCATTGATATTGGTACAGCTAATAATTACACTAATAGTCAACTATTCAGATGTTTATATATAATGCTTTTACATCAACCTGGATTGTCAATATCAGCATTTAGCTAACCAAGCTTTATTGCCAATAGGTAAAAGGAGTACCAAAACACCTTAATTGATAACATAGTATCACAATTTCTTAGTCTCCAACACTGCTTAATACTTCAGCTTCTGCTTGTAATACCATAGGCTTATATAATAACTATTAAATACAGCATGTTCAAGTTATTCAATCACTTATATCTTCAATGAAAAATCTTCTATATATAGTACACTATCTACAAAGTTTGACCATAGATAATATGATATATACAACATTCAAATGTTTATGTTTGCAAGCAAGAAATTACAATACAGGGCTCCTCTCAAACCTCAGCTCCATCTTCTGTCTCACCCACATTTGTTGTTGCTGCTGCTGCTGCTCCACTTGTTGCCACCATTGTCACCACTGCTTTGCCCATTGTTGCTGTTACCATTGCTGCTTCACCTGCTTCTGCTATTGCTATTGCTTCTTCCCATAACAATAGTATCATTGCAATTATTCCATTCCATGTCAGCATGGGCTAGCTAGCATCTGCTGCTACCTCTATTTAAGTTCCTGGTATCACTGTGTTCCTGCATCAGTGCATCACCAATAGACTTCTCAATTGATTGATTCCCTGCATAAGCTCTAACAGAATATATAGGTGCAGCTCTTGCTGGATGAGAGCAAGCACTGAGAAGCCCCCATTCAACAATAGTTAGTACTTGTGCACTCCTTTTGGATGTGAAGATATATCAGATATATAGTATGGAACATAGGGTCACTTATGCATAACATCTTCCTGTGCTGACACCAACACATTCAACAGCTAGTTCCTCCTCTATAAAATCCATGGCTATGCTGCCTCCACTTCCTGTATTGCCTGCTATACCTTCTCTATCTCTGACACCTCAGGTGCTGCACTGTTCAACTTTCAATCTTTGATATGCTCCACTTACAACTACAAACCAGCTAATTTGTCTTCAATAGCTACATATGCCACTAAAGCAGCATCTCTGTCTCTAAATGCTCTGTCTTTGTTGTTAATTGCTGTGTCTCACCCTTCCTGCATGGCCTCCCAAATGTCAGGGGACTCTTCTTTCTCTTCTTTGTTTCTTATTTTTTTTTACTTTTGTTATCTTCTGCAAAAGTGATATGTCACAGATCACATGCCTGTGACAGGTTGTGAGGCATTGTATGACAACTCACAACACAGGTGACATTTATGTGACCAGGTCACATGACTTGTCAGCTCAATTTTTGGACTCCTGGCTCTGGAGAATCTTAGACTTGTTCTCTTTGAATCTCTCTTTGCTAGGTGAGTAGATTTAGATTGTACTGGTATTCTGTTGTTAAATACACCTTTGGATCCCTCTTCGCCAGTTGTGTGATTAGCCACACCCTCTGGAGGTTGACCTTACACCAAGTGTGCTATTCTTACAGAAGATTCTCTTGCATAGACTGCAACCATAAGATTATCTGGTGCTCATGGGCCAGGGCCTCTTGCAAATGCTGGCACTACTCCTCATCAGTAAACAGTTGAGCAAGTATCATGGAGAGTATATGAATATCCAATATGTCCAAGCTTGAGGACCTCTATGCATGCTTGTACCCTAACATTTCTATCAACTTGGTTAAAGCTCAGCACTTCTCCTTGTCCTACTGTGGAGATGACATATCTACACTTACTTCTTATGACAAACCCTCAGCCTGTGCTGATGATGCCCAAAAGTAGATCAGTAGCAGATACAGTTTACAGCTACTGACCTGTGTAAAATGCATTGGGTGCGCTAAGATTGAGGGAGTCCTGGGCAGTTCCCAGAGAACAAGTCAGAAAAATGAGTTACACGGCAAGATTCAGTGAAAGTCGGTAGCAATAGTCGGCAAGAATGTGCAGTAAGGAGGATGCACCAATGACAAAGTGTGCCTACAAAGGAGTAAGGAGATGAATATGGATAAGTGCAGCAAGGGGACAGGGAAAGAAAACTAGAGGCTTAGCAATGACTAAGCTGTGTGATGCCTGCCATAAGTGCAAGGTGCATAGGTTCCATAAGCGTAACTGTGGCAAGCAGGCTAAGAGCATTCAGACAATTGGTGACTATGAACTTAGTCAGCTCAAAAGTAATCTGAACTGTAGGGTGAACTGAGGGGTGTTGTAGCGTAGTCCACTATGTGGCGTTGACCACATAGCTTATACTTACAGTAGTAGCTAATATTATGTTATATTTATTATAATATAATATTATTTACATTATTATATATATAGTTATACCAGCTGCTTACAAAGCAGCTTATTTTTGTTCTGTACTACATAGTCAATAGACCGGACTGGTCTGATTCTGTGCAGTGTGAACATTAAGCTCTCACAATCCCTGTAACTTGGTTACATTTTTTTGAATCCGCCAGCTAGGATCTATTGCCTAGCACCCGACGTCAGTCGCTGAGTTCGTTGACAGAACTCTATCAGCTTCTTGAGCTTCTTGCACAGCCACACCATGCAAATTTCAAACAGGGAATCAATGAGTAATCCTATCCCTGCAGTTTCCACTGACGGTGGGCAGAATGCCCACAATCTACGGGGAGACCCAGCAGACACCCAGGACACGTCAGCGTCCAATGCGGGTCAGGCAAGACCCAAGGCTCAAGACCGAGGTCAGAGCACCGACCTGGCCAGGAATGAAAGCAAGGCCCGGAGAGCTGAAAGCTCACAGCAGGACGGTCAGCAACGTCTCCAGGACAAGATGCCAGGGGAATTAACTCCCCCAGTTACACAGTTGCCAGGAGGACTGCGATGGTCTAGCCGATTAGCTTCAAAAGGGCCCCCTGAAGACGGCTGACAGTCAACAGGCACCTATGGTGCCCCAGGAGACACCAAGTCATCGGTACAGACTGGGAGAGCTATCCCTCCAAGCCGGAGTAGTGGGACCAGGCGGTCCACAGCAGGCTCAATGCCTTCTAAGATAGCGGAAGCCTGCATAGAAGAGGTACCGGAGGAGGCTGCAAGGCCTGAAGTATCCCGTGTGGAAAACTGATTCCCACACACACCAGCAGTGGAGGAAGCTCCGGAGGTTGTAGAGCTTCCAGAGGAGGTGATTGAGTCGTCAAGTGACAACGATGCCAGAGCAGAGGAGCAGCGGCTGAAAACCGCATACACCGTGCGCTTGCGGGTGTTCTGGGACTTGCACCCAGAGGTGATGAAATACACCACCCAAGTGCGACTCGAGCACTACGCGTCAGCACATATAGTAGCACTTAGGCAACAAGGGCATGAAGTGCCCAATGTATTCAGTACAAAATATACTGATTTGATGGTGAGAGTGCTCACTATTGAGCTGCAAATGTATGTGCAGCGGAAGGCCACACGGCAATCGGGGGCCTCAACCCCCTGGAGCCACACGTCTGAGAAATGCTCAGCATGGCGCAATCAAGACGTCGGAATTGAGCTAGTGGAGGCACTAGCACGGGTGCAGGAAGTGCCCGAAGTAAGACCAGTGAGTACTTTCTATACTCCAGCAGGACAAGGGTGGCATGAGGAGCCCCCACACATGTGTAACCAAGACCTTAGGACAGATATGTCAGGTCCAGATGGGCACAATAGTACCGTGCTCAAGATGGAGAGTGAGGCATCTGTGATGCCACGTGTGCCCATGGCGGAAACGTTGAGCGACAGAGTCACATATCAACGTATGCACAATGGTGACCTCAGGATTAAGGGACAGTCCCTTATTGACGATCAGGGCATTGTATTTGAGGGCACTAAGCCCCTTGACGAGATGCATCATCAATTCGTCATACAGGGTCAGGAGAATCAAGCTTCTCCAGTTCCAGGGTGGCGCAACAATCATGATCGAGGAGACTTCCTCGATCGAGATGGTGCCACAAGACGTAATGCCCCTGGTAACGGCCAGGATGATGGCCCTAGGTTGATTCCTCGAGATGAGGGCAATTATGCCCACAGTCAAGGAGGCTCGGGACGTCCTCCGCAGGGTGGACGAGGGAATCACTTCCCCAGGCTGCTGATTTGGCGACTAGATCCCTGGGTCAGCAGGAGGCCATTTGAATGCATCGTGAAGCCATGCACGATTGCCTGCATCGAGTAGTCAATGATGCCCTGGGTGTAACCTTACAGTTACCAGACGGGGTGAAGCTGCATAAAGCAGACAGTAGGCATATTCGCGCCTATACAGGTGCGTCCAAGTTCAGCGACTTGGAAGATTGGGTGATGGATGTATGCACCCATCTCGCCATGTGCTTATACGGAGGCGACCATATGGAACAAGAACGAATCTTCGTTCTTCCTGAGTTCTTGGCTGGAGAGGCCATGGGGTGGTTTCGACGGGCAGTACTGCATGTCAACCGTGTCCAGTATGACTGGACATTCAAAGGAGTCCTTACAGGACTGTACGATCAATTCATGCACCCCTCAACGCTCCAGGATGCAAGGCGGGATTTCCAGTCCGCCAAGTACACCGAGAAGTTGGGAGTGCAAGGGTTCTATGATACCCTTAACGACCATGCCCAGAATATGGCAGTATACCTGGATGGGTATACAATGCTCGAAACATTCTTGGATGGCATTCCAGCAGACATGCGCTGCTATCTGATACGTGAGGACGGACTGTCCCCAGAAGTCAACGATGTGGAAGAGTTTGTGGCATATGCCATCAGGTATGAGCAGTCCCTGAAGACTGCTAACCACTACAAACATCGGAGTGGACACAAAGGGGGACCCAGGCAACTACCGCCTACTGGGACACCCTCACAGGGTCAGCATGTGGGGACCTTCTTGGCCAAAAAGGCCGATTTGGATTGTGACTGCAACACACGGTTTGTGGTATGCAGAACCCCTGCTGCGAACCAAGGGCAGAGCCGCCCATGCCCAGAGCGGGGGCCAGATGGGGAACGTCCTAAACCAAGGCCGGACTTCAAGCTGGCCAACCCACCAGGTCAGACGGGGACTTGTTTCATGTGTGGCCAACCAGGCCACTATGCTACCAACTGCCCTGCAAAGCTGGCAGCCCCGAGGAAGGGGTATACACCTCATGCCCACCTTCGAGCTGCACATACTGCAGCCGCGAGTGGGAGTGACGGAGACGTGTCTGCCGAGTCTGAGGCAGAGCACCCCACAAACGACCAGGAGCCCCCAGAGGAGGCATCGGGCGCTGAGCCTGAGAGTGTGGTTGTGGAGGGGGAGGAGTATGTCACAGTCAATATATGACGACGTCTACGACAACGAGTACTACAGTTGCGACAGCGACTCCGAGTGCCTAGCAGCGATGACGGATTGGCTGTCTACAAATGATCCTGAAAAGAATAATGTGGTTCGGATGAAGAAGGTGACTCTTCGTCGTGCAGAGGGCACTTTGCAGCGCCCTACATTGAAACGGGCAGACAAGGAGTGCCTGGTCTCGTATGTGGACGTAGATGGCCACAAGGCATGGACCTTATGGGACTCTGGGAGTACTACGTCGGGCATAACACCCCAGTTTGCCCATGTGTACAGAATATCCGTGCAGGAGTTGGATATGCCATTGGCGTTACAGCTGGGCACCGTAGGGAGCCGAGCCATGGTGCAGTATGGAACGAATGTGACTGTCCAAACACCGGGCTCACGTAGCCGGGAATACATGGATGTAGCAAACTTCGATCGCTATGATATGATACTGGAAACGCCATTCATGTGGCGTAACAAAGTCATATTAGACTTTGACCATTGTCAGGTACTAGTGAATGGAAAAGTGATCCCAGCCAAACGAGCTACAGCAGACGACACTGATAATTGTCTGCGACATCATCGCACTACGGAGAAATGCAAGGAGTCTCCATAACTTGGCCAGCGCAGAGTGCCGGTGGTGGAGGATGTGGAGGAGGAAGTGCAGGCTATGCCTGGACTGAGCGCAGACCACAACGTGGTGATGATGAGCAAGGAGGAGTATCAAGCCTCCAAGAAGTGCAGGCTATGCCTGGACTGAGCGCAGACCACAACGTGGTGATGATGAGCAAGGAGGAGTATCAAGCCTCCAAGAGGAGCGACGAGCAAATAATCGCTCCTGATATTCGAGGCGCAAAGCCTCCAGACAAGCACCATCGAAAGGCGAGACAACAGGAGGACTCAGTAGATGTATGTCCACCTACGTTCTCACGAGTCAAGTTGGATGACTTGAGAGACAGCATCTGAGAGGCGGAAGCCTCAGGAGAGGGGGACACACAGTCCCTATGGGAACGACCAGCACTCCTGCCGGAGTACGACTGGGCATACGACCCCCAAATGCTGCAAGAGTGGAACGAGCTGGTGGCAGCCACATGTGCACAAAACGTGCACCAGAGATGGATGACCGTCAAACCAGCGTATCGCCAGCCAGCCTCGGACGAGGTTTCCGTAGCGTACTCACTTGTACGTGAGGGAAAAAGCCTCGTGGCTTATAAGGCAGCGGCAGTGGGTTCTCCGCTGAGACTACATATACCCAATGACAGTGTCAATCAGGTGCTTGCAATGCGCAAGCAATATGCACCACCGCCTTGGTCACTCTCAGAAATGGTGGAAGTACTTCTCCCGGTGCGTATGAAGGAGAAGCAGAAGGCGACAAGCCTTCGTGAGGAAGATATACCTCGGTTGCGTCAGCAATGGCAAGAAGAATTTGCCGACATGGTCAACGGGACCAAGGAGGAGCTCCCGCCATGGTGGGAGGTAAACCATGAGATCAATCTCATAGATGAGAGCAAGCAATATAAGTACCACTTGCCATGCTGCCTGCGTGCACTCCAGGAGCAACTACGCAATAAAACTAATTGCTATTTGAATGCTCAATGGTGGTCCCCATGCACCACTGCTCAAGCTGCACCATTATTGTGCATCCCGAAGAAGGATGGATCCCTTCAAACAGCTCTTGATGTGTGTCAGTGCAATGACAACATTATAAAGGATGTAACTCCTTTACCAGATCAGGAGGTGATCCGGGAAGACATGGCTCAGGCGAAGTATTGCTCGAAGATTGACCTTACTGACACTTACGAGCAGGTGCGCATTTGCACCAAAGACGTACCTAAGACCGTATTTGCATTGATCATGGGCACATTCACGAGCAACATAATGCAGATTGGAGACTGTAATGCTCCTGCAACCTTCCAGAGGCTAATGACCTTTATTTTTTGAGACATAATAGGATGGTTTATGCACATCTACTCGAATTCTATGGAGGAGCATGAGCAGCACCTCAGAGTCGTATTCAAACGACTATGCAAGTACAAGTTGTACTTGAAGTGGAAGAAATGTGAGCTTTACGCTCAGAGTATAGACTGCCTAGGGCATGTCATAGATGAGCAGGGTATCCACCCCGATCAGGACAAGCTCGATCACATTCGGGAGTGGCACATGCCCCAAAACTACAATGACATCCAATGATTTGTTGGCCTTGTCAACTACATATCGAGCTTCTTGCCTGATGTCACGGCCTATACTGGGCCACTTATGGCCATGACACAGAATGGGTCACTGTTCAATTGGAGGCTGTTGCACCAGCAGTGCTTCGAGATGGTCAAACAGATCTGTACGAAGACTCCGGTGATTCGACCAATCGACCCTAGACGGGACGAGCCGATATGGCTCATTTGCAACGCATCCAAGACAGGCGTCGGAGCCATGTATGGTCAGGGAAGCAGCTGGCAGACTTGCCGCCCAGCAGGGTTCATGTCGAAGAAGTTCACGACGGCCCAGCAAAACTATGCGGTGCATGAGCTGGAGACTCTCGCCATACTTGAGGCCCTCCTCAAGTGGGAGGATAAGCTGATGGGATACCCCATCCACATCATAACGGACCACAAGGCCCTTGAGTTCTTCAAAACTCAGGTGAACTTGTCGCCGTGTCAGCGACGGTGGATAGACTACATGTCAAGATACCAGTTCGACATCACCTATGTTAAAGGTGAACTCAACAAAGTGGCAGACTGCTTGTCATGCTACTTTGAGAGTGATGTAGTTGGGGAGGCTCACGAGCCTCATGAGTATGTGCAGGCAGACTGCCGCATAGACCCTGATGGAGAGGATTTACCTCTCCACCAATACCAGGAGCTCAGTGAGCATGTCCTGAAAGTACACGCTATGCATGACGATGAACGGAGGCGAAGCACTCACCTCAGGGAGCAGCGTGAAGAGCGGGACATAGCCGCCCAGTTGCTCAAGGAGCATGAAGTCGTGGACCCAGCATCACCTGGGGAGCACGAGCGCCCCGATATACCCATTACGCTGGCGGAGATGCTCGAAGGTGAATTGCCTTCATCCCAGCCCCCTAGCCTGGTCAGCGACGACTTCCGGATGGAAGTGGTGCAGGACTATGGCAATGATTCTCTCTTCGCCAAGATAATCGCCAATCCTGACGACCATCCTCAGTTCAGGCATGAGCCTGGTGGACTGATCACGACGGAGAACCGTCAAGGGGTGGCAGTGGTCTGCCTCCCCCGTATGCGAACCATTGTTATGCAGGTCTTGGACCAGGCCCATGCACTGGTGGGGCACTTTGGTGCCGCCAGGACGTTGGGCTACATCCGGAGATGGTATTGGTGGCCACGTATGGCCCAAGAAGTGACTAAGTTCTGCGCCTCATGCGCAGCGTGTCAGAGGGCAAAGTTGCCCCCTGGATTCCCTCCCGGGAAGCTACACCAGCTACCTGTGCCGGTGAAACCTTGGGATTCCATTGGAATGGACTTTGTAGGTCCCTTTCCCGAGTCCAGAGGGTTCGATTACCTCTGGGTGGTAATATGCCGCATGACGAGCATGGTGCACCTCATACTGGTGCGAACTACGCTGACGGCTAAGGAGCTGTCATGGATCTACCTTCGGGAGATCGTTAGGCTGCATGGGCTGCCTAGTACTATTGTGAGTGATCGTGACTCAAAGTTCACGTCTCAATGGTGGAGGGAACTCCACAAACTGTTAGGAGCACGACTCCTCATGTCGACGTCCTTCCATCCTCAAATGGATGGGCAAACAGAGCGGGCTAACCGCAGTATAGGCCAGATTCTGAGGGCAGTTGTTCGCCCTGACCAACGGGACTGGGTGGACTGGTGTCCACTCACTGAGTTCACGATTAATGTGAGTATCTCAGATACGACAGGGTATGCACCCTTTGAGCTCAACGGAGGGTACTTGCCCTCCATGCTGTACGAAGTTCATGCTGATACGGTGGCCCACCAAGGAGTTGTTGAGTTCGCCAGGCAGGCCCTGGAGAACATTGCGGCGGCACATGACACCATCATAGAGATGTGAGTCTTTCAGGCAAAAAATGCCAATCATCGTAGGTGAGCAGAACCACCCATAGCAGTAGGAGCATTGGTTTACCTGTCAACACATAACCTGAGACTCCCAAAGGGTCGGGCAAGTAAACTCTGCCCGAAATGGGTAGGCCCATACCGCGTTCTAGACGCAGAGCCAAGTACCTCCAACTACATGTTGGAGCTGCCTCTGGCATTACAGGAACAGGCCCATACCGCGTTCTAGACGCAGAGCCAAGTACCTCCAACTACATGTTGGAGCTGCCTCTGGCATTACAGGAACGATGCATCGTTCCAAAGTTTCACGTGTCGCTGTTGTGACCATACAGCACGTCTGACGATGCGCTATTCCCTAACAGGGTGACCCCGGGCCCCTATGATTTTGGGGCTCGAGACGATGACAAATGGTTCGTTAAGTGCATCATTGGGCACTGGTGGACTGAGCATAATACGCTCGAGTTTGAGGTGCGCTGGTCCCTCGGGGACACAACATGGGAGCCACACTCCCATTGCTCCAAGTTGGCAGCACTTGACCGTTATTTGGAGTTGAAGGGCATTAAGTGCCCACATCAATTAAGTAAGCATGCCGGCGCTTAATTTGATCGGCAGTGCCGATCATGGCTTGGCTGAGTTGGTCAGCAGCTGTGGCTGAAACATGTCTTAAAAGGCGAAATTTCTTTTTTGCTTTTTTCCTTAACCATGGACAGCATGCCTGTGGACCGAAGTGAGCAGCAGCAGCAGGTTGAGTTTGCACCGTCGGTCTTACCATCGGCTGAAGGGGGGGGCAGATGGCTCCCCTGCTGACCCAAAATGCACCCCAGTGGAGACAGTCGCAACAGGCTGTGGGCTTCCCACAGCAGCAGCAACCACCAGTGGCGGGCTACCTGCCACAGCAGCCAGTGATCAGTGGCTATCCGCCACACCAACCCATGCAGGGCAACTTCATGCCCCAGAACGCACCTGTGGGCGGCTATCAGCCCCAACAACCAGTAGTGGGCGCTTATGCACCACATCATGCAGAGGGCCAATCCCAGCAACAGGCCTACGGGGGGCTAGTCAGCCCCCAAGCAGCACCAGGATGGGGGCAGTTTGCCCCCGCTATGGCGAGAGGGCTATGGGCACACATATTTTGCCCCAGTTTACTGCCCTGGCACACTACCCTGGCATGGGTTGTGTGCCTGTAATGATGCCGTACCCCCTGGCTTGGATGGGGGCGTGGGGCGCAATGCCCCAGTACGATGCCTTGTATGAGGCGACAGCCAAGGGAGGCAGGTCGGCTTCCCTGTTGACCACAGTACCAGTTGACAATCTAGAGGGATGCCAAGCACCCCTCATGCAGGCCACCACAGCCATTGAGAGTACAGAAACTCTCAATACAGAATGAAGCATCAGTTCATCGGCTGATGCGCCAACGGAGAGCCTGGCCAAGCTCTCCTTGCTACAGCGGCTGGAGACGCCACACCAATCTAAGCCCAGCTCGGAAGAAGAGTCGTGTCCTCGACACGACAAAGGAAAAGCACGGGCTGTCGAGCCCAGTCTCAACCAGGACTTAGTCCTGGCTACCCTTCTCCAACGCCTGGGAGACAATGGGTACGATGTACCTGCAGAGTCATCATACCTCCACGATGCGGAGGCGGTCGTCCTCATCAGCCAGATGATGGACGACATGGATCATATGCGCGCCCAGCGCAAAACTTATCTCCTTGCCTTATCAGCCGCTCGTAAGCGGCAGACTACACCCCCGAGTCAGGACACCAACTCCAGCAAAAGGGCGCATCGGCAAGGAGTGGAGGACACCCTCCTGCTCGATTCAGTCGAGTGTTGTCGCCCCTGGCTGGGAGGCCGGACTAGGATGGGACATCCTTCCCTATGAAGATGCCTCTGCTCTAGCCGCCCCCTGGCTCATCCAGCGCCTCGCCAGCGGCGTGTCTGAGGTCGCATCTTTGTGACCATTATCCGTGGTTTCCACCACGCACTCTGGGGAGCAGAGTTCCAGGGGCGTGAGCACACGCCCCACTGAGGCTAAGGCCTCACAACCCCGAAAGGATCATCGGAGTAAGCAACCGGAAGGGCATGCATACATCAACGTGCACTTCCCTGAGGATGCTCTGAAAGGGGCCCCAGGGGCTAACATCCCCTTCTTACCCGCAATACTGGTAGAGGGCCCGCCAGCCCGAGTCCTGCAGTGTGTGTGGGCAATGGACCCATGGCCTGATAAGTTGGTGTCGGAGAGGCTGCCATCCCCACCCTCCAATGACAATTGATATGAGGAGCCTGAAGAGGCTCACATAGAATCCCCTGTGCTGCATGAGACGGCAGCACAACGTATGGCACGTGAACGGCGCAACAGCAATTGACAGGCCAAGATGGACCGTCGGGCGCAGGATAGCACCAAGCAAGGAGCTGCCCTCCTCAAGGATAAAACTGGGTGCATCCCTGATGCGCTCAGTGTTGTGATCTACCGTGATCACACTGTTGAGCGCCAGAACTCATTCTTTGGTGCGGGGTTATCTCCCCAGTTCTATTGGTCGCCAGTGACCAATACTATCTTTGTCGGGCAAGAAGCCCACGCAGCCAGGTCCTTCGAGGCCAATAAAGAGGGCAACACCACGACAACACCCCACAACAGTAAGGTGTACCAAGTGGCACCTCGCAGGTTTCCCCGCAGTCCTTGAGAAGTCCGCAGGCTTCATTCACTGGTGAACAACCAGTTTACACTGATTTGTCAGTGTCAGTTGGGCTATCTATTGCTCAACAAATTCAAGCAGGTGGCGCTAAACTGTCACCCTACTGCCTGAGACAGAGCCATGTCTCACTTACTCGATGAGGTCACGTATAAGACCATTGCGGTACCCTTCACGAGTCCAGAGGAGTGGGAGAACATCCCGCGAATGATTGTGCCAACGCGGATCTATCGCCGCAAAGAGGGAGGGAGAATTGCCTTCATCAGCCTTACTCCCCCTGATCCAAAGCAACCATTTGCTTTGGACTACCTGGGCTCATATGCCCTCCTCCATGGACGTCCTGGGACGTCCAACGTATGGACTGGTCTGGCCATGGACCGTGCCATGCGCATTCATTGGTGCAGCCTTTTTGGGTTTGCACTTGTACGTGCCCTCAGCGCCAGCCACCCCTCCAAGACCACGGTACACAAGTATCTGGCCTATGTATTCACAAGGCCAGGCCTCTACAAAGAGGCCGTGGCCGAGTATGAGGCAGCTACGGGGCAAGTCTTTGTGCCCCTCCATGCTGACGACCCTAACTTCGAGGCTCGGGCTGTGGACATCCTGAAAGCATCAGCTTCCATGTTCACCACTTCGAACGCATTACGTGTCCTTCTTCACAATCAAATTCCGGTCAGCTGGGCTGACCATGCGTATACCTATGGGGTCACCTACTTGGCCCACCTCTTCTTCAGTGACAGCCGGCTCTACAACGAGGCGGCCGCTATCGACGACGAGAGGCTGCAACGCCTCGACCATTACGGTACACCCCAGTCCATTGCTCAGTGGGATGGGTGGCGTGAGGCCACCATTGGCGATCAACAACGCTTGATGCTCCAGCAGCAGGACAGTTGTTGTGCTTACAACAACGCGCTCTCCTCATCAGGCAAGACATTCATGCCTGCGAGATCTGGATGCGCCAGTACCTGTCTGACACTGGGGATCTTCCTGATCCTCAACCCCCTATCCCGGGGTCAATCATTGACCCCACTCTCACACTGTTCCCCCTCCGGGACTATGACGACTCCCTGCCAGTAGCAGGGCCATTGGGCACTTCCTATAAGCCCACACCTGAGGATGAACTCCTTGACTACGACATGGACGACGCGACTGCCGATCCATTCCGGGAGCCTGGAGACTCTCCCATTGCCCCCGTCCCTGACTTACCAACAGCCTGACGGTTGTATTATCTTGAGACTGTAGCTCGGTCTGATTGGGGGGTGTGTAGCGTAGTCCACTATGTGGCATTGACCACATAGCTTATACTTACAGTAGTAGCTAATATTATGTTATATTTATTATAATATAATATTATTTACATTATTATATATATAGTTATACCAGCTGCTTACAAAGCAGCTTATTTTTGTTCTGTACTACATAGTCAATAGACCGGACTGGTCTGATTCTGTGCAGTGTGAACATTAAGCTCTCACAATCCCTGTAACTTCGTTACAGGTGTAGACTGGGGTACTCTGTTCTTTTCTAACTAATGACAATGGTAAATATTTATAGTGAAGATGAGTTCCCCATTGCTAAGCAGCTAAGTGTTGCCAAGAAGCAGCGAACTGAAAAGAATGTAAGTCGTTGCTGTGCATTAAACTAAATACTGAGAAGTTAACGAGAATGCTGTCTGTCCAAGTCACGAGAAGATGCTAAGTGGTGCCAGGTGCCAAGGTGAAACACTAAGCTATCAGTCATGGGGAAATGCCAGCATTCTAACTTGTAAGCACTGCCACCAGCTAGTGGTACCACGTGCTTCCTCAGTGATGCCATTTGTCAATGCTCGCTGATGGCGTGATGCCTGCTGTCACTTGTCATTCCTGCTGCTGCTGGCTCTATCAATGATTGGGTATGTTGCTTGCCGTGCACGGCCATCAGAAATGGCTTAAAATGGATAAATCATGTGTGCCAAATTCAGAACAAATGCAGCAAGGTTTTCAGAGCCAATGCTGAGCCTGCTGTTGATGCGCCTAGCCTGTATGGGGTCCTATCAGTGCCCCAACTGACTTTATAGCCTTTGATGAATCTTCAGACTGTGTTCATATTAACTTTGCACCCTTTAATACATACTATCTATGCTCAAGGACTCTGCATTTGCATACCTGCATGTCTGATTGAATAATATTGAACCCAAATTCATTGCCTCTCTGAAGTATGGCTCTAGAGATGTTCAACACTTTCCTTTATCATGCCAAGTCATTGGTGCTTCTTCCATCAATGCAGGCAAAGCTCTGCACTTCTCTGTATCCTGCTGTGTAGTTAATGCCTTCACCTTCCTTCCTCTCAATGAACTCCCAGCCAGTGCTCTATCTGACTCTTCAGCCCTCAATCTAGACACTAGCCAACTGGCTCAGCACTCAGATCATATCACACCCCTGCTCTTTGCTCATATAAGATGCCCTTCATGTCTGAGCTATAAAGCACTGCTTGTGCTGGGCTCAACACACTTCAGAGCATGCCAGAGATTTCTGAAGAAACATCTATTAAAAGCAGGTCATGTAGTTTTTAATGAGTGTTTCCCCCAAAACTTTCATAGAAATTTTCTAATAAGGCAACTTTTTCAGAATTTTCTAGAAAAATACTTGTTAGAAATTATCTGACCTATTTCTAATTGATGTTTCTCCAGAAATCTCTGATTTGCCCTCAAGTGACAGAATACACAGACTAAGTAATCCCTGCAAGACTTTGCCACTGGTGCCTCAAACTTACATAGCTCACCTCAATATAATCATAATGAGCACTGGTGATGATCAGAACATGCAACTAGGCCAGAAGAACACTTACAGGACTCTTAGGCTGACACTACTTGGGTGTAAGAGGGCCATGGAAAACTGCTCCAGTGTTACATCAGCTTGAGGAATCTGCTCCACTGCCAGGACCACCTATATCTGACTGAGACTAAGAACAGGCCATTTAGTATGCATTGACAAGCTTGCAGCAGGTGCTGATTAGACTGAGCTGCTCAGTTTGGTCATCTGCATGCTCTTCTCTGGTGCCAATAGATCAGATGTTGGGCCTGATAAACTTGACCCCATAGATTGAGCCAGAATCTCTAAGTGTGCATGCTGGTTAAGTATGCAGACAGGCTAGGAAATTACTTACTCTGCTAGAAAAGGTCTGCTATTCACTGCTCATCTCAATAGCACTTGTAAAGTTTTCAGCACTTTTTGTAGTATAGCCATAAGGCAGTAGAGTTTCTACCAGATGGAAGTGGCATAGGCAAGCTGATAGGGGTAAAGTGGTATAATATGGTCAAAGAAGAAAAGATAGTCAAAATGTTTTTTCTTATGTACTCTCTTATCATGATGACATCAAACTTCTACTTCTATTCCTGCTATAAAGACATAGCCATTGCCACATTACTTAGATAAGTAAATAAAAGTAAATTCTGACTCTTGTATATAAGTAACAATAAGAGTGTTATGTCTGGACAGATAGTTTTGAGTTCTCTACAAAGTTCAAGTATTTTGAGCCAATATTTTCAAATGCATATTTATTCTTTGTACATCAAAAAAGAGAAGAATTAAAGTCTGAATACAAAGCTCAAAAGCAATATTGTACTATTTATTGTTTCATGAGTCAGAAATAGCATATGCACCACTACTATAAAATCAAAATTATAAAAATAAATATAAAGAATAGAGAACTCCTTGCTGGCTACATAATACTTATTCAAGTTGTCATTTCAAAGTCTATTTTAAATGATACAATAGATCACTGATCTCATCAAAAGTTGATTGTACTACTCAACAATATCCAGCATTCAACAGATTTGCCCAAAGTGCTATAGCTGACTAAACTTGCTACTCAGCATGCATTTAAATGCCAACATCACTATGCCTTCTCTGATGTTTAGACTCCTCAGTTAGATATAAAGATTGTCACTTGTTTGTAAAGTGCCATTTCATACTCCAATTAGACAAGGAATAATTGCATTGAACAAAGTAAAAACAAATAGTATTCACTATATATCATATATGTAGCAATAATATAATATTTAAAGATGCTCTTCATATTCAAAATAGCATTGCAGATAGCAATGACCTATAGAAATGATAGTTTGATATATGAAAATCAATAAAATACTATTCTTACATATCAATAAAGATTCTATACTCTGCTCTGCTGCTTATCAGCAAGTGTGACATTTGCTTTCAATATTCTCAATGATGGAACACACTTTTAAATTATATTTTGAGTACAGATACTTTGGAGTCAATGTAGGTAATATATAATATCTTCAATGTCAAGTTAATAAATGCTAATTATAATTAATTGTAGTAGAAGTTAATTTTGTTCAACTGAGAGGATAATCCAAACATCATAGGAGGCATAATATTGAAGCAGAATACAACTATTGCTTTACTTATGATTTTATATCAGTATTGTGGCTTGCTAGTGACATAAATTCAAAAAGGCACCTCAGAGCCTACATGTAGCACTACAAATGTGCATGAAGACATTTTTTCATAAGTATTTTATTGCTGTTCAAAACCAATACATAGTTTTGACCTCAAATATGCAGCCATGCAAGTGGGGCCTATATGTAGCCCCATAAATGTGCATGAAGGCAATTTCTCTTAGGTATTTTATTGCTATCTGAAACTAGTACATGATTTTGACTCTAGATATGCAGTCATGCAAATAAAGAGGAACAAGTATTTGCTTCTTCAAAAATAAATAAATAAATAGACAATATATTAGTCATATAATTCTGTTATTGTAGCTGTATATCATTCAAATATATGACTGTTGCACAGCCACTAGATATATGAAATTGTGGTTGCTTACTACATGCATAGATCAAATTTTATATTACTATAATTTAACTAAATAATTAAACAGATAATATATTAGTTGTTTAATTATGTTATTGTGACTATGTATTATTCAACTATATGATCATTGCATAGCCACTAAATCCATGAAATTGTATTGCTTATCATATGTATAGATCAAATTATATATTATTACATTATTTTAAGTGCAAAAGCATCTCTGGCATAATTGGAATACAAATAATTATTCAGTCAAATTTAGAATTTGCTATTCTGACATTCATTGAGAGAAAAAAAAAAACAAAAACAAAAAAAAACTGAAGCTAAATTATTGTTTTTGACTATTAATTCTTTGATATTATTTTTACATTCATGAATTTTTTGAAGCCATATAACTACTCATCTATCAAGGTTGGATTCAATCTTTCTTGGTCTGCAATTCATAAAAGTATTATATTTAGATAATTTATTGTTTATATATATATATAAGAGAGTGTGTTATGCAACAATAGCCAGCATTTAATAAACATCTACAAATATAATTGTGTTTAGTAGATATTGCTAAACTATTTGTTTATGTAATTGATTATATAATTAATGTTCTTTTAATGCAATAATATTTATTACTATATTTATCAAAAAATAAAAAATAATATAAACAGTAGTATATGTAGAGGCTCAGTAATTAAATTGAGATAGTGAGGCAGTAAAGGAATGTCAATGTGTTGCAGAACAAGTAAGAAAAGACCAATTGATCAGATGTAAAAAATAGAAGAATTTGATGAAAATATAATAGAATGCATCAAGTAACAGTAGCCCAAGAAGTAGTATCAAAGTTCTTGTAAAATATTAGTTGTTAATGTTCATATAATTCAATATTTGTTTCTTGAGATTATTGATACTGACAACCTTGCTGGCCTTCTGCCCAGTTTCTCTATTGTTTTCATATGTTTGGAGCTTCTTCTTTACTGGCTCATATTCTTTGCCTTTGAGTAGTTTCTCTTTTTTCTTCTTAGTAAGTTATTAGAGTGATCAATTACCCTTTTACTATTTATCTGACTGCTCATCAGTGCAAATGTTTCATCTAATAGTATAATCAATCTTAAAACTATTAACATCTTGTACTTCTCTCCCTTCAATAGAACAACTGCAAGGAAAATCTGGGCCACAACTATATCACTGAGTCAGAAGATCTGCAGTTTGATCCTCTTGAACCTTTGATTTGTGTGAACCTCTATGTTTTCTGGTCATTGTTTATACATTTTTATATTTTGTCTCCATCCAGTGTTATTTTTGTCTGTGCATACTCAATAACATTGTCTGATGTCCTTTTGAATCAACTTCATGCAATTTTTTCAAGCAATCTGTTGAGGTCAGTATTTTTTTCAAATACAATATGAATTTCTCTTTTGTCTGAGTCTTTTGCTGGTGTAAACACTCTATTGTTTATCTGACATTTTTTCTGACTATTTTTCTAGCTCACCTTCTTTGAACTCCTGGTCAAATGCTTTGTATACTGCTTTTACCACTGCCATGGCATTGTTAAACTGCTGGGTACTAAGACTGTCCAGTTTTATTGACTGTTTGAGGTATTTATATATTCTGTTGAGTTTACTAGATATCTACCATTTGTCTTCAATATGTGTAGTGTTATTAAATGCTCACTTTATAGATTCTCCTAACTTAAATAGGCAGTATGTGCCCAAGTTACAATAGCTTGTAAGTACTTCTCTCTTGTAAGTCTCTTTGCACCAGATAACATTTCATATTGAAGACCTCTGGCAATGTAAACTAAGGCTGGTAAAATTTTACCCTATTTTTTCACTGCATTTTCAAACATAGTATCCTTGTTGCTGAATTTCATATGTTCTAATAGCCAATGAAGAAGTGACTGCATAGCTTCATAAACAATTTTACCTGCAGCTCAGAGTTATTAAAAATAAATGATATCTTTACAATTAATGCTTTCTGTCAAACAACTTTTTTTCCATCTACTTGTTTTACTTTTGGGGTTGTAATCAAGAATGCTCAAAAAATGCTCCTTGATGAGACAAAAATACAAGTTATGCATGAGATTGATAATAAAATAGGACAATGACTTGTAATAAGGCAACTTGAAAAGTTTGATCTATTGTATACTATATTTTTCTACTAATTTTTTGCTGCTTCTGTAGAGGGAGCAGATATGTATTTCTCTGCCTTTTGTCTACAGTTGGCATTAATATAAAACTAAAATGTTGTGTTCACAGTTATTGTAGCAATTTGTGATTGATTGTAGTAAAGCCTCTAACTTTCTGCATTATTGAGAGGTCATTGACAACAAGGACAATAGCACAAAAAATCAATTGCCTATAGGGATAGTTTGCAGTCCAGCTAAACCAAACACCTTCCCAAAACACAAAGAAGATGTCAACAATTAGTTTCAGATAGGAGTTGATACTGTCTGTCTCCATGGAAGGCTTGTGCAGACTAAGAATCAGCTGAACATAGAAATTCCCAGGCTTGTGTTATTTTTCAATAGGTAGATTAAGACACATTGGCATGAAGGATGAGAAGTACCTAAAATCCTGATTAAATCATGTAAAATACTATGGCATTGTAGCTACAAAATGGACCTAGGCTCATGTAATTGAGATCAAAACTGATGGAGCAATAGCCATTTTAAAATATTTACTTATTGAGACAATTTTTTGAGCATCTCTAATTTTTCAGGTTTATTCCTGTTTTAGTCAGAAACAAGGAGTAAGTTGCATGTAGAAATACAGACAGAGTCATGTGACTATGTTTGGATATATTTAGAAGTGGTTCAAGTTGGTTGATCCACATCTTGACCTTCAACCACTATCATAAAACCTATTCCTGCACAACACTCTACTGTTGCTTTTCTTCTTGCTCAAGGGTATTCTCTGTGTCAGATTGGGGCTCAAACTAGTCTAGAGAAGTCTACTATTGGGAGGATTGATAGAGAGTTGGAGATAGACAGGAAAAACCATCCTAGAGGCTATTCTGCTAAGCTTACTCTACATGATCAACAGGCTATTGTTTAACAGATCTCAACTGGGAGACTTGATACAGCTGTCAAGACCACCAATGTTATCAACAATATCATTTTCAACTCTGTCTCTCCCCAGACCGTCTGGAATGTGTTGAAGGAGGAGGGGTAATACTAAAATTAGAGATGCTCAAAAAACTATCCCAATGAGTGAATATTTTAAAATGGCTATTGCTCCATCAGTTTTGATTTCAATTTTATAAGTCCAGGTTAATTTTGTAGCTATAATGCCATAGATAGTATTTTACATGATTTAATTAGGATTTTAGGTACTTCCCATCCTTCATGTCAATGTCATCTTTCAAAAAGTATAAAACATTGGGACAGTTGTTTGAGCCACTATAGCTCAACAACAAATGCTATGGAAGATAAATCACAGCAAGCCATGCTAACTGCAGCAGAGTATGAAATACTGTTGGTCAAATTGAAGCAATGTCTGCACAATCCAGATCCTAGAAGAGATTAATTTATTTTGCAGAAGAATCTGATGATATTTGCAAAGTATGCATGTTGTTTGATGCACTTTTAGAACAGTATCCTAATAGTATGCATGGCCTTGAAGTGCTTATTTTTTGCATATTTAACAGTTGTTTTTTCTTTCAGTCTTCTACACAATTTTACTATGTTTTTTATTTTTTTTTTTACAGAACTCATCAACATTTGACAAAGCACAAGATCTCTTTAAAAGGTTTCTCACCAAATCATCAGAAGTACTCTACTGGGAACTCTATCTAAGATATGTTAGGTACAGTGTTCTTCTCTATTTAAAACATCTTTTCTTGTGTATTAATTAGGCTGTAGACATGTTAATACTTGATGAAAACCAGTTTATAAGGGAACAAGAGATTTCCAGGATAAGGGACTTAGTCTGGGGATTGGGGTTGAGTCAAGAACTGGGGGTTCTAAGACAAGACCGGAGTTAGTAAACTTTAGGTTGCAAAGTGCATACCAATCTTAAGAGCACAGATGTAAGCTAAGCGTACTAGTCAAAATGTGCCAGTCAAAGCATGCCAGTCAGAGCATACCAGTCAATCAAGAGCACACAAACAAATATCAAGACTAGGATATTACAAGTGGGTAGCTACTCTTTAAGTATGTGCAGGAGTCACTCCAGGTTTCTAAGGAGTTCCAAGATGTCTGGGGCAGTTCTGGAAATTAACAGATGAGGTGGGCAGAAGCGGAACTGTATACTGGGGATTGTGTGTAGGGTATGTGATCAATAGGCATGGAGGGGAGGCCATGATGCATGATGCATGATAGCTGGGGTGATTGGCATGATCTGATTATTGGTGGTCGTGCTGGCAGGTAGTTCTGGGGTCCGTAATGTGGGGCTGTTAAGGAGTGCTGTGTGATGGTGGGGCCTGATGCACATGATTGTGGGAGTTGTGTTATGGGGATGGTGAGGAGGTCCCAGAAGCAGCCTTTTGGGGTTGGTTTTTGAGCCTGCTCCTGAAGTGGGTCCCAGTCATCCTGTGCCCTCTATTACATGGATGATGGTGCAGCCTCACCCTCAGCTCACACACACCCTGTCCTTGCCTTACTGCCCCCACTTCTGTTGGTCCAAGATGACCATGGAAACTATTTTGGCAGTCCTGGAAGGTTTGTGCATTCCATGGGCAGGTGTGGTGCAGAAGGTATTCAAGCAGGCCCTGGAGAAGCCCCAAGGACTGCCCATCCACAGATGGTGCATCAGTAATGGCCCAGTAAGTGATTTTGTACCTCTGGGATGTTGCTGACATTGGCCAGTGTATGCATTGCACCTGCTAGATGGTGCTGTGCCTCTTCAAGGCTCTAGATCTTTTGTTCCACAGAGATTTGTCCATCTGTGAAGCATGCTGCCTCAATCATGAGCAGTGTTCCATCTCTGCCCTATGGAGAGCTTGGTTGCATGTCATGGGAGCAGAGGTGGCCACTGGAGGGGGTGATCTGGAGGATGGGGGTGGAGGAGCAAGACTGGGTTGTGGAACTGAAGATAGAGTCACTGGAGGCATCTGCCATGGGGCTTCCAGCAGTCCCCACAGTGTCAGGAGGGAGTTTGAGGAGGGGAGTTCTCAGGGTGAAGGGTTGGGGTTGGCCTGTAGTCCTGGTCATGCGCCAAGCGACTTGGGCCAGGACAAGTAGAGAGAGTCACAGGAGGCGCCCTGACAAGGAGAAGTGGCAGGCATTGCCCAGTCCTTCTCCCAGGCCTTTGAAGAGGGTGTGCCCACCCCTGGAAATCCTGTTCCTGGCCTCTCCCCTGTGCCTGTCCCTGGCAGTGTTCTTCCCTTTGTTGGGGTAGCTGCTGGGCATTGATGTAGGGGCTTTGCAGGAGCACCTGGACCAGGCTGAGTGGAAAAGGAGGGAACTTGCAGATTACCACCAGGTAATGGCAGGCACCTGCAGAGGATCTGGGCATCCTTGGCATGTAGCAAGGAGGGGGCTAGGCAGGAAGCAGCAGCTCAAAAGTGGGTGGAGGAGGACAGGGGGCAGCACTCTGGGAGTTGGAGGTGGCATGGGTGGCCTGGGGGGAGCTGGAGGCCAAATGGAATGTGCTATGGGCCCAATTGGAGCAGGGGATAGGTTGCTCAGAGCTGGCCCCTCCAAGTCTGCAGGATGTGGTGATCGTCTGGATGGCCTTCCTGAGTGAGTGCCCTTGCTTCTCAGATGTTCCTGTACTGACATTTCCAGTGTAACCATTGGTTATGAGTTAGAACTATCTTGTGTGTTTCACATAATGCTGAATCAGACCGCAGTATTTGATTGACTAAAACTAGAGTGAATACAAGATGTTGTCTTATATAATACTCTACTGAAGGCAGATAGCGTTGTTGACGCTAGTACAGGTGTGATGCTCCATTACATACTCCCCAATGAGACCGAATACTCGGTCTTAGGAAAGAGGTGGAAGTGGAAGAGAAATATGCACAGTAGTGCAAGCATCAGTCGAAGATGCATATCACACTGCTGTAGGAAGTTAGTACAATGCTTGAGATAGTAGTATCTTTCAATAACACTGAATCTTGCAATATCGTAGTGTGCTAGTGCGCATACAACACAAGCAGCAAGAAATAAGATAAAATCTAGAATAAAATAAAATGTACATGCTACACTGGAGTGCGTGTCAGCCTGGAAATGTTGAGTGTACACTCAGAGTTACCTAACAAAAATTTATGGGTCTATAACCCATCCGATGGAGACCCCATGACTGCATCCGTCTCCATCACTATTGACTCCTCTGGTGCAACATTAATCATGGGAGAGGAGGCACTGATTCTGTCTTTGGTGGGGTTGTTGACTCCTCAACTGCAGGCAAATCTACCAAAATAGACTCAGTTAGTGCAACATTAATCGCTGGAGAAATGGTGGATAGCATACCATGTGCCAATGTTAAGTTTAAGAGAGTGACCTGATTTGGGTCCATGCTGATGAGATAATAGAGGCCATTGGCCTCATGGTTGATCAGGAGATTACTCTCCTTGTGGTGCTTGAACATAAGATGATAATAGTCATCTTTGGTCATCTCCCGCCATTCATCCCATTGCAAGATTGCGGGAGAGGTGCCATAAGTAGATAGGCACTCCATGCGCTCATCATCAATCTGTTTAAAGATGTCCATAGACATTGTTAGGGAGTGGAACTGCTGTTCCAGGAAGACCACACTATAAGTATAGGTGTGGTCCATCCAGTCCAGCAGAATCCAGTTGTGTAAGGGGACACGTAATGCGTCGTTGGAGAAGTTCCATGCTTGCTCATCTGGCATGTGAACTTGGTGGATTTTGAGCTTTGGCCCATGTTGGGGCTCAAATAGTTGCTCAGGAAACATAGTGTCATATGAGGCAATTGCCTCATGGTACAGTCCTGGACAGGCCATATCAAGAGTCATGCGCTGTACAATCATGGGTTTGGCTGCACTATTAGTGCAAAGAGCTTGACACAATGCGAACCCAAAGAGGGTTTGCTAGTGCATGCAGTAAGCATGGTCCACCGCAATGCCCTGATAAGTGTTCTCCAGCCCAGGGTGACCAAAGATTGGCATGTACTGTGCTAGCTGATCCAAGTCAAACAGTATGGCTGGGTCTTGAGCACACATTATGTGCAGTGCCATGGAACCATCTTCTTTTGTGTGCAGAAAGCGCTCTGGAATGTGTCATTGCTCCACAAGAGCGAGGTTGTCAGGACCCTGCATTGGGTTGATGAGGTCTTGATATTGAGGCTCCTTCATCAGGAGCTGCATGGTTTGATTATGCAGAGCCTTAACTGTTCGCTATGCAAACATCTGAAGCTCCGTTGTAGTACTTGGTTGCAAGTAGTACTGATAGTTCTAGGGCTTTCTTGAAGTCTTAGAAAGTGACCTCTAATCCATACTGGTGCTTGATGATAAGGTTGATGTATTGGGTGCTTCACAGAATATCAAATATCCTGATAGGCAGAAGAAGGTTCTCAATAAACTCCAGCCTAAGTAGTTCACTTCCTGGGAACCACCAAGCCTTTGTCTACCAATAGACTTCCAATAAGAGGTGCTCAATAAACTCTAGCCTAGGTGATTCACTCCCTGGGAACCACTGAGCCTTTGCCTATCAATTGCCTGTCTATTCTCTACTAAACTTGGGCTATTTATACTGTTTTTCTGGTGCACAGACCACTATCTACACATGACTCTTTGTTGTCAACTCCCCAACCTCCAAAACATATTTGATAGTCCAATTTCCCTTTTGGGAGGCATGTTTTGGTGCCACCAGTTTCACCATTCAACTTCTTGTTCCACCATTCCTCTGGATGTCTCTGATTGCCACTTCCCCATTTGCTTCAGCTATATTTAGCACAATCCCATTTATAGATCCTTCTTTTCTCTTTTAGTGCTTCCCTGCATTCCATGCTTCTTTTGACATGCTTCTTTTCCTTTCCCCTTTCAGGCATGTCAAATTGGGCATTGTCAGATCTGATCTTGATCTAGATCATCACAAATTGATCCAATTTTGTCACTTCTGCCAGCTCCTATGCTTCCCCTCCCCATTACAGTGGTTGGACTATTGGTGAGTGAATAGCTTGAGCTGGTCCCTGCCCTGTGTTCTGTACTGTCTGTGTATTTATTGGGGTGTTTTTGGAGATATAATTTGTTGAGACTGCTACCAGGAGGCTTACAGTTTTCAGCCTTATGATTAAATGTTTATTTTGACTTCTGGTGCATGTTGTGTCTCTGACTGCTGGTACAGTGTTGTATCACCATGATCAGCATATATGTGACAATTCTGTTGCGACACAAGACATAAATGTTCATATAGTACTTATAAAGCTGATCAAGTTCTAAAGGAGTATGGGAAAGACCACGTGGGGTGTGCTTGTACACAATGGTGCCTGGAATGTGGGCACACTGTCCAAAGGCATACTCATATGATGCCGCTCTGTTGGCATCAGCTCCATCAGCACTGTATTTGTGGCATACAAATAGTACGTGCAGTGGCTGAGTGCTCCTCTGAAGCATGAGTTCATTTGCTTGATATTGAGCAGCCCCCACACTTTCATCCCCAGGTCATCAGGGATTCTCCCTGAGAAGTCATCCTCAGCCCTATATTTCAGGGCCTGCAACTCCTTGGCATGGTTTGCCTTCTTCTTTACTATGTGCTTATTGCATGATACTCATTGGAATCAGTCCACTGCCGATTCCCCCTCCTCTCTGTCCTCCTCCTGCTCCAAGCTCAACTCTCCATAGTTGCTCTCATCGGACAAGGACGCAATTGGCACTTTGCCTTTTCCAGGCATGGTTTTCCCTCTTGAGGTCACCACCAGACCATCATATTGTTCCAGTGTGCGTGGGTCTGGAGTCAAGACAACCATGAGGTAATGTTCTGGCAGGGCCAGTACAAACACCAGCAACATGAAAAGCATCTGGACTTCTTCTGCTTGTACAGGAATGCCAGCAGAGAAGGCTATGACCTCCAATTTGGAGGCATCAAGAGGCAGCTTGCAGCTGCAACGTTGACAAGATGGCCCTGACTTTGTTGGGGCAGACAAAGTGGTTTGTGGCTGAGCCACTGAAGAGGCAGGTGCATTTCATGCTAGAATTCTCTCTCCTGACTCAGCATGGGACGTACTATGAGTTGGTGCCCATGGCACCATGGTAACAGGTTTGAACCCCATAAGTGGGGCCCGAGACAGTGCGGTCTCCTGCTGACCCAGAGACAGGTTGGCCAGAGGCTCACTGATGACAGACAGTGACTCTGACTGTGCCTGAGAGGCCATAGCAGGTAGCTGCAATGATGAGGCAATGGGCTGAGCAGGCTGCTCAGGGTGTGCTGGTCACACTGCTGATGGCATCCTAGCCTGTGGAGGCTCAACCAGTTGGACGGGCTGATATCTAGCCCTCTTGACCTCAGCGGTCAGTTCCTCAATGAATGAAACTTTGCGCTTAGACGTGCGGTCAATCTGTTCTAGTGCTGATATGCACTGCCTCTTCATCAGCTCAATCTGGTTGAGCAATCCCTCCGTTACAATGATGGCCAAACTGTCCTGCAGAAAGGACATAGTTGCAGAGACTGGCTGTCTTGCTGCTTTCAAACAGCTAAGGAGTGCATCCAGCACTGCTGAGTCCTGCACTTGTGGCACAGATTCCACATACAGTTCTACCATGGGCCAATGCGCCCATGGTATGGATGGCAGTCCCATCACTGCACCTGCATATGTCAGTATTGATGCATACAAGCACAACAATATTACCTGATAATAGCACTCCTGGCACGTGCTGTCCTCCAGGTGCCTGTAGCACCCCTCATTATTGACCTCTATCTGGTAAGAGAGCGGTTCCTCATGGCCTGGATAGGCCATGCCTGCTGACTGGTACTGGCTCACCACTGAATATTGTGGCTGCCTCTGGTATTCGACAGGGTCATCTTGCATCTGTATATTTGGGAGTCTTTCCCCTCTACTAGAGCCTTGCAGGCTCTGATCACTTTTTTGTGGCCCCCAATAGGCCATTTTCAGCAACACGTCAGCTATGTGTATTGGGAATTAGGAGAGAGGCGAGAAAAAAATCTCCTAACTCTGCCAGTGATGTAAACAACCACAAATATCCACCACCCTGTCTTTTACTGGGCATCAAAGTGGACTTTGTCCACATTGCACCATTTTGCTAGCTGTTGAGGGTGTTTCACGTCCTGCAGCTCTAGGTATCTGTCCATTGATGCAAGATCTTTGCAGTTCACTAGTGGTTCCCAGGTAGTATCACCTAAGCTCCACCTTACCTCAAATTCAAGGTTTCTCCCTATCCACCTATGACCTATGAGGTCATCTACAAACCATTCCTGATCATCACCAGTTCCAAAGTTATAGGGTTCTGGAGTTGCACGATTAGGAAAGAGTGCATCACTATTGGCTAAGTACAGTCATAACAACAACACATAAAACTTAGGCACTATCCTGCACACCTGCAGTGCATGGGGTAGTTCCAGCACATAGTTAGATGTGCTTGGCTCAGGCTCGAGGACCCTATATGGTCCAATCCACTTCGGACATAGCTTACTCACTCTGCCTTTCAGCAAGTTCAAGTTCTTTGTCAAAAGGTACACTAGGTTCCCTTTCTCAATGTCCAGATCTTCATGTCTGCGATTATTTGCATGTTTTGTCTGCCATACATGTGACTCTATAATTGCATCATGGACATCTGCTAAGTTTCTTAGCGCATTGCATGCAAACTGCTTAACTCCAATATGAATAGCTTTGTCAGTGTGAAGTTCACGAATCATGGATGGCATATAGCCATTATTGAGTTCAAAGGGTGAATACCCCATGGTTTCAGATATGCTTGCATTTATCACAAATTCAACAAGTGGACATCTATCCACCCAGTTCTTCTGATCAGGACGTACAAATGCTCACAGGATATGCGCAATATTTCTATTTGCCCATTCTGTCTGGCCATCCATTTGCAGATAAAACAACATAGACATGAGCAACTTTGCTCCAAGCAGCTTGTGCAGCTCCTTCCACCATTTGGAAGTAAACTTAGCATCTCAATTACTTATGATCAAGTCCAGTAGTCCATAAAGGCATACTATCTCCTTGAGATAGATCCAAGACAAGTCTGAGGCTGTCATGGTTGTCCTCAACAAAATGAGATGGACCATACTGGTCATTCTGCAGATTACTATCCACAGGTAGTTAAAACCCTTTGACTCCAGGAATGGACCTATAAAGTCCATCCCAATTGAGTCCCAGGGTTTGACTGGAATAGGAAGCAAATGAAGCTTCTCCAGCTTCAATATTGACACTTTTGAGTGTTGATATAGCTCACATGTCGAGCAGAATTTACTTGTTTCCTTGGCCATTTGTGGCCACCAGTACTAGCATCACACATAGTCCAGCATTTTCTGAGTTCCAAAGTGGCCTACTACTTTATAGGCCTGGTCCAGGATAGTCATGATCAATGACTGCTCCCAGGAAATGCAGATGACTTTGGACCCAGTGGGTCTGGTAAGATAAACAGGTTGCTGCTCTACCTTGAGGCGCAGATGTGTCTGGGTATTGTTCATAATCTCGAGGAAGAGATTGTCATCCTTGTATCCTTGCTGGATATGTGTGCAAAATTGTGCATTGCCTAAGTCAGTTGGTGCAGGCTAATGATCATGTGAATCCAATGCCTGCTGGAGAGTCATCTTGGCCCCACTAGGAGGCCCCTCTTGCCTCACTTCTGTGCTTGGCTGGAGGGCCTCATAGTCTACCAACACCTGAGCCTCAATATCACAAGCTTCTCATTGTTTGTGCAGTCACTTGCTGCGACATGATTCCTGTGCTTGCATAGTGCATAGCTTGACTGTATGTTCCTTAATTTCATGGAACCTGTGTAAGGGCAAGTCTTTGTCCTCCAGGTCGATGCATCTGTCTACCTGGACATAGTCATGCACGTCATGGACATCATCTCGAGTATCACTCTTGAAATATCAAGACAGGCAGTCTGCCACCTTGTTCAATTCACCTTTTACATAGGTGATGTTGAACTGATATCACAACATGTAGTTGATCCAGCAATATTGTCACAGTGATAGGTGCACTTGGGTCTTGAAAAACTCAAGTGCTTTGTGATCTGTGATGATATGGATCTTATACCCCATCAGCTTATCCTCCTACTTTAGAAGGGCTTCCAAGATAGCGAGTGTTTCTAACTCATGTACAGCATAGTTCTGCTGTGCAGCAGTGAACTTATGGGACATAAATTCCACTGGTTGGCAAGTTTGCCACATTTTACCTTGGCCAAACATGGCCCCCACCCCAGTCTTTGATGTGTCGCATATGAGCTAAATGGGCTTGTCAATGCATGGATCAATTGGCTGGATCACTGGCATCTTCATGCAAATGTGCTTAATTATCTTCAAGCACTGCTGATGCAGCAGTCTCCAGTGAAAAGAGAACCCATTCTGGGTCATAGCCATCAGTGGCCCAGTATATGCCATGATATCTGTCAAAAAGTTGCCAATATAGTTTACTAATCCAACAAATTGATGGATATCATTATATGTGCATGGAGTACACCACTCTCAAATTTGATCGAGTTTGTTTGTGTCTGGATGAATACCCTTCTCATCAATGACATGACTGAGACAGTCTATACTAGGTGCATACAACTTGCACTTCTTCTATTTGAGGTAGAGGCTGGCCTTATGTAGTCATTCAAACATGACTTGTAGGTGCTGCTCATGCTCTTTGATGAAATCAGAAAAGATGAATATATTGTCTAGATAGGCGTGCATAAACTTCCCAATTATGTCTTGGAAGATTGAGGTCATTAACCTCTGGAATGTTGCTGGTGCATTACAGTCACCAATTTGCATGACATTGCTTACAAATGTCCCCATCAGAGACAAAAACAGCATTTTTGGTATATCTTCTTTGCATATACAAACTTGTTCATACATGTCTGTTAGGTCAATTTTCGACCTATATTTTGCTGTGGCAACATCTTCACGTATGACTTTCTGATCTGGAAGGGGCATTATGTCCTTGACTGTATTATCATTGTGCTGTCATGCATTCAATGCAGTTTGTAATGTCCCATCTTTCTTGGAAATACAAAATAAAGGTGCAGCTTGCACCACTGATTGTGGTTCTCACCACTTTGCGTTTATATATCTGTTTGTCTTTTCACAAAGCTGATCCTGTAGTGCTCGCAGGCAGCAAGGCAAATGGTACTTGTACTGCTTATTATTGTCAATGAGGTTAATCTCATGATTAACCTCCCACCACAGAGGAAGTTCTTCTTTCATCCTGTTGATGATATCAGCAAACTCATGTTGTCATTGCTGGCACAATCAAGGAATATCTTCCTCTGTAAGGCTCACAGCCTTACCTTTCTCTTTCAATATGCATGCTATATGCAGCTGAACCTTTGGTTCAAATTGCTCCTATAAGGCTCATACATGCTCTTCTGTGAGATCCCCTAGATTCAACCTTATAACTAGTCGCCTCCTCGCCACTCTTGTCATATTTGACAACAATTGCATGCTTCTTGCCTTCAGCAATACCCCATCAAATACAATATCTGATGCTTCAGAAATCTCATCCTCCCATGTGTGATGGTATACTTCTCCCATCTGGGTCAACTGCACCCTTTCCATAGTATGTGTCACCATTGACGCTACCAATTCATTCCACTCTCATGGCATTCATGGGTCATATGCCCATTGCACTCTTGGCCAAGGCACTGGTCAATCCATTAGCAACCTTGTGCTTCCCACAGTTCCCATCATACTATATATCTTGTCCTCGACGAGATCTTTCACTCTCACTCAAGAGCTAGTCAGCTGGCATTCCAGCGACTCCCCCACACATTTACCACACTCATTCTTATGCTGTGTAGCCTGATTAGGCTTTCTGTTTGTATACCCAACTGCATCTGGATGCTTCCCCATCTTCAGAGTTCCTTAAAACTCTTCCTTAGTCATCAGAATAGCTGGCAAATCTGCCAGCAGGCTTTTTGGTAGGACGTGCTCATCTTCCACCTCCTGTATGATCGCTCTCTTGTGACCATCTAGTCAGTTGCGTTTCTCATGCCACTTCTCTGTTATATGATAGCACCTCAGATGACCATCTGTGTCGCTTATAACAACTTTCTCTGCCTTCATAGACATACCATTCACAATGACTATGTCATTGACAAAATCCAAGGACACCTTGTTTTTATGCATAAACGGCATACTGATGATCATATCGTAGCAATCAAAATTTGCTATGTCTACATACTCCTTGGTTGACATCTCCGACGTCTTTATCCTTACTTCAGCACCAAACTGCACCATGGCTCGGCTTCCTACAGTCTCCAACTGGAGCATCAATAGTGTAAGGGCGACCTCTAGAGGCTGTGGCTCAGTTACACAGCTGGCAGAGGGAGATCCAAAGTGTATTAGAGTATGTAACAATATCATAATAACTACTCACCTGGCAGAGAGAGATTCAAAGAGAACAAGTCTAGGAATTCCCTATGCCAGGTTGGACGCTTCTGGGGCTTCTGAAGCGTGGGAAACAACTATACAGTACAACAAAACCTTAAAAACTCGAAAATTGACTAACCAAACAACTGTGCAAACAAGGCAGGAAAACTCCGGACTTTAGAAGTCAGAAAGGCAAACTCCAGCTTATATAAGCAGTCTGGAAGCGGTGCTGAAGGGCCCACACTTGTCTGAATGGTAGCTAAAGAACCAGAGCACCTCAAGGGCTGAGAGTAGTACTAACAAATAGTGTTGAAAGAATAGAAACAGTAAAATGAAATAATGTCAGAAGAAATGAAAGAATGAATGAAGGGAGAGTGAAGAGATAAGGAGTGAGAAAAGGAAGAAATGAGGAGTCCCCTGACAAATAGCTCATGAACACATATCACATTGATGTGAGCAAACTGGGGCGTAATGCCCATAGTGGTACTTCCTGAGTCCTACAAGGTCCAGGCAGGATGTCCATTGACATCCACATAGGTGACCAAGCACTCCTTCTCTTCGGGAGTATATCGTGGCTGCTGCAACTTATTAGTTGCTTTCTGCAGTGTGACACATCTCATTTGGATGCATTGATCTTCATGGCACTCAGTCAATGCAAACAAATGTTTGTCCTCATCATTACAAGTGTAGTAGTTGCTGTCATACATGTCTACTGCGACGTATTTGTCACCATCTATCTGAATGCTTTCAGCGTTATCCACTTCTGAGCTATCAGCCTCTACTTGTGGCTCTTCCTCAGCCTCCTTGGCAACCTCCTCTTCCTTGTTGTCACTCACAATGTCACTGGGGGTGGCAGCCATATGGGCTGCTTGGATGTGTGCCTTGGGTGGAGCAGGACATTCCTTAGCAAAATGTCCAGTCCTCCCACAATTGTGGCATGCTGAGGGATTTCCTGCAGGCCTTTTCTAGGCCACTCCAGGACTCACATTGGGTTTGCTAGCCATACACGCTGCAGGCACTGCCCCACCTCTCATTGCTACCTGGTTTTGACCTGAAGAGGGTCAACTGTCTCTTGCTGGCAGATATCCAGCTGGTTTCAGTCAAGGCTGTTGGCCTTCAGGAATTATTTTGCAGACAACAAATTGTGGATTGCAATTGTTCTCCATCTCTGACCATTTGGCCAAGAAAGTTCCCACTTTCACTGCCTGATGGTTCACAGGCCCTCAGCATGAGCTATGCTGCTCATAATGATTTGCAGTCCATGTAGACTGCTCATAACAAATGGCATACACTAGGAACTCAGTCACAGTATTGACCTTCGGAGACAGATTGTTGTTGCATATCAATGCTCTCCTCATATCTGCAGGTATTCCATCTAGGAATGTCTCGCAAATGGTGTATTCATCTGGATAGATGGCCATATTCTGTGTGTGACCCACCAGGTCATCATAGAATGTCTGGACGCCAGTTTTGGCATCATACACTGCCTTTCTAAAGGCATCCTGAGCTTCCTGCATTGTCGCTGCATTGACAAAGCGATTATACAGTCCTATCAGGACCTCTTTAAACATCCAATGTGATTTATTGCAGTTGATGTGAAGGATGTGGCAGCGGAACCAATGCTGCACCTTGTCAGGTTCCACTGAGTTGGGGGCTTTCCAGGAAAGCAGTGCCCTTACAAGGTGGACTTGATCTACATATACTTGGGTGTCTGGAACTCCGGATTGAGCTCTGGGGTTCAAGACACAAACAGGGGGGGGATTCTCAGAATAAGGGACTTAGTCTGGAGATCAGGTGAAGTTGAAAGAATTAAAGGGGTAGAGTCGAGTCGAGAACTAGAAGTTCTAAAACAAGACCTGGTTAGTAAAGTTTAAGTTGCAAAGTGCGTACCAATCTTAAGAGCACACAAACAAATTGAGCATGCCAGTCAAGCATACCAGTCAGTGTGTACCAGTCAATCAAAAGGCATGCAAGCAATCAAATATAATATCAAGACTTGCAAATACAAGGAGGGGGCTACTCTATAAGTACTACAGGGTTCTGGGGTGTCTGAGACAAGTTCTGGAGGACATTGAGTAATGGAAGGGGACTGTATACTGGGGATCACATGTGCAGGGCACGCGATCAATTGGCACGGAGGTGAGTCATAATGCATGGTGTGTGATAGCTGAGTTGAATGGTGTGATCCGATTGTTGATTGTGGAATGGTGGTCAGGCCGTCAGGTAGTCCCAGGGTCCATGATGCAGGGCTGTCAGAGATACTGCATGATGGCGGGCCTTGATGCTCATGATGGCAGTGTTGGCAGTTGTGATGGCAGGGGGTTGTGTCATGGGGTCAGAGGAGAGGCCCCAGATGGAGTTCTGGAGGTGTCCTGAGGTGGTTCCAGATGGGAGGGGTTGTGACATCACCCCCCCTTAGCGCTGAGACCCTCCAAGGCATGTGTTGTTGGTGGCTCAGACCAGGGGGTCAAGCATGAGAATTGTCTCACAATTTTACCATCAGACTTGACATGTCATGCATGCCGATGCATTTTCCGATGCCCCCACCCACAAATGAAGTCGCCCTCCTGGTCATGTGGGAGGCCCAGGATGCAAGGTACCAGTGTCAGCTTGACTGTGAGCATGTGGCAGTGCTAGTTCAACGTGAGTTTATTCACGCTTGCCCCACTTACCACGACTGACTTCCCTTTCTTAGAACAATGCCACACTTCTGCTCCAGAGGTGGGTCTCAGCTGTCTTCCGAAGCCCCATCCTGACACAGGCTTGCTTGGTCCTCCCAGGCCAATCCTCAAACCCGTTCCTGAGGCGGGTCCCAGTTGTCCCACACCTGTCCTGGCATGGATGACTGTGGGCCCCCCTTCTTCCTGCCCTCCCCTGTGACCTTGCCTCATGGCCCCTTGCTATTGTCACTCCGGCATGGCTGCAGAGACCATCTTGGTGGTTTCAGAAAATCAGAGACTCTTGTGGGAGGACACCTTGCAGGAGGCCTTTGAGAGGGCCCTGGAGAGGCCCTGAGGTCTACTTCATCATGCATGGTGTGTCGGCAATGGGCTGATAAGTGTCTCTGTACCTTTAGTTTACTGCTGATATTGGTTCCAGTGTTTACATTGCACCCATTGCATTGTGTCTTGCCTATTTGAGGCCCTGGGCCCCTCTACTCAGAGAGACACATCTGTGTGTGAGGCACACCACCTCAACCATGAGAGGTGCTCTGTTTCAGCATTGTGGAAGGCCTATTGTGTCTTGCAGGAGCAGAGGTGGCTGCTCCACAAGCCCCAATCAACGATCGGATCATGCGACTCGCTTCCAGCCATCACGCATCACGCACTACAGCTCCCTACATGCGCAATCCAAGCATACAGTCCCTGTCCACTACTCAATGACCTCCAGAACCCATTCCAGACACCCTGGAACCCCGAGACCTGGTCCCATAGTACTTATAGTGTAGTTCCCTGTTGTATTCACTAGTCTTGATATTAACTTGGATAACTTGAATTGTTGCATGCCCTCTGCTTGACTGGTACGCACTGACTGGCATACTTTGACTGGCACACTTGAATAATCGTGTGCTCTAAGTTTGGTACGCACTTTGCGACTTATAATTTGTTAACCTGGTCTCATCTTAGAACCCCCGGTTCACGACTCGACCCCCACCTGGCCCTCAGCTACTCGAAACCCAACCTCCGGATCAAGTCCCCTCTCCCGGGATCACCCCTGTCCACGTCTTGAACTCCGGAGTCCTAGCCCCGGAGTTCCAGACACCCGAGTATCCATAGATCAAGTCCGCATTGTAAGGGCGTTGCTTTCCTGGAAAGCCCCTGACTCAGCAGAACCTGACAAGGGTGGAGGAGAGAGACTGGATGGCAAAGCCGGAAGGGGATCTGGAGGAGGTGCTCACGGAGGTTTCTGAGGGTGGAGTGGGGGAGAGGGGAGTCAGCCAGGTGGGGGGCCGGGGCCGGCCCATGGTGTTGATCACGTGCTGGGTGACCTGGTCCAGTACTCAGGGGCAAGGGGGTCATGGGGGGTGCCTCAATAAGGAGAAGTGGCAGGCATCACCCAGCCTCTCTCCGGGGCCTTTCAAGAAGGCATGTCTGTCTGCAGAGACCCCAACCCCGGCCTCCTCAGCACATCTCTTTCTGGCAGCCTTCTCTCCCTTGTCCGGGCAGCCGCTGGACATTGATGTGGGGGTCCTGCAGAAGCATTTGGAGTGGGCTGAGTGGGAGTGGAGAGAGTGCAAGGAGGGAGCAAGGGAGGAGGTGGTGCTCAGGAGAGGGTTGGAGGAGGATTGCAAGGCGGCACTCTGGGAGTTGAGGGAGGCAAGGGTAGCCTGGAGGAGGCTGAAGCTCAGCTGGACACCTTGTGGGCTAGGCTGGGGCAGGGGGTGGGGCTTCCAGGATGGGTTCCCTTGAGTCTGGGGATGTTAGAGGCTCTGTGTTGGGACATTGTGATTGCACATATGGCCTTGTTAAGTGAGTGTCTCTTCTCTCCCGATTCAATCTGTGCTGACACCTTCAGGCTGGGCTTGGGAGCATTGCCTGCTCCTGGATGGGGTGGCTGCAGCATTCACATCTCCACAGGAGGGGTCGCTACTGGAGTCAGCAAATCCCGGAGTCAAGCGGGGCCTCAACCTGTTGAGGAGAATGGTGGCTACACACTGCCAGAGGAATGTTCCCACCCCCAGATCATGGTTTGAGTGGGTCCTGGACGAGGGCAAGCAGCTTCCATCATGGGACCAGTTGGCGGAGGAGGTGTTGCAGAAGCACGGTCCAGAGGAGGTGGAGGAGGATTTCTGAGGTTGGCTGAGGGAGGGGAGAGGGGAGGGCAAGGAGGGTTTAGAGGTCCAGTGTTAGAGGCCCCCTTCTTGTTCATGTGTCTTGTTTGTTTCCTTGTTTGTGCTTTTTGTAGAATATTGTACTAGTACTAAAAAAATGTATATACTTGTTGCTTTGGGACTTGGGAGAGTGATTAGCATGTGTAAGGGGGACTGGCTATAAGTGAATCCTGTCATACATAGAAATATTAAAATGGGTAAGAAAAGAGAAACAGTGGGAAAGGACAGGGAATATATGTGGGAGTTGAATCCCTATTAGACCCAGAGGCAGGGGTTATGCCCACTAATGCTGTCTGTGAGTCCTGCACTCAGGAAGGTTATTTCCCAGGTGCTGTTGCTGGAAATCCTGGAGTTTGTTGAGGGCACCTTCAAGGTTTTGGCACAGCTTCCAAGTGTCGTTTTTCAGGCCATATCCCTTCCATCATATAAGGAAGTGGGGTTGTCCACAGATGTTCTGGGAGTCAAGGATATTTTTGACCTTGTAGTGGTATTCATTCTTGACCTCAACCAGGAGAGGGGGTTTGGGGCGTCGTTCAGAGAAGGGGTCCAGGGGGTGTTGTTCCAGGAGGCAGACATGAAAGACTAGGTGCAGACCTTTGAGTCCCGGGGGGAGTTTGATCTTGTAGGCATGGGATGAGACTTTCTTCAAGACCTTGAATGGGCCAAGGTGCTTGTGATTGAGTTTTGGGAAGGGCCATCAGGTGCAGAGGTGGCGTTGATCTAACCATACCTTTGTCCTGGGGACCCAATCAGGAGTGTCTTTCTGTTTTTGATTGGTGTGTTTCACATAGGCCTGGTTTGCGATGTCAATCTCTTCTCAGAGGAACTTATAAAGGGATTGGAAATTCTGGGTGACTTTGTAGGCAGTGTATGACAGGATGTCCCAGAGTGAGAGGGTCAGTCAAGGGTGGTATGAGGATGGCATTGAACAAATCTTTGCCACCTTTGTTCATTCCTGTGGAAGAGGAGACAGAAGAGGATTCTTTGCTACTTTTATTCAATCCAGCAGAAGAGGAGATGGAAGAGGATTCTTTGCCTCCTTTGTTCATTTCTGCAGAAGAGAAGATGGAAGACTATGATTTGCCCCCTTTGTTCATTCCTGTAGAAGAGGAGATAGACAACGATTCTTTGCCACCTCTATTCATTGTTGATGAAGGAACAGAAGGACTAACAGTGATTGAAACCATGGCAGCCGGTAACAGCAGACAAATGGAAGTCTGAAGTGGTGGACGTATGGCAACTGAGGACAAAGAAAAACTTCTGCTGCTATTTGTTGTGACGGCAGAAGAAACGGATGGAGGCATGGCAGCCAATGACAAAGAAAATCTTCCACCACTTTTTGATATAACAGCTCTTCAATCACAGTCTTTCCCCTCCCAACAATCCCCTTCTCCAAGCCTACCTACTGGCAACAATGTCCAGGAGTGAGAGGAATATAAGACACATATGACTCAACATGATTATAAGAGAAGAATTAACAAATTGTATCAACAACATAAGTTATAATTTGGCACTGGTAATCATATTTCATTTATTTCAACAGAACAAGAATTTCACTCTGGAGCAAAACATGGTTGATGTAGGCCCATTGGCCCTTTCAATCAAGCTGATCGTACTGATGATATGTCTGTTGATATGTCAGAGTCACCCTCACCATCTTCATCGTCATGCCTGATAGCAAACTATGAAGACATCACACTTACCAGACTTCAGGGGCCATCTACACCGGACGACTTTGCATTTTTGACAGCAGACTACCTGCTTGATGAGGATTTGTTCTATTCAGACACATTACATGGATCTAATGAAGAGGAGAAATACATATCAGGCAAGTAATTTAATTGTTAGTTACTATATTTTCCATTGGTTATTTTTTGTTAAGATTAACTGTCCCATTGTTTTGATCTATTATGCCACTCTCATGAATGCAAAAAACCACACACTATTCAACAATTACACAAGGGGGACTTGAACCCTCAAATTGTGCACTAGAAGGCATATAGACTGACAATATTCTGCTGGACCACAGGATATTATAAATAAAATTACAACCTTACTTTGTTTATTATACTGTGTAGTAAATAACAATTAGTAAAATAAAGTTGAGTTTTGTCTAATGTGCACTAGTGGGAGTCAAACCTGCCTCTTGTGCACAATATAAAATATCAATATATCAATATTCCATTGGACCACAGGTGCTTATCAAAAATCAGTATAGTGTACATATAGTGCAAAAATGCAGCAGTATAAAAAGACACCATTATATGTCATTAAGGTCGAATCCACCACTCCACACAATACTGAATATCGAGTGGGTTTGATCAACTACCACAGGTGCTTACTATAGGTCAGTATGATGTACATGTAGAGCAAAAATGCACCCATATAAAAACACACCATTAGACCCCATTAAGGTGGAGTAGGAGGAGGAGAACCCACCACTGTATACAATATTGAATATCAATAAACAAATATTCCACTGAACTACTGAGACTGGTTGCACTGCTGACATCAGCTGGCTCACATGCCAATGTCAGCTACCATCCACTGGCATGCCAGCGGACAGCAGACACTCACACACCCTCTTCCACCCTTCCCCCTCTTTCTCCCCAGTGCCATCCTCTCTACTCCCCACACTACCTCACATGCCACCCCCGTCCACCACATGCACCCCGCTTTTCTCCTCCTCCTTGATCTGACATCTGCTGGTATGCTATCTGACACTCATGCTCCTCCCCTTTCTCCTTTCCCCTCTTTCTCCCCACTCCCATTCCTCTTCCACCACCTCCCATGCTCTCTGAGATGCCACTCCATGTGGCAGATGCCCATGCACCCTGTTTCCTTCTCTCCTGCCCTGATGCCGGATGATGCTGGAGGTTGCCGAGGGATTTCTGTGGATGCCGATGGATACCAGCAGATATCTGGCAGATGCTGATGGATGTATGACAGATGCTGATGGATGCCAACGGATGCCAGCTAATGGCTTGCTGATGCCAGCACCTCTTTTAAGTCACAAAAACTCTTTTGGGAGGTATGCCACTCCCATTCCACCTCAAAAAATCCATATGGTCACCTGCAGAAACATAGGTGGGTGTCTGTTTATTGTGTTATCCAACCTTTGAATCTATCCATTAGTGACAGACCTGTGGTGCAATGGTTAAATGTGCGTTCTGTTGCTGGAGGCTTCCCCAAGGCTGGGAGTTTGATTCCCCCCCACAGACATATGGAGATCAGAGTCACCTTTTTTTTTTGGTCCAATCAGCCCCCATGGACCTGCATAGGCCTCTGTAGATATCTGCTAGTGCCCTGTGCAGGCCTGCATGGGCCCATGTAGGTTTGAGTCTGTTAATGTATGTCTGTGTGGATGTCCGCTGGTGGCTTGCATAGGCCTGCATAGGTCTGCAGGGCCCTTTCGTGTATGTATACTGGCATTAGGGGTGGGAAAAGGAGGGAAGGGGAGACATGCAGCCTCAAGTTAGAGGAAAGGAGAGGGGAGGGAAGTGGGGAACCTTGAGGAGGGTTTATTCATGCCATGAGGTCCACCAATAGAGGAGGTTTTCACTCATGGGCTGATGCCTGCTAATGCCTGCTGGCGGCTGCTGATGCACATTGACGTCCACTAGTGTCCGCTGGCATCTGCTGGGTCTGTGTGCACATATGTGTGCCTGCCTTTTATTGATCCATTGGACCATGTCATACAGCACATTGTTGTAAGGGTGACCTCTAGAGGCTGTGGCTCAGTCACACAGCTGGCAGAGGGAGATCCAAAGTGTATTAGAGTATGTACTGACAATATTATAATAACTACTCACATGGCAGAGGGAGATCCAAAGAGAACATATCTAGGGATTTCCTATGCCAGGTTGGATGCTTCTGAGGCTTCTGAAGTGTGGGAAACAACTGTACAGTACAACAAAACCTTAAAAACTCGAAAATTGACTAACCAAACAACTGTGCAAACAAGGCAGGAAAACTCCGGACTTTAGAAGTCAAAAAGGCAAACTCCAGCTTATATAAGCAGTCTGGAAGCAGTGCTGAAGGGCCCACACTTGTCTGAATGGTAGCTAAACAACCAGAGCATCTCAAGGGCTAAGAGTAGTACTAACAGATAGTGTTGAAAGAATAGAAACAGTAAAATGAAATAATGTCAGAAGAAATAGGAGAATGAATGAAGGGAGAGTGAAGAGATAAGGAGTAAGAAAAGGAAGAAATGAGGAGTCCCCTGACAATTGTGACATGTCCATGGCTCTGTATTCCATGGCACTGTGGGCACTGCTCCGCTCCAGTGTAGTGGACTCTGCTGGACACGTATGGTACAGCACAAAGTGAGCTCCCATACAACGTATGACATGTACCATTGTGATGCCCTACTCTGATTGAAGCTGTAGTGTAAAGGTAACAATAAGACTTCAGAGGCTTTACACAATGAGTAAAGTCAGCTGTATTAACTTGTAGTGTAAAGGTAACAATAAAACTACAGGTATTGGTAAGTATTGGCTGTGAAAGTAGTAACACAACATTGGCTCATCCTCAGAGACTTTACCCAGTGAGTACAGTCAGCTGAGGGTGTTCAGCCAATAGCTGTAAATTTTATATCAATAAAGTTTACCTAAGTGCAAACAAAATACCACAAATGGGGCAGCACTGACACTAAGGTATCTCATGAAGTAAAGCAGAGAAAAATAAAAGGAAAAATATATATCAGTCACTCTGACAGGCTGGACATCCCTTTTAACACTTCTCCAGATGCCCAGTGATAATGCCCAAAAGTAGATCAGTAGCAGATATGGTTTATGGCTACTGACCTGTGTAAAAATGTATTGGGCATGCTAAGGTTGAGGGAGTCCCAGGCAGTTCCTGGAGAACAAGTTGGAAATTTAGTTGAATGGCAAGATTTGGTGAAGGTTGGTAACAATAGTTGGCAAGGGTGTGCGATAAGGAAGGTGCACCAATTGCAAAATGCGCCTAAAGAATATGGAAAGGTGAATATGAGGAAGTGTGGCAAGAAGACATGATAAGGAAACTAGAGGCTTAGCAATGACTAAGCTGCATGATGCCTGCCATAAGTGCAAGGCATGTAGAGTTCATAAGTATAACTGTGGCAAGCAGGCTAAGAGTGTTCAGACAGTTGGCAACTATGAACTTAGTCAGCTCAAAAGAAATCTGAACCGTGAGGTGAACTGAGGGGTGTAAACTGGGGTATTCTATTCTGTTATAACTAGTGACAATGGTAAATATTTATAGTAAAATGAGTTTACCACCGCTAAGCAGCTAAGTGTCACCAAGGAGCAGTGAACTGAAAAGAATGTAAGTAGTAACAAGAATACTGTCTGTCCAAGTAGAGAGAAAGTGCTAAGCAGTGTCAGACACCAAGGTGAAACGCCAAGCTGTCAGTCATAGGGAAATGCCATCATTCCAACTTTGTAAGCGCTGCCACCAGCTAGTAATACCACATGCTACCTGAGTGATGCCATCTGTCAATGCTTGCCAATGGTGTGATGTCAGCTGTCACTTGTCATTCTGGCTGCCATCAGCACTATTACTGATTGGGTATGTTGGTTGCCATGCATGGCTGTCAGAAATGGCTTAAAATGGATAAATTGCATGCACCAAGTTTGGAATGAGTGCAGCAAGGTGTCCAGAGCTGATGCTGAGCCTGCCATTGATGTGCCTAGCCTGTGTGGGGTCCTATCATCTCCTCCCAACTGAAAAATTGACTGTTCCCAGTCACCAAAAATAGTTACTGTTACCAATTTGTGACTGGTAGTCTGTGCATCTGCTGAAATCTTCTTATAGCCCTAGCATATAAGTTTAGACTTCACCTCTTTTCCTGAAAACCTCTGGCACTCTTTCTAAAAAAATATCTTTTCAAATTCCAACTCCACCTCCTGTGCCATCCTGTGAGGCCCAAGATGTGGCCAGTGCATACATTACCAAAGCTAATACTTTTATCAGGCATATTGAGGGTATGGGCATGGAGGTGCCTCCAAACTTGATTGTTGCCATAATGAAATTGTTGGAGCAGTGGTATGAAGTTCATGTCCTTGGCATAGGCTGGGACAGGGAAATCAAGGTGCAGAAATGGTGCCATGCTTGTTATGTTGACAATCTTGGTGCAGAGTAGCTAGTGCCCCTTTCTTGTTTTGTAAGTTGTCACCAATGCTTGCTGTGTTGCTGCTGATTTTGTTCCTAGGTGCTTCCCCTTGTTTCTATCATAGAGGACCAGCTGGAAGACATATTGTTGGGAGCATTGCCAATGATGGTAAGCACCCAACAACTGAGTAAGTATTTCTAACTTTTCTTTTACTTAGCTGTGGTCTGACTTGTCCTCCAATAGTAAGCAGGAGGTATTGGTGCCTCTTGCTAATATGCAGGTTGATGAAGAGATGGTTGCTATTTGTGCTGATGTTCTTGCTGTGGCCTCTGAAGATGCTAAAGAGAGGACCCAAGCATGTGAGGAACATGAAGCAGCAGGGGAGACTAAGGAGGTCACCAAGGAGAAGGCATCTATCATGAAGAGGCAGGGATCTATTGCCGCTGGTTTGAGCAAGGGTTCCTGTGCTGGCAGTGCACCAAGTCCAGCACTGCCAGCAAGCAAATTGGGCTCTTCAGTCAAGCCTGGCAAGACTTTGAAAAAGAAGGTAAGTTTTGACTCTCTTACCACTGGCGCTTGTTGCTTATACACTTCCAAGGTAGAGTTCCTTTAGCTGTTCCATCCTCCTGATCATAGACTAGCTTCCTAGTCAGGCTTCTTTTGATGATAAGGAGTTGAAGGGACTGCTTTTGCCACATTGAGAAGAGGCAATTTTAGATGAAGGGCAGGAGTCAGAGGTGGTAATGCTGAAAATGAAGAAGAAGAAGACTGTGTCCTTAGTGCACTGCCAGGAATTTAAGATAAGGAACTTCATCTCTTTTTCCTCCCCTTCCTTGCTGCTGACTGCTTGCTAGTGTGACAAGTGCTGGGCAGACAATGACCCAGAGAGATGCTGGTTCCCTATCAGATCCCAGCCTTGTTACTGCTGTGGAGCACTAAAGCATGCTTGTATGATTGATGGTGCTAAAAGTTGCAAGCACAGTGGTGCACCAGGTGCTATTGTTGAATGCACCTTCTTGCGGACAGTTCTGGTCAAACATGTGGAAGAGTTCATGGAGTAGGAGAGGAGCAGGATTGCCTCTGGTGAGGCAGCCACCATTAGCAAGACCTCCTTGGTGTTGCCAATGTGCCAAGGAGATGGATTTCAAACTGTTGGTAAGCACAGCATGTCATAACCCCTCCCACCTGGAACCACTCTGAGACACCTCCAGAGCTCCATCTGGGGCCCCTCCTCTGACCCCACAACACAACCCCCACCATCACAACCACTGATACCATCATCACAAGCATCAAGGCCCACCATCACACAGCATTCCGACAGCCCCACATCATAGATCCTGGGACTACCTGACAGCCTGACCTTCACCCTGCAATTAATGATTGGATCATGCCATTCAACCTGGCCATCACGCATCACACATCACAGCCCACCTCCATGCCAATTGATTGCACACCCCACATGCACAATTCCTGGTATACAGCCCTCTTCTGTTACTCAATGCCCCTTGGAACTTATCCCAGACATCCCAGAACCCCGTAATACTTATAGAGTAGCCCCCTCCTTATATTCACTAGTCTTGATATTACATTTGATTGTTTGTGTGCCCTTTGATTAATTGGTACACACTGACTGGTATACTTGGCTGGCACACTTTGACTTGCTCTTAAGATTGATATGCACTTCACGACTTAAACTTCACTAACTGGGCCTTGTCTTAGAACCCCCAGTTCTTGACTTGACTTTACTCCTTTAATCCCTTTTGACTTCATCCAATCTCTGGACTAAGTCCCTCACCCTGGGAATCTCCTGTTTGCGTCTTGAACTCCAGAGCACAGTCCAGAGTTCCAGACACCTGAGTACACATAGATCAAGTCCACCTTGTAAGGGCATTGCTTTCTTAGAAAGCCCCCAACTCAGCGGAACCTGATACAGCACTGGCAAGCACCAAGAAAAATGCAAGGCCTCCACTTTTGGCAAGGGAAAGGCCAGAGCCAAGCATGTCTGCATCAAGTCGCCATCCTCCTCTCCAACTCCTGAGGATGTTGAGATAAAGGAGCTGGAAGAAGCTCTTGCCACCAGCTGCCTTCCCCCCATTAGTGATGAGGCCAGTCCTAGCCAGCTATTGTCACCTATTGACTTGTCTGAGGGCATGTCTTCCAGCCCATCTAACATTGGTGCTATGAGTCAGCAGCAGGTGACATCAAGATGGAGGAGCTTGAGGACACAAAGGAGTCAGCAGCAATGGAAGAGACAGGAAAGGGGTTGCCAGGGAAGGAGGAGGCAGAAGCCAGCAATGAGGATGCTGAAGGCAATGTAGAGGAGACTTTGCAGGAAACTTCTGGTGACATGCAAGAGTTACTAACCTTTGGTTCTCTGGCTCCCAGTGAGGAGGGAGACAATCTAGCAATGTGGCAGTGGATGACATCAAGTAGTCCTTTGTTGTGGACCTCTCAACCTCAGCCAAGAGTCACTGGCAACTCTCATGAGTGGTTGGGGAAGGACTTGGCCTATCCAGTGGTGGCGCTCCACCCTCCTCAAGTTTTGGAGAGGATGGCAGCTTGGGCAGCAAGGATGCAGGTGGTACTGTGTTGCAAATGGGAGCAGGTACAAGCAGAGATCATGGTGTTTTGGCTTTGCTATTCCAACCTTACACACAGTCTTGGCACCCTCCAAGAGTACCAGGCTGACTGTCAAGATGCCCTGGAGTGGCAGGCTGCCAATCAAATCCCAGCTGAGAGTCTCCTGCCCCTTCACAACAATTCCTTGTTGTTTACCAACGATGAAGAATGATGGACCTTAGAGTAAATAGGCCATCTCTGTAGATATTTTGTCATTGCTGTGCAACTTGTAAACTTTCTTGCCACCTTTCTAACTAGGGAAATGGGAAGATTAGCGACTTAAAACAGAGTATTGAGACTCAGTAAACATAACAAAAACAAGAAGGAGATATAAACAGTAAGAGTTTTACATGAGTGAAAACCTCCTCTATTGGTAGATGTCATGGCATAAATAAACCCTTCTCTAGATTCCCCACTTCTCTCCCCTCTCCCTTCCTTCCTGCAATAACTCAAGGCTGTGCACCTCCCCTTCCCTTCTTTTCCCACCTCTGATGCCAGCATATGTCCATGAAAGGGCCCTGCAGACCTATATAGGCCTATGCAAGCCACTAGCAGATATCCATGCAGACCTACATTGACTGACTCAAACCTATATGGCCCCACATGGGCCTGCACAGGGCACCAGCAGACATTTGCAGAGGCCTACGCAAGTCCATGGGGGCTGGTTGGACCAACAAAAAAAAAGACAACTCTGATCCCTCTTATATCTGTGAGGAGGAATTGAACCCCTGGCCTTGTGAAAGCCTCCAGCAATAGAACACACATTTAACCATTGCACCACAGGTCCGTTAATAATGGATAGATTCAAAGGTTGAATAACACAATGAACAGATGCCCACCTATGTTTACACAGGTCTTTGTATGGATATTTTGAGGTGAAAGAGGGGTGGCATACCTTTCAAAAGAGTTTTTGTGGCTTGATGTGGCTTGAAAGGGGTGTTGGCATCATCAGCCATTAGCTAGCATCCGTCAGAGTTCATCAGCAGCCATTGTGACCTGCTAGCATCTGTTGGCATCTATCAACATCCATCAGCATCTACTGGGTATCCGCTGGTATCCATCAGCAACATCCAGCATTGTCCAGCCATGGCCTGGCATCAGGGCAGAAGAGAAGGAAACAGGGTGCATAGGTGTCTGCCACATCAGATGGCATTTTGAAGAGCATTGGAATGGCAGAAGAGGGATGGGGGTGGGGAGAAAGAGGGGGAAGGGGAGGAGCATGGGTGTCTGCTGGTACGTCAGCAGACATAGCAGACATCGGACATCAGGTCAGGGGGGAGGAGGGAAGCAGAATGCATGTGGTGGACAGGAGTGGCATGTGAGGTAGTGTAGGAAGTAAAGAGGATGGCACTGGGGAGAAAGAGGGGGACAGGCAGAAGAGGATGTGTGAGTGTCTGCTATCTGCTGGCATGCCAGCAGACAGTAGCTGACATTGGCATGTCAGCCACCACAGCTGATGTCAGAGGACAGTAGCTGACGTCCAAAGAAATCTTCCTGTGTAAAAATGACAACCAATTGAGTAGGAATGGTGTTGGGTTGAAAGAGGGGAAACAAGTCCAGTGGACCTGTGTCCCATCTATGAAGATGAACAGATCAAATGAATTTACTGAGATGGTGTCTTTTGACCAATCTATGTGTATACCATAAGGTTGCAACTAGTCCCAGTGGTTTAGTGGAATATTTGTCAATTGATATTTAGTATTGTGTGGAGTGGTGGATTCGACCTTAATGACATATAATGGTGTCTTTTTATACTGCTGCATTTTTGCACTATATGTACACTATACTGATTTTTGATAAGCACCTGTGGTCCAATGGAATATTGATATATTGATATTTTATATTGTGCACAAGAGGCAGGTTTGACTCCCACTAGTGCACATTAGACAAAACTCAACTTTATTTTACTAATTGTTATTTACTACACAGTATAATAAACAAAGTAAGGTTGTAATTTTATTTATAATATCCTGTGGTCCAGCAGAATATTGTCAGTCTATATGCCTTCTAGTGCACAATTTGAGGGTTCAAGTCCCCCTTGTGTAATTGTTGAATAGTGTGTGGTTTTTTGCATTCATGAGAGTGGCATAATAGATCAAAACAATGGGACAGTTAATCTTAACAAAAAATAACCAATGGAAAATATAGTAACTAACAATTAAATTACTTGCCTGATATGTATTTCTCCTCTTCATTAGATCCATGTAATGTGTCTGAATAGAACAAATCCTCATCAAGCAGGTAGTCTGCTGTCAAAAATGCAAAGTCGTCCGGTGTAGATGGCCCCTGAAGTCTGGTAAGTGTGATGTCTTCATAGTTTGCTATCAGGCATGACGATGAAGATGGTGAGGGTGACTCTGACATATCAACAGACATATCATCAGTACGATCAGCTTGATTGAAAGGGCCAATGGGCCTACATCAACCATGTTTTGCTCCAGAGTGAAATTCTTGTTCTGTTGAAATAAATGAAATATGATTACCAGTGCCAAATTATAACTTATGTTGTTGATACAATTTGTTAATTCTTCTCTTATAATCATGTTGAGTCATATGTGTCTTATATTCCTCTCACTCCTGGACATTGTTGCCAGTAGGTAGGCTTGGAGAAGGGGATTGTTGGGAGGGGAAAGACTGTGATTGAAGAGCTGTTATATCAAAAAGTGGTGGAAGATTTTCTTTGTCATTGGCTGCCATGCCTCCATCCGTTTCTTCTGCCGTCACAACAAATAGCAGCAGAAGTTTTTCTTTGTCCTCAGTTGCCATACGTCCACCACTTCAGACTTCCATTTGTCTGCTGTTACCGGCTGCCATGGTTTCAATCACTGTTAGTCCTTCTGTTCCTTCATCAACAATGAATAGAGGTGGCAAAGAATCGTTGTCTATCTCCTCTTCTACAGGAATGAACAAAGGGGGCAAATCATAGTCTTCCATCTTCTCTTCTGCAGAAATGAACAAAGGAGGCAAAGAATCCTCTTCCATCTCCTCTTCTGCTGGATTGAATAAAAGTAGCAAAGAATCCTCTTCTGTCTCCTCTTCCACAGGAATGAACAAAGGTGGCAAAGATTTGTTCAATGCCATCCTCATACCACCCTTGACTGACCCTCTCACTCTGGGACATCCTGTCATACACTGCCTACAAAGTCACCCAGAATTTCCAATCCCTTTATAAGTTCCTCTGAGAAGAGATTGACATCGCAAACCAGGCCTATGTGAAACACACCAATCAAAAACAGAAAGACACTCCTGATTGGGTCCCCAGGACAAAGGTATGGTTAGATCAACGCCACCTCTGCACCTGATGGCCCTTCCCAAAACTCAATCACAAGCACCTTGGCCCATTCAAGGTCTTGAAGAAAGTCTCATCCCATGCCTACAAGATCAAACTCCCCCCGGGACTCAAAGGTCTGCACCTAGTCTTTCATGTCTGCCTCCTGGAACAACACCCCCTGGACCCCTTCTCTGAACGACGCCCCAAACCCCCTCTCCTGGTTGAGGTCAAGAATGAATACCACTACAAGGTCAAAAATATCCTTGACTCCCAGAACATCTGTGGACAACCCCACTTCCTTATATGATGGAAGGGATATGGCCTGAAAAACGACACTTGGAAGCTGTGCCAAAACCTTGAAGGTGCCCTCAACAAACTCCAGGATTTCCAGCAACAGCACCTGGGAAATAACCTTCCTGAGTGCAGGACTCACAGACAGCATTAGTGGGCATAACCCCTGCCTCTGGGTCTAATAGGGATTCAACTCCCACATATATTCCCTGTCCTTTCCCACTGTTTCTCTTTTCTTACCCATTTTAATATTTCTATGTATGACAGGATTCACTTATAGCCAGTCCCCCTTACACATGCTAATCACTCTCCCAAGTCCCAAAGCAACAAGTATATACATTTTTTTAGTACTAGTACAATATTCTACAAAAAGCACAAACAAGGAAACAAACAAGACACATGAACAAGAAGGGGGCCTCTAACACTGGACCTCTAAACCCTCCTTGCCCTCCCCTCTCCCCTCCCTCAGCCAACCTCAGAAATCCTCCTCCACCTCCTCTGGACCGTGCTTCTGCAACACCTCCTCCGCCAACTGGTCCCATGATGGAAGCTGCTTGCCCTCGTCCAGGACCCACTCAAACCATGATCTGGGGGTGGGAACATTCCTCTGGCAGTGTGTAGCCACCATTCTCCTCAACAGGTTGAGGCCCCGCTTGACTCCGGGATTTGCTGACTCCAGTAGCGACCCCTCCTGTGGAGATGTGAATGCTGCAGCCACCCCATCCAGGAGCAGGCAATGCTCCCAAGCCCAGCCTGAAGGTGTCAGCACAGATTGAATCGGGAGAGAAGAGACACTCACTTAACAAGGCCATATGTGCAATCACAATGTCCCAACACAGAGCCTCTAACATCCCCAGACTCAAGGGAACCCATCCTGGAAGCCCCACCCCCTGCCCCAGCCTAGCCCACAAGGTGTCCAGCTGAGCTTCAGCCTCCTCCAGGCTACCCTTGCCTCCCTCAACTCCCAGAGTGCCGCCTTGCAATCCTCCTCCAACCCTCTCCTGAGCACCACCTCCTCCCTTGCTCCCTCCTTGCACTCTCTCCACTCCCACTCAGCCCACTCCAAATGCTTCTGCAGGACCCCCACATCAATGTCCAGCGGCTGCCCGGACAAGGGAGAGAAGGCTGCCAGAAAGAGATGTGCTGAGGAGGCCGGGGTTGGGGTCTCTGCAGACAGACATGCCTTCTTGAAAGGCCCCGGAGAGAGGCTGGGTGATGCCTGCCACTTCTCCTTATTGAGGCACCCCCCATGACCCCCTTGCCCCTGAGTACTGGACCAGGTCACCCAGCACGTGATCAACACCATGGGCCGGCCCCGGCCCCCCACCTGGCTGACTCCCCTCTCCCCCACTCCACCCTCAGAAACCTCCGTGAGCACCTCCTCCAGATCCCCTTCCGGCTTTGCCATCCAGTCTCTCTCCTCCACCCTTGTCAGGTTCTGCTGAGTCAGGGGCTTTCCAGGAAAGCAACGCCCTTACAATGCGGACTTGATCTATGGATACTCGGGTGTCTGGAACTCCGGGGCTAGGACTCCGGAGTTCAAGACGTGGACAGGGGTGATCCCGGGAGAGGGGACTTGATCCGGAGGTTGGGTTTCGAGTAGCTGAGGGCCAGGTGGGGGTCGAGTCGTGAACCGGGGGTTCTAAGATGAGACCAGGTTAACAAATTATAAGTCGCAAAGTGCGTACCAAACTTAGAGCACACGATTATTCAAGTGTGCCAGTCAAAGTATGCCAGTCAGTGCGTACCAGTCAAGCAGAGGGCATGCAACAATTCAAGTTATCCAAGTTAATATCAAGACTAGTGAATACAACAGGGAACTACACTATAAGTACTATGGGACCAGGTCTCGGGGTTCCAGGGTGTCTGGAATGGGTTCTGGAGGTCATTGAGTAGTGGACAGGGACTGTATGCTTGGATTGCGCATGTAGGGAGCTGTAGTGCGTGATGCGTGATGGCTGGAAGCGAGTCGCATGATCCGATCGTTGATTGGGGCTTGTGGAGCAGCCACCTCTGCTCCTGCAAGACACAATAGGCCTTCCACAATGCTGAAACAGAGCACCTCTCATGGTTGAGGTGGTGTGCCTCACACACAGATGTGTCTCTCTGAGTAGAGGGGCCCAGGGCCTCAAATAGGCAAGACACAATGCAATGGGTGCAATGTAAACACTGGAACCAATATCAGCAGTAAACTAAAGGTACAGAGACACTTATCAGCCCATTGCCGACACACCATGCATGATGAAGTAGACCTCAGGGCCTCTCCAGGGCCCTCTCAAAGGCCTCCTGCAAGGTGTCCTCCCACAAGAGTCTCTGATTTTCTGAAACCACCAAGATGGTCTCTGCAGCCATGCCGGAGTGACAATAGCAAGGGGCCATGAGGCAAGGTCACAGGGGAGGGCAGGAAGAAGGGGGGCCCACAGTCATCCATGCCAGGACAGGTGTGGGACAACTGGGACCCGCCTCAGGAACGGGTTTGAGGATTGGCCTGGGAGGACCAAGCAAGCCTGTGTCAGGATGGGGCTTCGGAAGACAGCTGAGACCCACCTCTGGAGCAGAAGTGTGGCATTGTTCTAAGAAAGGGAAGTCAGTCGTGGTAAGTGGGGCAAGCGTGAATAAACTCACGTTGAACTAGCACTGCCACATGCTCACAGTCAAGCTGACACTGGTACCTTGCATCCTGGGCCTCCCACATGACCAGGAGGGCGACTTCATTTGTGGGTGGGGGCATCGGAAAATGCATCGGCATGCATGACATGTCAAGTCTGATGGTAAAATTGTGAGACAATTCTCATGCTTGACCCCCTGGTCTGAGCCACCAACAACACATGCCTTGGAGGGTCTCAGCGCTAAGGGGGGGTGATGTCACAACCCCTCCCATCTGGAACCACCTCAGGACACCTCCAGAACTCCATCTGGGGCCTCTCCTCTGACCCCATGACACAACCCCCTGCCATCACAACTGCCAACACTGCCATCATGAGCATCAAGGCCCGCCATCATGCAGTATCTCTGACAGCCCTGCATCATGGACCCTGGGACTACCTGACGGCCTGACCACCATTCCACAATCAACAATCGGATCACACCATTCAACTCAGCTATCACACACCATGCATTATGACTCACCTCCGTGCCAATTGATCGCGTGCCCTGCACATGTGATCCCCAGTATACAGTCCCCTTCCATTACTCAATGTCCTCCAGAACTTGTCTCAGACACCCCAGAACCCTGTAGTACTTATAGAGTAGCCCCCTCCTTGTATTTGCAAGTCTTGATATTATATTTGATTGCTTGCATGCCTTTTGATTGACTGGTACACACTGACTGGTATGCTTGACTGGCATGCTCAATTTGTTTGTGTGCTCTTAAGATTGGTACGCACTTTGCAACTTAAACTTTACTAACCAGGTCTTGTTTTAGAACTTCTAGTTCTCGACTCGACTCTACCCCTTTAATTCTTTCAACTTCACCTGATCTCCAGACTAAGTCCCTTATTCTGAGAATCCCCCCCCTGTTTGTGTCTTGAACCCCAGAGCTCAATCCGGAGTTCCAGACACCCAAGTATATGTAGATCAAGTCCACCTTGTAAGGGCACTGCTTTCCTGGAAAGCCCCCAACTCAGTGGAACCTGACAAGGTGCAGCATTGGTTCCGCTGCCACATCCTTCACATCAACTGCAATAAATCACATTGGATGTTTAAAGAGGTCCTGATAGGACTGTATAATCGCTTTGTCAATGCAGCGACAATGCAGGAAGCTCAGGATGCCTTTAGAAAGGCAGTGTATGATGCCAAAACTGGCGTCCAGACATTCTATGATGACCTGGTGGGTCACACACAGAATATGGCCATCTATCCAGATGAATACACCATTTGCGAGACATTCCTAGATGGAATACCTGCAGATATGAGGAGAGCATTGATATGCAACAACAATCTGTCTCCGAAGGTCAATACTGTGACTGAGTTCCTAGTGTATGCCATTTGTTATGAGCAGTCTACATGGACTGCAAATCATTATGAGCAGCATAGCTCATGCTGAGGGCCTGTGAACCATCAGGCAGTGAAAGTGGGAACTTTCTTGGCCAAATGGTCAGAGATGGAGAACAATTGCAATCCACAATTTGTTGTCTGCAAAATAATTCCTGAAGGCCAACAGCCTTGACTGAAACCAGCTGGATATCTGCCAGCAAGAGACAGTTGACCCTCTTCAGGTCAAAACCAGGTAGCAATGAGAGGTGGGGCAGTGCCTGCAGCGTGTATGGCTAGCAAACCCAATGTGAGTCCTGGAGTGGCCTAGAAAAGGCCTGCAGGAAATCCCTCAGCATGCCACAATTGTGGGAGGACTGGACATTTTGCTAAGGAATGTCCTGCTCCACCCAAGGCACACATCCAAGCAGCCCATATGGCTGCCACCCCCAGTGACATTGTGAGTGACAACAAGGAAGAGGAGGTTGCCAAGGAGGCTGAGGAAGAGCCACAAGTAGAGGCTGATAGCTCAGAAGTGGATAACGCTGAAAGCATTCAGATAGATGGTGACAAATACGTCGCAGTAGACATGTATGACAGCAACTACTACACTTGTAATGATGAGGACAAACATTTGTTTGCATTGACTGAGTGCCATGAAGATCAATGCATCCAAATGAGATGTGTCACACTGCAGAAAGCAACTAATAAGTTGCAGCAGCCACGATATACTCCCGAAGAGAAGGAGTGCTTGGTCACCTATGTGGATGTCAATGGACATCCTGCCTGGACCTTGTAGGACTCAGGAAGTACCACTATGGGCATTACGCCCCAGTTTGCTCACATCAATGTGATATGTGTTCATGAGCTATTTGTCAGGGGACTCCTCATTTCTTCCTTTTCTCACTCCTTATCTCTTCACTCTCCCTTCATTCATTCTTTCATTTCTTCTGACATTATTTCATTTTACTGTTTCTATTCTTTCAACACTATTTGTTAGTACTACTCTCAGCCCTTGAGGTGCTCTGGTTCTTTAGCTACCATTCAGACAAGTGTGGGCCCTTCAGCACCGCTTCCAGACTGCTTATATAAGCTGGAGTTTGCCTTTCTGACTTCTAAAGTCCGGAGTTTTCCTGCCTTGTTTGCACAGTTGTTTGGTTAGTCAATTTTCGAGTTTTTAAGGTTTTGTTGTACTGTATAGTTGTTTCCCACGCTTCAGAAGCCCCAGAAGCGTCCAACCTGGCATAGGGAATTCCTAGACTTGTTCTCTTTGAATCTCTCTCTGCCAGGTGAGTAGTTATTATGATATTGTTACATACTCTAATACACTTTGGATCTCCCTCTGCCAGCTGTGTAACTGAGCCACAGCCTCTAGAGGTCGCCCTTACACTATTGATGCTCCAGTTGGAGACTGTAGGAAGCCGAGCCATGGTGCAGTTTGGTGCTGAAGTAAGGATAAAGACGTCGGAGATGTCAACCAAGGAGTATGTAGACATAGCAAATTTTGATTGCTACGATATGATCATCAGTATGCCGTTTATGCATAAAAACAAGGTGTCCTTGGATTTTGTCAATGACATAGTCATTGTGAATGGTATGTCTATGAAGGCAGAGAAAGTTGTTATAAGCGACACAGATGGTCATCTGAGGTGCTATCATATAACAGAGAAGTGGCATGAGAAACGCAACTGACTAGATGGTCACAAGAGAGCGATCATACAGGAGGTGGAAGATGAGCACGTCCTACCAAAAAGCCTGCTGGCAGATTTGCCAGCTATTCTGATGACTAAGGAAGAGTTTTAAGGAACTCTGAAGATGGGGAAGCATCCAGATGCAGTTGGGTATACAAACAGAAAGCCTAATCAGGCTACACAGCATAAGAATGAGTGTGGTAAATGTGTGGGGGAGTCGCTGGAATGCCAGCTGACTAGCTCTTGAGTGAGAGTGAAAGATCTCGTCGAGGACAAGATATATAGTATGATGGGAACTGTGGGAAGCACAAGGTTGCTAATGGATTGACCAGTGCCTTGGCCAAGAGTGCAATGGGCATATGACCCATGAATGCCATGAGAGTGGAATGAATTGGTAGCGTCAATGGTGACACATACTATGGAAAGGGTGCAGTTGACCCAGATGGGAGAAGTATACCATCACACATGGGAGGATGAGATTTCTGAAGCATCAGATATTGTATTTGATGGGGTATTGCTGAAGGCAAGAAGCATGCAATTGTTGTCAAATATGACAAGAGTGGCGAGGAGGCGACTAGTTATAAGGTTGAATCTAGGGGATCTCACAGAAGAGCATGTATGAGCCTTATAGGAGCAATTTGAACCAAAGGTTCAGCTGCATATAGCATGCATATTGAAAGAGAAAGGTAAGGCTGTGAGCCTTACAGAGGAAGATATTCCTTGATTGTGCCAGCAATGACAACATGAGTTTGCTGATATCATCAACAGGATGAAAGAAGAACTTCCTCTGTGGTGGGAGGTTAATCATGAGATTAACCTCATTGACAATAATAAGCAGTACAAGTACCATTTGCCTTGCTGCCTGCGAGCACTACAGGATCAGCTTTGTGAAAAGACAAACAGATATATAAACGCAAAGTGGTGAGAACCACAATCAGTGGTGCAAGCTGCACCTTTATTTTGTATTTCCAAGAAAGATGGGACATTACAAACTGCATTGAATGCATGACAGCACAATGATAATACAGTCAAGGACATAATGCCCCTTCCAGATCAGAAAGTCATACGTGAAGATGTTGCCACAGCAAAATATAGGTCGAAAATTGACCTAACAGACATGTATGAACAAGTTTGTATATGCAAAGAAGATATACCAAAAATGCTGTTTTTGTCTCTGATGGGGACATTTGTAAGCAATGTCATGCAAATTGGTGACTGTAATGCACCAGCAACATTCCAGAGGTTAATGACCTCAATCTTCCAAGACATAATTGGGAAGTTTATGCACGCCTATCTAGACAATATATTCATCTTTTCTGATTTCATCAAAGAGCATGAGCAGCACCTACAAGTCATGTTTGAATGACTACATAAGGCCAGCCTCTACCTCAAATAGAAGAAGTGCAAGTTGTATGCACCTAGTATAGACTGTCTCAGTCATGTCATTGATGAGAAGGGTATTCATCCAGACACAAACAAACTCGATCAAATTTGAGAGTGGTGTACTCCATGCACATATAATGATATCCATCAATTTGTTGGATTAGTAAACTATATTGGCAACTTTTTGACAGATATCATGGCATATACTGGGCCACTGATGGCTATGACCCAGAATGGGTTCTCTTTTCACTGGAGACTGCTGCATCAGCAGTGCTTGAAGATAATTAAGCACATTTGCATGAAGATGCCAGTGATCCAGCCAATTGATCCATGCATTGACAAGCCCATTTAGCTCATATGCGACACATCAAAGACTGGGGTGGGGGCCATGTTTGGCCAAGGTAAAATGTGGCAAACTTGCCAACCAGTGGAATTTATGTCCCATAAGTTCACTGCTGCACAGCAGAACTATGCTGTACATGAGTTAGAAACACTCGCTATCTTGGAAGCCCTTCTAAAGTAGGAGGATAAGCTGATGGGGTATAAGATCCATATCATCACAGATCACAAAGCACTTGAGTTTTTCAAGACCCAAGTGCACCTATCACTGTGACAATATTGCTGGATCAACTACATGTTGTGATATCAGTTCAACATCACCTATGTAAAAGGTGAATTGAACAAGGTGGCAGACTGCCTGTCTTGATATTTCAAGAGTGATACTCGAGATGATGTCCATGACGTGCATGACTATGTCCAGGTAGACAGATGCATCGACCTGGAGGACAAAGACTTGCCCTTACACAGGTTCCATGAAATTAAGGAACATACAGTCAAGCTATGCACTATGCAAGCACAGGAATCATGTCGCAGCAAGTGACTGCACAAACAATGAGAAGCTTGTGATATTGAGGCTCAGGTGTTGGTAGACTATGAGGCCCTCCAGCCAAGCACAGAAGTGAGGCAAGAGGGGCCTCCTAGTGGGGCCAAGATGACTCTCCAGCAGGCATTGGATTCACATGATCATTAGCCTGCACCAACTGACTTAGGCAATGCACAATTTTGCACACATATCCAGCAAGGATACAAGGATGACAATCTCTTCCTCGAGATTATGAACAATACCCAGACACATCTGCGCCTCAAGGTAGAGCAGCAACCTGTTTATCTTACCAGACCCACTGGGTCCAAAGTCATCTGCATTTCCTGGGAGCAGTCATTGATCATGACTATCCTGGACCAGGCCTATAAAGTAGTAGGCCACTTTGGAACTCAGAAAATGCTGGACTATGTGTGATGCTAGTACTGGTGGCCACAAATGGCCAAGGAAACAAGTAAATTCTGCTCGACATGTGAGCTATATCAACACTCAAAAGTGTCAATATTGAAGCTGGAGAAGCTTCATTTGCTTCCTATTCCAGTCAAACCCTGGGACTCAATTGGGATGGACTTTATAGGTCCATTCCTGGAGTCAAAGGGTTTTAACTACCTGTGGATAGTAATCTGCAGAATGACCAGTATGGTCCATCTCATTTTGTTGAGGACAACCATGACAGCCTCAGACTTGTCTTGGATCTATCTCAAGGAGATAGTATGCCTTTATGGACTACTGGACTTGATCATAAGTAATTGAGATGCTAAGTTTACTTCCAAATGGTGGAAGGAGCTGCACAAGCTGCTTGGAGCAAAGTTGCTCATGTCTATGTTGTTTTATCTGCAAATGGATGGCCAGACAGAATGGGCAAATAGAAATATTGCGCATATCCTGTGAGCATTTGTACGTCCTGATCAGAAGAACTGGGTGGATAGATGTCCACTTGTTGAATTTGTGATAAATGCAAGCATATCTGAAACCATGGGGTATTCACCCTTTGAACTCAATAATGGCTATATGCCATCCATGATTCGTGAACTTCACACTGACAAAGCTATTCATATTGGAGTTAAGCAGTTTGCATGCAATGCGCTAAGAAACTTAGCAGATGTCCATGATGCAATTATAGAGTCACATGTATGGCAGACAAAACATGCAAATAATCGCAGACATGAAGATCTGGACATTGAGAAAGGGAACCTAGTGTACCTTTTGACAAAGAACTTGAACTTGCTGAAAGGCAGAGTGAGTAAGCTATGTCCGAAGTGGATTGGACCATATAGGGTCCTCGAGCCTGAGCCAAGCACATCTAACTATGTGCTGGAACTACCCCATGCACTGCAGGTGTGCAGGATAGTGCCTAAGTTTTATGTGTTGTTGTTATGACTGTACTTAGCCAATAGTGATGCACTCTTTCCTAATCGTGCAACTCCAGAACCCTATAACTTTGGAACTGGTGATGATCAGGAATGGTTTGTAGATGACCTCATAGGTCATAGGTGGATAGGGAGAAACCTTGAATTTGAGGTAAGGTGGAGCTTAGGTGATACTACCTGGGAACCACTAGTGAACTGCAAAGATCTTGCATCAATGGACAGATACCTAGAGCTGCAGGACGTGAAACACCCTCAACAGCTAGCAAAATGGTGCAATGTGGACAAAGTCCACTTTGATGCCCAGTAAAAGACAGGGTGGTGGATATTTGTGGTTGTTTACATCACTGGCAGAGTTAGGAGATTTTTTTCTCGCCTCTCTCCTAATTCCCAATACACATAGCTGACGTGTTGCTGAAAATGGCCTATTGGGGGCCACAAAAAAGTGATCAGAGCCTGCAAGGCTCTAGTAGAGGGGAAAGACTCCCAAATATACAGATGCAAGATGACCCTGTCGAATACCAGAGGCAGCCACAATATTCAGTGGTGAGCCAGTACCAGTCAGCAGGCATGGCCTATCCAGGCCATGAGGAACCGCTCTCTTACCAGATAGAGGTCAATAATGAGGGGTGCTACAGGCACCTGGAGGACAGCACGTGCCAGGAGTGCTATTATCAGGTAATATTGTTGTGCTTGTATGCATCAATACTGACATATGCAGGTGCAGTGATGGGACTGCCATCCATACCATGGGCGCATTGGCCCATGGTAGAACTGTATGTGGAATCTGTGCCACAAGTGCAGGACTCAGCAGTGCTGGATGCACTCCTTAGCTGTTTGAAAGCAGCAAGACAGCCAGTCTCTGCAACTATGTCCTTTCTGCAGGACAGTTTGGCCATCATTGTAACGGAGGGATTGCTCAACCAGATTGAGCTGATGAAGAGGCAGTGCATATCAGCACTAGAACAGATTGACCGCACGTCTAAGCGCAAAGTTTCATTCATTGAGGAACTGACCGCTGAGGTCAAGAGGGCTAGATATCAGCCCGTCCAACTGGTTGAGCCTCCACAGGCTAGGATGCCATCAGCAGTGTGACCAGCACACCCTGAGCAGCCTGCTCAGCCCATTGCCTCATCATTGCAGCTACCTGCTATGGCCTCTCAGGCACAGTCAGAGTCACTGTCTGTCATCAGTGAGCCTCTGGCCAACCTGTCTCTGGGTCAGCAGGAGACCGCACTGTCTCGGGCCCCACTTATGGGGTTCAAACCTGTTACCATGGTGCCATGGGCACCAACTCATAGTACGTCCCATGCTGAGTCAGGAGAGAGAATTCTAGCATGAAATGCACCTGCCTCTTCAGTGGCTCAGCCACAAACCACTTTGTCTGCCCCAACAAAGTCAGGGCCATCTTGTCAACGTTGCAGCTGCAAGCTGCCTCTTGATGCCTCCAAATTGGAGGTCATAGCCTTCTCTGCTGGCATTCCTGTACAAGCAGAAGAAGTCCAGATGCTTTTCATGTTGCTGGTGTTTGTACTGGCCCTGCCAGAACATTACCTCATGGTTGTCTTGACTCCAGACCCACGCACACTGGAACAATATGATGGTCTGGTGGTGACCTCAAGAGGGAAAACCATGCCTGGAAAAGGCAAAGTGCCAATTGCGTCCTTGTCCGATGAGAGCAACTATGGAGAGTTGAGCTTGGAGCAGGAGGAGGACAGAGAGGAGGGGGAATCGGCAGTGGACTGATTCCAATGAGTATCATGCAATAAGCACATAGTAAAGAAGAAGGCAAACCATGCCAAGGAGTTGCAGGCCCTGAAATATAGGGCTGAGGATGACTTCTCAGGGAGAATCCCTGATGACCTGGGGATGAAAGTGTGGGGGCTGCTCAATATCAAGCAAATGAACTCATGCTTCAGAGGAGCACTCAGCCACTGCACGTACTATTTGTATGCCACAAATACAGTGCTGATGGAGCTGATGCCAACAGAGCGGCATCATATGAGTATGCCTTTGGACAGTGTGCCCACATTCCAGGCACCATTGTGTACAAGCACACCCCACGTGGTCTTTCCCATACTCCTTTAGAACTTGATCAGCTTTATAAGTACTATATGAACATTTATGTCTTGTGTCGCAACAGAATTGTCACATATATGCTGATCATGGTGATACAACACTGTACCAGCAGTCAGAGACACAACATGCACCAGAAGTCAAAATAAACATTTAATCATAAGGCTGAAAACTGTAAGCCTCCTGGTAGCAGTCTCAACAAATTATATCTCCAAAAACACCCCAATAAATACACAGACAGTACAGAACACAGGGCAGGGACCAGCTCAAGCTATTCACTCACCAATAGTCCAACCACTGTAATGGGGAGGGGAAGCATAGGAGCTGGCAGAAGTGACAAAATTGGATCAATTTGTGATGATCTAGATCAAGATCAGATCTGACAATGCCCAATTTGACATGCCTGAAAGGGGAAAGGAAAAGAAGCATGTCAAAAGAAGCATGGAATGCAGGGAAGCACTAAAAGAGAAAAGAAGGATCTATAAATGGGATTGTGCTAAATATAGCTGAAGCAAATGGGGAAGTGGCAATCAGAGACATCCAGAGGAATGGTGGAACAAGAAGTTGAATGGTGAAACTGGTGGCACCAAAACATGCCTCCCAAAAGGGAAATTGGACTATCAAATATGTTTTGGAGGTTGGGGAGTTGACAACAAAGAGTCATGTGTAGATAGTGGTCTGTGCACCAGAAAAACAGTATAAATAGCCCAAGTTTAGTAGAGAATAGACAGGCAATTGATAGGCAAAGGCTCAGTGGTTCCCAGGGAGTGAATCACCTAGGCTAGAGTTTATTGAGCACCTCTTATTGGAAGTCTATTGGTAGACAAAGGCTTGGTGGTTCCCAGGAAGTGAACTACTTAGGCTGGAGTTTATTGAGAACCTTCTTCTGCCTATCAGGATATTTGATATTCTGTGAAGCACCCAATACATCAACCTTATCATCAAGCACCAGTATGGATTAGAGGTCACTTTCTAAGACTTCAAGAAAGCCCTAGAACTATCAGTACTACTTGCAACCAAGTACTACAACGGAGCTTCAGATGTTTGCATAGCGAACAGTTAAGGCTCTGCATAATCAAACCATGCAGCTCCTGATGAAGGAGCCTCAATATCAAGACCTCATCAACCCAATGCAGGGTCCTGACAACCTCGCTCTTGTGGAGCAATGACACATTCCAGAGCGCTTTCTGCACACAAAAGAAGATGGTTCCATGGCACTGCACATAATGTGTGCTCAAGACCCAGCCATACTGTTTGACTTGGATCAGCTAGCACAGTACATGCCAATCTTTGGTCACCCTGGGCTGGAGAACACTTATCAGGGCATTGCGGTGGACCATGCTTACTGCATGCACTAGCAAACCCTCTTTGGGTTCGCATTGTGTCAAGCTCTTTGCACTAATAGTGCAGCCAAACCCATGATTGTACAGCGCATGACTCTTGATATGGCCTGTCCAGGACTGTACCATGAGGCAATTGCCTCATATGACACTATGTTTCCTGAGCAACTATTTGAGCCCCAACATGGGCCAAAGCTCAAAATCCACCAAGTTCACATGCCAGATGAGCAAGCATGGAACTTCTCCAACGACGCATTACGTGTCCCCTTACACAACTGGATTCTGCTGGACTGGATGGACCACACCTATACTTATAGTGTGGTCTTCCTGGAACAGCAGTTCCACTCCCTAACAATGTCTATGGACATCTTTAAACAGATTGATGATGAGCGCATGGAGTGCCTATCTACTTATGGCACCTCTCCCGCAATCTTGCAATGGGATGAATGGCGGGAGATGACCAAAGATGACTATTATCATCTTATGTTCAAGCACCACAAGGAGAGTAATCTCCTGATCAACCATGAGGCCAATGGCCTCTATTATCTCATCAGCATGGACCCAAATCAGGTCACTCTCTTAAACTTAACATTGGCACATGGTATGCTATCCACCATTTCTCCAGCGATTAATGTTGCACTAACTGAGTCTATTTTGGTAGATTTGCCTGCAGTTGAGGAGTCAACAACCCCACCAAAGACAGAATCAGTGCCTCCTCTCCCATGATTAATGTTGCACCAGAGGAGTCAATAGTGATGGAGACGGATGCAGTCATGGGGTCTCCATCGGATGGGTTATAGACCCATAAATTTTTGTTAGGTAACTCTGAGTGTACACTCAACATTTCCAGGCTGACACGCACTCCAGTGTAGCATGTACATTTTATTTTATTCTAGATTTTATCTTATTTCTTGCTGCTTGTGTTGTATGCGCACTAGCACACTACGATATTGCAAGATTCAGTGTTATTGAAAGATACTACTATCTCAAGCATTGTACTAACTTCCTACAGCAGTGTGATATGCATCTTCGACTGATGCTTGCACTACTGTGCATATTTCTCTTCCACTTCCACCTCTTTCCTAAGACCGAGTATTCGGTCTCATTGGGGAGTATGTAATGGAGCATCACACCTGTACTAGCGTCAACAACGCTATCTGCCTTCAGTAGAGTATTATATAAGACAACATCTTGTATTCACTCTAGTTTTAGTCAATCAAATACTGCGGTCTGATTCAGCATTATGTGAAACACACAAGATAGTTCTAACTCATAACCAATGGTTACACTGGAAATGTCAGTACAGGAACATCTGAGAAGCAAGGGCACTCACTCAGGAAGGCCATCCAGACGATCACCACATCCTGCAGACTTGGAGGGGCCAGCTCTGAGCAACCTATCCCCTGCTCCAATTGGGCCCATAGCACATTCCATTTGGCCTCCAGCTCCCCCCAGGCCACCCATGCCACCTCCAACTCCCAGAGTGCTGCCCCCTGTCCTCCTCCACCCACTTTTGAGCTGCTGCTTCCTGCCTAGCCCCCTCCTTGCTACATGCCAAGGATGCCCAGATCCTCTGCAGGTGCCTGCCATTACCTGGTGGTAATCTGCAAGTTCCCTCCTTTTCCACTCAGCCTGGTCCAGGTGCTCCTGCAAAGCCCCTACATCAATGCCCAGCAGCTACCCCAACAAAGGGAAGAACACTGCCAGGGACAGGCACAGGGGAGAGGCCAGGAACAGGATTTCCAGGGGTGGGCACACCCTCTTCAAAGGCCTGGGAGAAGGACTGGGCAATGCCTGCCACTTCTCCTTGTCAGGGCGCCTCCTGTGACTCTCTCTACTTGTCCTGGCCCAAGTCGCTTGGCGCATGACCAGGACTACAGGCCAACCCCAACCCTTCACCCTGAGAACTCCCCTCCTCAAACTCCCTCCTGACACTGTGGGGACTGCTGGAAGCCCCATGGCAGATGCCTCCAGTGACTCTATCTTCAGTTCCACAACCCAGTCTTGCTCCTCCACCCCCATCCTCCAGATCACCCCCTCCAGTGGCCACCTCTGCTCCCATGACATGCAACCAAGCTCTCCATAGGGCAGAGATGGAACACTGCTCATGATTGAGGCAGCATGCTTCACAGATGGACAAATCTCTGTGGAACAAAAGATCTAGAGCCTTGAAGAGGCACAGCACCATCTAGCAGGTGCAATGCATACACTGGCCAATGTCAGCAACATCCCAGAGGTACAAAATCACTTACTGGGCCATTACTGATGCACCATCTGTGGATGGGCAGTCCTTGGGGCTTCTCCAGGGCCTGCTTGAATACCTTCTGCACCACACCTGCCCATGGAATGCACAAACCTTCCAGGACTGCCAAAATAGTTTCCATGGTCATCTTGGACCAACAGAAGTGGGGGCAGTAAGGCAAGGACAGGGTGTGTGTGAGCTGAGGGTGAGGCTGCACCATCATCCATGTAATAGAGGGCACAGGATGACTGGGACCCACTTCAGGAGCAGGCTCAAAAACCAACCCCAAAAGGCTGCTTCTGGGACCTCCTCACCATCCCCATAACACAACTCCCACAATCATGTGCATCAGGCCCCACCATCACACAGCACTCCTTAACAGCCCCACATTACGGACCCCAGAACTACCTGCCAGCACGACCACCAATAATCAGATCATGCCAATCACCCCAGCTATCATGCATCATGCATCATGGCCTCCCCTCCATGCCTATTGATCACATACCCTACACACAATCCCCAGTATACAGTTCCGCTTCTGCCCACCTCATCTGTTAATTTCCAGAACTGCCCCAGACATCTTGGAACTCCTTAGAAACCTGGAGTGACTCCTGCACATACTTAAAGAGTAGCTACCCACTTGTAATATCCTAGTCTTGATATTTGTTTGTGTGCTCTTGATTGACTGGTATGCTCTGACTGGCATGCTTTGACTGGCACATTTTGACTAGTACGCTTAGCTTACATCTGTGCTCTTAAGATTGGTATGCACTTTGCAACCTAAAGTTTACTAACTCCGGTCTTGTCTTAGAACCCCCAGTTCTTGACTCAACCCCAATCCCCAGACTAAGTCCCTTATCCTGGAAATCTCTTGTTCCCTTATAAACTGGTTTTCATCAAGTATTAACATGTCTACAGCCTAATTAATACACAAGAAAAGATGTTTTAAATAGAGAAGAACACTGTACCTAACATATCTTAGATAGAGTTCCCAGTAGAGTACTTCTGATGATTTGGTGAGAAACCTTTTAAAGAGATCTTGTGCTTTGTCAAATGTTGATGAGTTCTGTAAAAAAAAAAATAAAAAACATAGTAAAATTGTGTAGAAGACTGAAAGAAAAAACAACTGTTAAATATGCAAAAAATAAGCACTTCAAGGCCATGCATACTATTAGGATACTGTTCTAAAAGTGCATCAAACAACATGCATACTTTGCAAATATCATCAGATTCTTCTGCAAAATAAATTAATCTCTTCTAGGATCTGGATTGTGCAGACATTGCTTCAATTTGACCAACAGTATTTCATACTCTGCTGCAGTTAGCATGGCTTGCTGTGATTTATCTTCCATAGCATTTGTTGTTGAGCTATAGTGGCTCAAACAACTGTCCCAATGTTTTATACTTTTTGAAAGATGACATTGACATGAAGGATGGGAAGTACCTAAAATCCTAATTAAATCATGTAAAATACTATCTATGGCATTATAGCTACAAAATTAACCTGGACTTATAAAATTGAAATCAAAACTGATGGAGCAATAGCCATTTTAAAATATTCACTCATTGGGATAGTTTTTTGAGCATCTCTAATTTTAGTATTACCCCTCCTCCTTCAACACATTCCAGACGGTCTGGGGAGAGACAGAGTTGAAAATGATATTGTTGATAACATTGGTGGTCTTGACAGCTGTATCAAGTCTCCCAGTTGAGATCTGTTAAACAATAGCCTGTTGATCATGTAGAGTAAGCTTAGCAGAATAGCCTCTAGGATGGTTTTTCCTGTCTATCTCCAACTCTCTATCAATCCTCCCAATAGTAGACTTCTCTAGACTAGTTTGAGCCCCAATCTGACACAGAGAATACCCTTGAGCAAGAAGAAAAGCAACAGTAGAGTGTTGTGCAGGAATAGGTTTCATGATAGTGGTTGAAGGTCAAGATGTGGATCAACCAACTTGAACCACTTCTAAATATATCCAAACATAGTCACATGACTCTGTCTGTATTTCTACATGCAACTTACTCCTTGTTTCTGACTAAAACAGGAATAAACCTGAAAAATTAGAGATGCTCAAAAAATTGTCTCAATAAGTAAATATTTTAAAATGGCTATTGCTCCATCAGTTTTGATCTCAATTACATGAGCCTAGGTCCATTTTGTAGCTACAATGCCATAGTATTTTACATGATTTAATCAGGATTTTAGGTACTTCTCATCCTTCATGCCAATGTGTCTTAATCTACCTATTGAAAAATAACACAAGCCTGGGAATTTCTATGTTCAGCTGATTCTTAGTCTGCACAAGCCTTCCATGGAGACAGACAGTATCAACTCCTATCTGAAACTAATTGTTGACATCTTCTTTGTGTTTTGGGAAGGTGTTTGGTTTAGCTGGACTGCAAACTATCCCTATAGGCAATTGATTTTTTGTGCTATTGTCCTTGTTGTCAATGACCTCTCAATAATGCAGAAAGTTAGAGGCTTTACTACAATCAATCACAAATTGCTACAATAACTGTGAACACAACATTTTAGTTTTATATTAATGCCAACTGTAGACAAAAGGCAGAGAAATACATATCTGCTCCCTCTACAGAAGCAGCAAAAAATTAGTAGAAAAATATAGTATACAATAGATCAAACTTTTCAAGTTGCCTTATTACAAGTCATTGTCCTATTTTATTATCAATCTCATGCATAACTTGTATTTTTGTCTCATCAAGGAGCATTTTTTGAGCATTCTTGATTACAACCCCAAAAGTAAAACAAGTAGATGGAAAAAAAGTTGTTTGACAGAAAGCATTAATTGTAAAGATATCATTTATTTTTAATAACTCTGAGCTGCAGGTAAAATTGTTTATGAAGCTATGCAGTCACTTCTTCATTGGCTATTAGAACATATGAAATTCAGCAACAAGGATACTATGTTTGAAAATGCAGTGAAAAAATAGGGTAAAATTTTACCAGCCTTAGTTTACATTGCCAGAGGTCTTCAATATGAAATGTTATCTGGTGCAAAGAGACTTACAAGAGAGAAGTACTTACAAGCTATTGTAACTTGGGCACATACTGCCTATTTAAGTTAGGAGAATCTATAAAGTGAGCATTTAATAACACTACACATATTGAAGACAAATGGTAGATATCTAGTAAACTCAACAGAATATATAAATACCTCAAACAGTCAATAAAACTGGACAGTCTTAGTACCCAGCAGTTTAACAATGCCATGGCAGTGGTAAAAGCAGTATACAAAGCATTTGACCAGGAGTTCAAAGAAGGTGAGCTAGAAAAATAGTCAGAAAAAATGTCAGATAAACAATAGAGTGTTTACACCAGCAAAAGACTCAGACAAAAGAGAAATTCATATTGTATTTGAAAAAAATACTGACCTCAACAGATTGCTTGAAAAAATTGCATGAAGTTGATTCAAAAGGACATCAGACAATGTTATTGAGTATGCACAGACAAAAATAACACTGGATGGAGACAAAATATAAAAATGTATAAACAATGACCAGAAAACATAGAGGTTCACACAAATCAAAGGTTCAAGAGGATCAAACTGCAGATCTTCTGACTCAGTGATATAGTTGTGGCCCAGATTTTCCTTGCAGTTGTTCTATTGAAGGGAGAGAAGTACAAGATGTTAATAGTTTTAAGATTGATTATACTATTAGATGAAACATTTGCACTGATGAGCAGTCAGATAAATAGTAAAAGGGTAATTGATCACTCTAATAACTTACTAAGAAGAAAAAAGAGAAACTACTCAAAGGCAAAGAATATGAGCCAGTAAAGAAGAAGCTCCAAACATATGAAAACAATAGAGAAACTGGGCAGAAGGCCAGCAAGGTTGTCAGTATCAATAATCTCAAGAAACAAATATTGAATTATATGAACATTAACAACTAATATTTTACAAGAACTTTGATACTACTTCTTGGGCTACTGTTACTTGATGCATTCTATTATATTTTCATCAAATTCTTCTATTTTTTACATCTGATCAATTGGTCTTTTCTTACTTGTTCTGCAACACATTGACATTCCTTTACTGCCTCACTATCTCAATTTAATTACTGAGCCTCTACATATACTACTGTTTATATTATTTTTTATTTTTTGATAAATATAGTAATAAATATTATTGCATTAAAAGAACATTAATTATATAATCAATTACATAAACAAATAGTTTAGCAATATCTACTAAACACAATTATATTTGTAGATGTTTATTAAATGCTGGCTATTGTTGCATAACACACTCTCTTATATATATATATAAACAATAAATTATCTAAATATAATACTTTTATGAATTGCAGACCAAGAAAGATTGAATCCAACCTTGATAGATGAGTAGTTATATGGCTTCAAAAAATTCATGAATGTAAAAATAATATCAAAGAATTAATAGTCAAAAACAATAATTTAGCTTCAGTTTTTTTTTGTTTTTGTTTTTTTTTTTCTCTCAATGAATGTCAGAATAGCAAATTCTAAATTTGACTGAATAATTATTTGTATTCCAATTATGCCAGAGATGCTTTTGCACTTAAAATAATGTAATAATATATAATTTGATCTATACATATGATAAGCAATACAATTTCATGGATTTAGTGGCTATGCAATGATCATATAGTTGAATAATACATAGTCACAATAACATAATTAAACAACTAATATATTATCTGTTTAATTATTTAGTTAAATTATAGTAATATAAAATTTGATCTATGCATGTAGTAAGCAACCACAATTTCATATATCTAGTGGCTGTGCAACAGTCATATATTTGAATGATATACAGCTACAATAACAGAATTATATGACTAATATATTGTCTATTTATTTATTTATTTTTGAAGAAGCAAATACTTGTTCCTCTTTATTTGCATGACTGCATATCTAGAGTCAAAATCATGTACTAGTTTCAGATAGCAATAAAATACCTAAGAGAAATTGCCTTCATGCACATTTATGGGGCTACATATAGGCCCCACTTGCATGGCTGCATATTTGAGGTCAAAACTATGTATTGGTTTTGAACAGCAATAAAATACTTATGAAAAAATGTCTTCATGCACATTTGTAGTGCTACATGTAGGCTCTGAGGTGCCTTTTTGAATTTATGTCACTAGCAAGCCACAATACTGATATAAAATCATAAGTAAAGCAATAGTTGTATTCTGCTTCAATATTATGCCTCCTATGATGTTTGGATTATCCTCTCAGTTGAACAAAATTAACTTCTACTACAATTAATTATAATTAGCATTTATTAACTTGACATTGAAGATATTATATATTACCTACATTGACTCCAAAGTATCTGTACTCAAAATATAATTTAAAAGTGTGTTCCATCATTGAGAATATTGAAAGCAAATGTCACACTTGCTGATAAGCAGCAGAGCAGAGTATAGAATCTTTATTGATATGTAAGAATAGTATTTTATTGATTTTCATATATCAAACTATCATTTCTATAGGTCATTGCTATCTGCAATGCTATTTTGAATATGAAGAGCATCTTTAAATATTATATTATTGCTACATATATGATATATAGTGAATACTATTTGTTTTTACTTTGTTCAATGCAATTATTCCTTGTCTAATTGGAGTATGAAATGGCACTTTACAAACAAGTGACAATCTTTATATCTAACTGAGGAGTCTAAACATCAGAGAAGGCATAGTGATGTTGGCATTTAAATGCATGCTGAGTAGCAAGTTTAGTCAGCTATAGCACTTTGGGCAAATCTGTTGAATGCTGGATATTGTTGAGTAGTACAATCAACTTTTGATGAGATCAGTGATCTATTGTATCATTTAAAATAGACTTTGAAATGACAACTTGAATAAGTATTATGTAGCCAGCAAGGAGTTCTCTATTCTTTATATTTATTTTTATAATTTTGATTTTATAGTAGTGGTGCATATGCTATTTCTGACTCATGAAACAATAAATAGTACAATATTGCTTTTGAGCTTTGTATTCAGACTTTAATTCTTCTCTTTTTTGATGTACAAAGAATAAATATGCATTTGAAAATATTGGCTCAAAATACTTGAACTTTGTAGAGAACTCAAAACTATCTGTCCAGACATAACACTCTTATTGTTACTTATATACAAGAGTCAGAATTTACTTTTATTTACTTATCTAAGTAATGTGGCAATGGCTATGTCTTTATAGCAGGAATAGAAGTAGAAGTTTGATGTCATCATGATAAGAGAGTACATAAGAAAAAACATTTTGACTATCTTTTCTTCTTTGACCATATTATACCACTTTACCCCTATCAGCTTGCCTATGCCACTTCCATCTGGTAGAAACTCTACTGCCTTATGGCTATACTACAAAAAGTGCTGAAAACTTTACAAGTGCTATTGAGATGAGCAGTGAATAGCAGACCTTTTCTAGCAGAGTAAGTAATTTCCTAGCCTGTCTGCATACTTAACCAGCATGCACACTTAGAGATTCTGGCTCAATCTATGGGGTCAAGTTTATCAGGCCCAACATCTGATCTATTGGCACCAGAGAAGAGCATGCAGATGACCAAACTGAGCAGCTCAGTCTAATCAGCACCTGCTGCAAGCTTGTCAATGCATACTAAATGGCCTGTTCTTAGTCTCAGTCAGATATAGGTGGTCCTGGCAGTGGAGCAGATTCCTCAAGCTGATGTAACACTGGAGCAGTTTTCCATGGCCCTCTTACACCCAAGTAGTGTCAGCCTAAGAGTCCTGTAAGTGTTCTTCTGGCCTAGTTGCATGTTCTGATCATCACCAGTGCTCATTATGATTATATTGAGGTGAGCTATGTAAGTTTGAGGCACCAGTGGCAAAGTCTTGCAGGGATTACTTAGTCTGTGTATTCTGTCACTTGAGGGCAAATCAGAGATTTCTGGAGAAACATCAATTAGAAATAGGTCAGATAATTTCTAACAAGTATTTTTCTAGAAAATTCTGAAAAAGTTGCCTTATTAGAAAATTTCTATGAAAGTTTTGGGGGAAACACTCATTAAAAACTACATGACCTGCTTTTAATAGATGTTTCTTCAGAAATCTCTGGCATGCTCTGAAGTGTGTTGAGCCCAGCACAAGCAGTGCTTTATAGCTCAGACATGAAGGGCATCTTATATGAGCAAAGAGCAGGGGTGTGATATGATCTGAGTGCTGAGCCAGTTGGCTAGTGTCTAGATTGAGGGCTGAAGAGTCAGATAGAGCACTGGCTGGGAGTTCATTGAGAGGAAGGAAGGTGAAGGCATTAACTACACAGCAGGATACAGAGAAGTGCAGAGCTTTGCCTGCATTGATGGAAGAAGCACCAATGACTTGGCATGATAAAGGAAAGTGTTGAACATCTCTAGAGCCATACTTCAGAGAGGCAATGAATTTGGGTTCAATATTATTCAATCAGACATGCAGGTATGCAAATGCAGAGTCCTTGAGCATAGATAGTATGTATTAAAGGGTGCAAAGTTAATATGAACACAGTCTGAAGATTCATCAAAGGCTATAAAGTCAGTTGGGGCACTGATAGGACCCCATACAGGCTAGGCGCATCAACAGCAGGCTCAGCATTGGCTCTGAAAACCTTGCTGCATTTGTTCTGAATTTGGCACACATGATTTATCCATTTTAAGCCATTTCTGATGGCCGTGCACGGCAAGCAACATACCCAATCATTGATAGAGCCAGCAGCAGCAGGAATGACAAGTGACAGCAGGCATCACGCCATCAGCGAGCATTGACAAATGGCATCACTCAGGAAGCACGTGGTACCACTAGCTGGTGGCAGTGCTTACAAGTTAGAATGCTGGCATTTCCCCATGACTGACAGCTTAGTGTTTCACCTTGGCACCTGGCACCACTTAGCATCTTCTCGTGACTTGGACAGACAGCATTCTCGTTAACTTCTCAGTATTTAGTTTAATGCACAGCAACGACTTACATTCTTTTCAGTTCGCTGCTTCTTGGCAACACTTAGCTGCTTAGCAACGGGGAACTCATCTTCACTATAAATATTTACCATTGTCATTAGTTAGAAAAGAACAGAGTACCCCAGTCTACACCTCTCAGTTCACCCTACGGTTCAGATTACTTTTGAGCTGACTAAGTTCATAGTCACCAATTGTCTGAACGCTCTTAGCCTGCTTGCCGCAGTTACGCTTATGGAACCTATGCACCTTGCACTTATGGCAGGCATCACACAGCTTAGTCATTGCTAAGCCTCTAGT